>PTEX01000105.1:50987-164186 GCA_003342815.1 Eudromia elegans
GGATTTGGACACATTTATTTACGTAATGTGTTGTGCTGTGAGGTAAGGAGAAATGCTTTTGAATGGTTCACTGAGTTTGTCTTGGGTGTTAATTTTGAGCATTTGAAACTTTGCTCTGGCCATCATGGATAATTGAGTGATTTGAGGGACTTCAATAAGCTAGTCAAATTCTTAGTTAGGAAAATATGCCTGTTTATGCATCACTTAGCTGTGGATTAAAAAGCACTATCTGTGATTTAGATAAACTCAGCAGGACCAGGTTGTCAAAGGAGCAGCCACAGAAAAACTGAAAGATGTAACACAGTGTAGAGGGAAACAAGAAGTCGTGAACTTACTGTGGTTTCCCTATGAAGTCATTGTCTCCTGCAAAGGCAAGTGTTCTTTTCCACCCTTTTTAAATGGACAAGGCTATCAACACTTCAAAGCTTTGGCCAACTGCTTAGAAATCAAATTTCATCAAAACAAGGAGAAGAATGTTGAAATAAATCTGTTTTGCAATTACAGTTTCTGGAAGTCTCTTTCTTCCCTTAGATTTATTTTAATCCTATCCTTTCCACATTTGATTTAGAAATTTTAATTACAAACTTTTGCTATATTATAGATTACTAAACTCATTCTGATGATCAGTGATCCTACTTTGAGTTATGCCAATTAAATATTTATTTTCTTACATAGAAAAGCCTTAGATAAAGCAGACCCCTTACAAGAAAGCTTTTGGTGCAAGGAAACTCTCAGATAATCCCTGCAAGCATCTTCCGTTCTTTCTCTCTACAAACACAGATAGAGCCTCTTAATAAAAATTGATAAAAATTCTCTGTCATAAGTGGAATGGGAAGAGGAAAACATAATGTTAGGAGAAAGAGAGAAAAGTGATCGTTGCCAGATATGAAGTCTTATGTTTTAAAATCTTTACTGTATCTTTCTTTATATCTTCCTTTACATCTATATATATACACACATGCATATGCACACACTTACAGACTTTTGGCAGATCTCAGATTTTTTAACAGCTGATCCCATGGATTTATGAATGTAAACCACAGTAAACGTCATACACTCTGTTCCCTTTTGATTTTTCAGAACTTGTTTCCTCTTGTAGGACATCCTGTCTAGTTCAAGAAATAGGAAGAGTACTTGGGGTCTGTCTGTGTGCAAGACTTCTTACGTGTCTTATTGGATTTTCAGGACCGTGAATCTAAACCTGCTGGGGTGGAAATAAATATGGCAGAAATCTTATTTCCGTGCTCCTTTCTCATTCCTAGTACGTCACCTAGCTTGGCATCTGAGAACAATGCAGTGGGCTGTGGAAGAAATTTGCCCTCAGTACTAGAATGGCTTACTAGGCAATATGACAGCTCTGAGAAGAACTGAGAAGAGCTGATGCTGGCAGAGGTGTATTTCTAGGCAGGTACAGTTGCAGGCTGTTCAACACTTCTCACAGTGGCCAATATGTTAGGAGACCCCTCGGAGTAAAGCTACTCAAGTGAGCTGTCAGCAAGTACATATAAGGATCATAAATAATGTTTGCTCATTATGAAAATGTTTTCACCTCTCAGCAATGTGGAACTTCATACAGAAGTAAATCAAAACATTTTAAAGTGAGAACTGAGTTTAGTTCTGACATGTCTAGACTAGCCCTCAAGCTAAACAAGAGTTCATGATTTAATAAATATGGTAGTAGCAAATAAAAAGGCTTTAGTTTGAATTTGTGAACTATTTATTCCCGAATCTACCTTCCTAATAGGGGGATATTTAATGAAAATAAATGAATATGCATTTACAGAAAAGCTAATATAACGTATTTTTAGATCTGTTTGACATCTCTCACAATCTGCTGTCCTTCTATATTTAATCTTGTCTTAACCTAGGCAGATGGGTACAATGGGTACAAGTAGCAGAAGGCCCTAGAAGTTGTAGAGTAGGTGATTTTGTTGGCAAAGTGGTAGTGCAGGTTTGTCATCACAGGGTAGTTCTGCTTCAAGTTTCTGAAAAAACAAAGCACAACTCAGTAGTTCCACCAGCCTGTTTTTACTGTAGCGTATGTTTTATAGCAGCCTACTTCCAAGCCACCGTTGTTTTCTCTTCTTTGAGGCTGAATGATGCAGTCCTAAAGAAGAGGGGGGGAGAAAAAAAAAAAAAAAAAAGGCAAGCAAGCTCTGTCCTGCTGTCTTGATCCAGGTCAACAGTTAAAGTAAGAGGGGGTTTCAGTAGTAGAAGAAACAACACTTGTCTTCCTCTGCCAGTCTGAGATTGGTGTATAAGGATATGTCAATACAGAAACTGAAAGAGAGGTGAGCTAAGTGCTGGAGAACCAACACGGGAAACACCATTTCTGGATATTTCCTGCGTAAGTAGGAGATTATTTTTCCTGATAATTAGATGTATATAGATGAGGACAGGGATTCAGATGAGTCATCAGGGGCTGGGATGGGGAAGCCCTGAGAGGTAGGTTCTCTCCATGCAGCAGGAATAAAATCCTAAGCTACGGCATGGGGATGATGAAAAGGAGGAGATCTCCAGTAGTATAAGAGGATTTTTTTCTTTCTTTTTCTTTCTTTTTTTTTTTATTTGTTTTTCCTTCTTTTTTTCCTTTTTAGTCTCCTACTGAGCCATTAAAGTTGCTAGTATGAAACGAAAGGCTGGAGAGTACATGGAACACAGGAAAATACAATGGGAAGGGAGATGATTTTCTGAAAAGCTTTTATGCTTTTTGTATCATCCAGCAATTCTGTGTTTCCAATATCTAGTGTTTATCTTGTTCTGTTTTGTCATTTTTTGAGTTTTAAAAATGCATAGAGCTTAATGAAAGTCATCTTGCCTGATTGTGCTTCCCTGAAACTGATTTTACTGTTCATACAGATATTTCCTAGATCAAATGTGTTCTAGAGCATCTGGATCATCACGGTTCTTCTGGAGAAAGCTGTATACTTATTGTCAGTATTAGTGTAAAGTGGCTGCAGCTGAGAACAGACCTAGTTCAGTTGGATTTTCTGAAAAAATGTGAAGCAGAGTCTCAGTCCTGAAAAGCCGTCTAGGCTTGTTTATGGTTAGCTAGCAGATGAATCAAGCAAGCTCAGGACATTACAGGCACTGTTCGACTGTGACTGAGAGTGGGATTTTTTTTGAAGGTGATGCAATAGGATACAAACCTAAACCTATAAATTGTGGGCTTCCTAGAATAACAACATTTTTCAATAGCATAGTTAATCTTGCATTCAGTATTGATAAAAGAAGAAAATATAGAGCAAATTTCGGGACAGAACTTCTGTCTGCTATGGCTCAATTTGGAATGACAAGCAAAGACATATAAGTCACCACAGATGGCATACTTTACAATTTCTAACATATTCGCTTGGCACAGAAAGTGATTGAGTGGCAAGATTACTATCCTGCTTCAAACTCATCACCTTTCTCTGGCCTACCTCTGATTTACCTTGCTTCCTTGTTAGGTGAGAAACCTGCAGAATTACCTGAGTCAGTTGAGAATTTGAGTTATGGATGCCCTTCAGGCATTAATCTAGAGTAAAAACGAACAAACAAACAAAAAAAGCTATGATTTTAGAGATGTTTTAGAAATCGTATGAATTCTTGAGTGCTTCTGCATATTACAATAGTGCTTTCCTTGTCACTAGAACAGATACTTCCCCTGGTGTCTTCAGAACATTCCAACTCCAGCAGTTCTATTCTGTGCGCTTAAAATTCTCACTGAGATATCAGATGGATAACAAAGTTATAATCCAAGACTAAAGTTAACTTTGCTCTTTGATTCTTTAGTTAAAATAAACTTTATGAGGATGTAAAATGGTATTTTAATTTATTATTATTTTTGCTATGCAGGCAAAATATAAGATTTTATTGCTTTGATCGTTTTCTACAATCAGTGACAAATATTTTAACTTCATTGCAAAGATAAGGAGGTCCTTACACAGCAAAATACTTTAATAAATAATCTGTGAGTATAAGCTAAACAGTTGCTCTAAATTCCTTTTAACTGACATAAACTGAAAAAAATGCATTTCTGAAATTTTCAAGAATTAATATTTTCTAACAGTTCTGATCAGTTGTGGTGCTGTAAATTAGCAGTGAATTAACCTTGTTCAAGCACATTTGGAGAATACCTCTACATAGTGCACTGTGTGAATTCATGACTCAAATATCTGTGAGCCATTGGAATAACATGGATTCTAGCAATCTGAAAATAAAGATCTAGTGATGTCTATACAGGGCTACAGCTTCTACTGCAAATTTTGTAAATGATAAATAATATGAGTAATTTAGTATATTGGTGCTTATTTTATATATTCTTTGGGTTAACGGTGTAGTGTTTAATGGGATATTAGATATTTGTGGATAATAATTTGGAAATAAAAAAAAGATAAAGGAGAAATCTCAGAAAAGGTGAAGATAGTTTTGTATGCGAAAAGGTGGTAGGAAGACTATTCCTACACCATTCTGTCAAAATGTTCAGAATAATTTTTCTAATATTCTTTGAAGAGTTTCTATCATATTACCCTAAAATCTTCTCAACAACTGTTTGCATTTATAGCAAGTATTGAGAATTTAGAAAATGATCAAAGCAGATAAATGATAAAAATATCCCTAAATACATCAAAGGTTTAAGGGAGGTTTATTTAAGAAAATAAGTGACAAAGTACAGAAATACCTCAAGACTTTAGCTCATAGCTCTTTACATCACTAAGAAAATAAATAAATTATATATGATGATTTCTGTGACACATTTACAAAGCATCTGGCATTGTAAGTCACTTGGACTAGTTCTCTTGATTGCTGAATAGTTGCGTGGAAGAATTGCTAATTTATGGTTTGTTTTCATCTGCATTACACCATCAGTGGGCAATTCTTAAGTGCTTATAAAAAGGACTTATTCTTTTCTTCTGTGAAAATGATCAACATTTATCTTACAAGAATCAGATTTTACCTTGCTGGAAATTTTTGTGTGTATATCTAAGAGCAAAATTTTCCTTTGGAGGGATATTTCCCTATGTGACATTTTACATGTTAGCTAGCAAAAAGCACAACTAACCAAACAAAAATAATTATTTTAATTCTTTGTTTGTATTGTAACACTTTGGCTTGAAATTTTGGCTTCACCAATTAGCATACAATCCACTGTTATTAGTTGTGATGATAGCTCAAGGCAAAAATATTCTTTAACTTGAATATAGCATTTTGCTGAGTATGAGCCTACCTCTAATATTAAAAAGTGGTGTGATTTGCTGATTTAGCCTGGAGAAGCTCTGAAGTTGTCATGTCTGATGTTTAATGGATTCTTTATTTCATACATCATTGCTTCTCTTTCTTGGCAGTCTTTTTTTTTTTTTTTTTTTTTTTTTTTTTTTTTAACTAGTTTTTTTCTTTGGAGAGTTGCTCTACTTACATATAGCATCCAGAGACCCTGGAAGCATTTTAGTGAAACACAGGAAAATTGAAGTGTTATAATGGCATTTATTCTACATGTGCAACATACATTTCTGATTACATTTCCACTTTTCTTCAAGCTTGCTTTTATGATTTCTGTATATTCTGTTCTGTGTTTGTATTTTTGGTCTTTGTCCCATTATAATCTCATGGCAAGCTGTTATATCGATTGCTGTAGCTGTGGATGAAGATGTTTTTGGAATTACATGTTTTCTAACTGTTCCTGTTCTGTAAGTTTTAGAAAAATAAAACCAGCATTCATTATTTTAATCTTCTTTCTATTTGCTGCTTAATAACAGCTGAGGTTGTAGCATATGTACCCCAAAAGGTCACACAGGAAGCAGGCTGTCTGTCCTATATTACAAATTACTTTCTGTCAAATCTGGGACTATCATGTTTCCCTTGCTAAATGTGTTCCCTGTGTGACAATAATTTTCCCAGATCTGATATCTTTAATGAGCTCAAATTCATCAAAATGCTAATCACATCTACATGCCATAGTCAGGGATTAGATGATTCTTTCAAAACATAGTCCAAAGAGTTCCTGTACTTCTGTTTTGTTGTCACTTCTAAGAGTTTCAGCCTGACTATTCAAAGGCCATACATTGCTGCAAAATGGAACAATGGAATTGCTCTTGCTTTGGAGGGCTAATCTCTAGGAGCATCAGACAAACAACTGCTTACAGTAGTAGCAGTCATAAAGACTATTTCTCAGCAACACAGGAAGACATAGGGAAGACTTTTGTGAAGGGGAAATGTGAAGGAGAAGGGACAGGTCTCAGAGGAGAGGTGGCTTGACATTTCATACTTCTAGGAAGAATCATAGAGTCATTGTGGTTGGAAAAGTTCTTCAAGGTCATTGAGTCCAACCTTAAACCCTTCAACACCATGCCTGCTAAACCATGTCCCTAAGTGCCTAATCTGCATGTTTAAACACTGCCAAGAATGGTGACTCCACCACTTCCCTGGTCAGCCTATTCCAATGCTTCACCACTCTTTCCATGTAGAAATTCTTCCTAATATCTAACCTGAACCTCCCCTGGCACAACTTGAGGCCATTTCCTCTTATCAGTAGTTACTCTGGAGAAGAGATTGACTCCTGCCTCACTACAGCCTTCTGTCTGGTAGTTGTAGATAGTGATAAGGTCTCCCCTGAGCCTTCTCTTCTCCAGGCTAAACCACCACAGCTCCCTCAGCTGCTCCTCATAAGGCCTATGCTACAGCCCCTTCCCCAGCTTCATTGCCCTTCTTTGGACATGCTCCAGCACCTCAATGTCTTTCTTGTAGTGAGGGGCCCAAAAATAAGCACAGTATTTGAGATGTCACCTCAACAATGCTGAGTATGGGGGACAATCATTTCTCTGGTCCTGCTGGCTACACTGTTCCTGGCTTCAATTCTGTGATTCTGTGATTCTTGATACCATTGGCCTTCTTGGCCACCTGGGCACATTTCTGGCTCATGTTCAGCCATTTGAAGAAGAGGAGGACTAGTCCCCAGGAGAAGAGTGCACTGCAGCAGAAGGCAGGATACCTTTCAACCTTTCCACCCATAAATATGGAAAACACCAGTATCCTCTTACAGCCTCTAGCATCTAACCAAGGCTTAATGAAACCTTGTCATCCCTTCTATCAGCTCTCCTACAAGAACTTTTTCAGCTGTTACCACAATATTGAATCTTACCTATACGATTATATTGGGCAAATCTGTGCCCCACTTTCTTGCTTGTTATTATTATTATTGTGCTTGAAGCATTTATAATCCTGGTGACTTTCACAGTGAACATATCCTATACAATTTCTTTGTTGTTGTTCCATTAATATCGCAGTAGTAAGTGAATGCAGTACTAGTTAGTGTAGTAACAGCTTAATTGAAAACAACCCAGGTCTAACCAAAATTACATAAACTCAGGCCCAAAGAGGGGGTTATGGTTAAATAATATTAAAAATCATATAAATAAAGCTGGCCGCAGTTGACATTTCTTCTTCACTTTTATCTGACATTTGGTAATAAATAACATTCTGAGTGGCAAAAAAATATCAACAAACAGAAGAATTTTTAAGAGTAATTCCACACAAATTAAGACATTAAAGCATGATCATATAAAAGAACTTGCTACATACTTTATTTCAAAATCAGCCAGAACTACGGTGTTACTCCATCTGTGATGGATGGCGGGTTGTGCCAAATCTATTATCAGTAGGTATAGATTAACTATACAAAAGTCTTCACCTGGAAAACTTTGAAAACTACAATTATAAAATAATAACTGTTTATAACTTTTAAATTCTGCCATTACAGATATGGAAAAATCAGAGTGTATGGTTGCCTATACAATTTAAATTTTGCCTCATTCATTCTAGCTGCTGAATTAGACCATAGTTCAGTCATGTGTTTGATCATGCATTTTGTGCATCTTGTGCATAAAGAGTCAGCATTATGAGTGCTGCAAAATATGCAGAGCTAAGAAACAAAGCTAGAAGCTGCAAAAGGCTCTTGTCCAAGAAGTCAGGAATAGCAGTAGATAATCTGGCAAATTTCCATCCCTCCTTCAGCCACTTTCAGGGAAAGACATATTCCTCCTCTATGCATAGCCCTTAGGAGGAAATGGCTTTTTGAGTTATTTGTGGTCTCAGGGACTTAAGTTTAGCTCTCAGCCTCCCTCAGTCTCATTACTTAGAAGAGCCCTCTGTCTGTATGTCCAATTAAAAAAAGTAGTTGTAGTGCTGAGCATTGAGGCAAAAGCCATACCCAGCTTTCTAGCCCTGTGTGCTTCTCAACTTGCTTTCTGTAGCATGTTGGTGGCATCAATTAGTATCAGAGTCCAGTACTCTCTGGACAGGTTCTGATTCCACACATAATCAGAATTCAAGCTTTAATATAAAAGTTTATTTTGTAGATATTTGATTTTACATGAGATTTTTGATTTAGCATTATGTCTCAGCAATACACTGAAATCACAACATAACCATACACTTACACAGTTCAATCACAATACTAATGTGATTGCCATTACCAGTCTCTATGACTTGCTTGCTGTCACAATGCTGGGCATCCCCATTTGCTGGGAAGGAATACATGGGTTGAAGCCCCATCACGCCCATTGTTCATGCCATGCTCTTAAAAAATTCTTTTGTTATTCGTTCAGGTTTTATACCTAACCTTGGGCTGAACCAACATGTACATTTCCATCATGCTGGTCTGACTAATTCAGGGATACGTTTACATTCATTTGATCAGCTCAGGAAGAAATATTTGCACCAGTTAATACACTCAACAATTACAACTGCTTTATCTAACATGAAAGTCATCCTTTGGTGACCCATGTCGATATAAATCAGTTCTCTGTGCAACAGCTGAGATTAATGAGTTACATCCTACTTCATTCTTGAGCTTCAGCAGCCTCTCACACTTTGCCCATCTCCTCTGAACCTTCTTCCATGGTAGGGATTATTGGTCAATCACACGATGTTGCATCTGCATGATGACCATGGAACTGCAGCTTTAACATGTTCAAATGGAACTACATGAATAAAAGTGCTCTGTGGAAATGTTAAAAGGGAAAGAAGAAGTTACTGTCATCAAAGGTTCATGTCTCAGCTGAAATTGAATTCTGTGACATAGAAAGGTAAACTTGTGTAGCCTAGAGGCTATTATTCTGTTCAATTCAGTTGCTTCTGCCAGAGAGCTGTGTGAGCATCTCCAAAAAGGCTCCAATTATATTTTCTAATTGAAAATGTTAGACTTCCTTAATATTGAATTTTCTAAAATTGTGGATACTTTTTCATATAAGTGATCCTGAAGTTTCACTTTTCAGACCTGTAATATCCCCCTATCTCCCGAATAACTTTTTTCTTTTTTCTTTTTTCTTTTTTTCTTTAATAAAATCATTTTCCTGATGTCTTGTTTCACAGTTTTGTCTTCATAGTGCCTTCAGCCGCAGCAGAGCAAAAGTAGGAAAAAGAAATTATGACTCCACAAAATTTGGGAGAGAGTTACAAGAAAAAATATATCTATCAGACAACACTAATCTGACACACATGGCTAATACGTAGATTAGTTTTATTTTAAATTAAATCAGTTAAACTAATTGTTTGCTGGACCCTAACATAGTTGAGTATGATGATTGTGAGTTGTGCGTAGACCTCACCAGCAAAGGAATTTTCTGTTTTGAACTCGGAAATTGTTTTTATTCCTTTACAAATTTTTGTGTTTTTTTATTTTTTATCTAGGAGGAAACTCTACAACCTCTCTGGACAAACTTGTTCCACACAGTAAAGAAGTTTTTCCTCATATTCACAATGATCTTCCTGTGTTTTAGTTTGTGGCCATTGCCTCTTGTTCTGTCACTAGCCACACCCCTGAATATATTTGCATACACTGATAAGACTTTCTCTCGGCCTCTCTTGTCTAGGTTCAACAGGAGTAATTCTCTTAGTCTCTCCTCAGATAAGACATGTTCCAACTCTTCTTAGTCCTATGCAGACTCTCTCCAGTAGTTCCATGCCCTTCTTTTGCCGGGTAGCCCAGAATTGGACAAAGTACTCCAGATGTGCCCTTACCAGGGCTAAGTAGAGAGAGAAGATCACCTTACTCAATTTGCTGGCAACACTCTAATGTGGCCCAGGATACCATAGGCCTTCATGGCTACAAGGACACATTGCTGCTTATGGTTAACTTCTTGTCCAACAGGATGCCTGAGTCCTTCTTCTCAGAGCTGCTCTCCAGTGCGTCAGCTCCCAAGCTGAACTGGAGCACAGATCTATTCATCCCTAGGGGGCAGGACCCTGCACTTGCCTTTGTTGAACTTCAGGAGGTTCCTCTCCACCCAGGTCTTCAGCTGGTCCAGATTTCCCTGAGTGACAGCCCAGCCCTCTAGCATAACAGCTACTCATAGTTTTGTATCATCAGCAAACTTGCAGAGGGGGATCTCTGTTCCCTCATTCAGGTCATTGTTGAATAAGTCGATCAATACTGGACCCAGTATTGAACCCTGTGAGATACTGTCACCTACAAGGAAAGCTGTGACAGAGTGGATGAGAGCCCCTGTACATGTACTTCAGAAAAGAGAGAAGCAAGTGCTGTGTATCATGGACACTAAGGACTTTCTTTTTGTTAAAGCGCAAGAATTGGCATCTGAATCACCAGGCTTACAAATTTTTGTAATTATTCCTGTAAATAGAATATACCTAGAAGGAGGAAATGATGGAAAACATAACTATCGCTCCCAAATATTTCTTTTCAGATCTTTTTTATATATTTAGGCATTTAGAATTTTTTCAGCTCTGAGTATTTTTAGTTTTCTGTATGGTCTAGTAAGATACACCATCGAGTAAGTGTCTGCTCTTAAAACTTTTTAAGAAACTGAAATGCAGATAAGCATCTAGAATATTGATTTACTCAGGCAACTGTTATATACATTTATTATGTATATGATATATGTATTCTAAACTGTATCTGTGTTTGAAATATATCTCTAGAATGTTTTTACAGGAGAGGGTACTGTACATATTTGGTAATAATCAGAGTATCTGCTTTATACATTCAGGTCATTTTAAACAAAGTAAACATTTTGACCAAGTGGTAGAACTGTTTCCTAACTGTTTTCCTTTAACAGATGTCAAACAACACATTGTGCACCAGTGTAATTCAAGGAAACATATAATATGTAATCTAATATATAAAAACTGTAGAATATCCTTTACTTTTTAATACAGATACATAAAAAATATTGGAGACAAAACAACTGAAGTTTTTTACTCTACAAAATATTTTCGTCAAGTCTTTCAACTTTGGTATTCTGATTTTTTTTCTTGTTAGGCTCTGATTCAGCAAAATGTTTAAGAGAATATTGAATAGTAAGCTTATATATTGCAAAAGAGAGGGTAAAGAAATATAATTAAGCCTTTAGTATATCTTTAATGACTTCTCTTTATGGAACTCTTTCAGAATACTACAAATACAGGGAGAATAAACTGCTTATACAAAATGTGAAAGTATTGTACAATCTTTACAGTGCATCTCAGGAAAATTAAAGGCATGTCAGACTTAGTCTTTTCAAAAAAGGCATGCCATAGCCCAGGGGGTTTGTCATGGCTGAAAATCTAGTTTGTGATGTGCTTTTTGCTACTCTGACTGACATGCAGTGGGTACTAAAACCCAAACTACAAGGTTAGCAGAGATGTAGCATGTTTATTTTGTACCTTGGCAATTACAATTAAGAGTATCAAATGAGGATAAAAATTATGATAGTTAAATCTTTGTTGGGTTGGCCACAGAGGTCTCCAAATGTTTTTTAAAATCTATTTCATGGACTCCTCTCAAATCAGTAACAAAATGTGACTGTATATGATATGCAATTACAATACCTTATTTCATCAGCAACTTTAATTTCTACTTTTTTGCTTTCATACCAAGTGCTCTTCAAATGGTTTTCTACAAAATTCAGTCATGGCAGTACATATGAATACATACGGGTCTCATATAGGAAGGAGAACAAGGAAGGAAGCAAAAAAAAAAATAGTTGCAGCTGAGATGTAGAGTTATCTATACCATTTTTTGTTAAAAAAAAAGAAAAAAATGCAATCAAATCATCAAAGGAAGCCCACTCCAAATTTAGAAATACAGCAAGGGAGTTTCTCATGCTGCAGTGAGGTTATGGGAAGGGATGAGGATCTTTACTTTCCATGATAAAGGATTTTTTTTTCTGCCTTTATACAAACTACTAAAATTAGTACAAAAGAAAACCTAATTCATCATTACAAATAATGAAATCTGATGGCATTCACAAGACTCTGTTCTTGTTTTAGTTACAAATCTCTTTCAGTTATAGTAAGGAGAAAAGTTAACTGTAGTAACTACAAGATTTTAAATAAATACGACTTAAACACTGATTGTAGTTAATCAAATGCACATGATATTTTTTTTTGCAAAGCAGCAATGTGGTATACAGCCTTGAGAGTCTGAACCCATGGTTTACTCTTTACCACAATCTCTCTTCCACTAAAAGATGACATACTCTTTTACTATCATCTCTATGCTTCCAACACATTCTTGCGAGTTGTGACTGAAACTTAATGTCTATAACAAAACCATTTCTTTCTCCTAACCTTCTTTCTGCTGTAAATCTAATCTGTTTTTATCATTGACTATTGCCTCCTTCAAAAATTTGCAGGAATATCCCATTTTACTTCTTACTCAACCACTCAACCATTCTGTATAGATGAAACATTTCTTAGAAATTAATCCCTATCTCCTTAATTTGATTTAAATTCACTACCATTTATATAGTATTATATGTTATATTATTATTATTATACAGTTTTTCCTATTATATGTTAAGAAATTATGAGGCAGTGACCATACTACTGATGATGTGGCTTTCTGACTTTCCCCTCATTAATTCACATCTTTCTGAAACAGCGATGTTCATAAGTGATAGGAGTTTTCTTGACTAGATGATCTCTTGAGGTTTCCTCCAACCTCAACCACTCTGTTTTTGTGATATAAGTTATTTTCTGCATTGGCATAATGACTTCCCATTCTATGAAGTGAATGCTGGTTCTTGTAAAGCTATAGTTGGACTGAAGCTATTCTTTTACAAAATTCTTTCTGATTCAAAACAAAACATAAAAGTCCCATTCCCCTCTCCCTCTGCTTGCCCATCCCCCCCCCCCAAAAAAAAAATTAAATAAATAAATAGTGCTCTAATACTAAATTAGCATAATGGTTGCCAGATCATTTTTTATGCAATAGAAAATTCTAAAATCATGTAGTGTGATTTCTTTAAATAGAAACATTCTGACATTCTGACTTTATATATAATTTCATATCCTTTAGATCTCACTTATGCTCTCAAATACAACACTGCAGTGCATTAATTTCAGATTATTTAAAAGTACTCATTTCACAATTTACTAATGATAGATTTTTAACTAAATTTACTATTCTTAATTTTAGAAAATACCCAGTCTCACTTAATATTTGTTTTCAGTGTTACTGATTTCTTAGCATACTGAGCACATTAAAGAAGCTTTTATCATATCTATGGTGTAAAATGTAATTAAATAAAATGTAGATAATAAATAAAGAAATTAGAATCCTAAAATTCTCTGTTGAAACTGACCATGCATATACATTTTTAAAATGGGTTTCTACCTGGGCTGTGTCTTTCTTTAACACCGCAAATCAAAACCTGACCATCATTTTCACACAGATGAATGTCATACTTTTTCTAGTCAATAGCAATAACCATACAAGACTAGAAGTTATTCAGATTAAAAATTCAGTTGTAAAACTGTGTAGTCTGCATGCCTTATTCCTTTTTTTTCCCCCCTTTTTTAAGGCAGTTTTGAATGAAACTCATTTAGAGTGATAAAAGTAAGAAGACATGATGCTGAGCACATGGATGGTACCCATGTACTTTGCTTTGGATGCAGAGACTTTGATAATGACATAGACTGTGTACTCAATAGAAAAAAAATGACTAAACAGAATAATCTACTGTGTTCAGACAGAGACTGGATAGGAAAAGGCATGCAGAGAGCAGGTAGTGACCCTTGCAATCTTTCAGGCCATCATTAAAACAAGTGTAATGCAGCCTGTGTTGTAGCTTAATGCTACTTTTTCTTTTCATTCTTATCAAAGCTGTAAAATAAATGCTGTAGTGGAATATATCATACAGGCGCACTCTACAGACAACTTGAAAGTGAAATCACCTGGGAATCAGCCACAAAAGAACAATTCTGAATATCACCTCAGCATTTCAGATTTACTTTTTAATACATATTGAAAAGGGTTTTAATTCCTAGTACTGGTGATTCAAAGCACTTCCGCTTCTTTTGATATCTTGATAGAAAGACTTTTTAACATCAGTATTTTTATATATATCTGAAAGAGACTGAATCAAGAGTAACAGAATTGCTTTGTTCATGCTTCACTGGCCAGCCTCTGAGCAGGAAATTGGGTAACTGTTAGTAGCCAGCATTTAGTTATATCACCAGAGTTGATAGAATTTGCTACAAACAATTCCAGTGTCTTTCACTTTGCTTTCAAAATATTCAAAACCTTTCTAGAAACTCGTACTTATTTTGTGGGACACACAGAACATCTGGGCAATACCACAACTAACTGTAGGAGCTGTTAACAGCGAGATCATCTTTTTGCAAATCTAAGAAATTGTATCAAATCTTTTTTTTGAAAATTGGGTAATTTTGCCTGAAGCAATTTGGGGCTCTGATAAGGACCCTTATCTTGCGCTTCCCCCGCCAGTGAAAGTGTCTTCTATATATTTCTTTCTTGAGAATATTTCTTATTTCCAAATTGTGTCTGACGTGAACCTGTACATCTCCTCCTCCGCATCTTTCACTCAGGTTGAAGGAGTTTTCTGTAACCAGTTTAAAAGATCACAAGTAGCTACTGAAATCTGAGATAGGTTGATTTCTCATTTATTTTTCTGCATACACAAGAGATTGCAGAAAAGCTATTTAAGAATATATGAAGTAGCCTATGGAGTCACTACGGCAATCCACCTTCAAGTCCTCTAATTCGAACAAAACAAATAAAAAATTCTGTCTCCTCACAACCTCCCTCCCCTCTCTGCCCTGTAAATTCAGGAGCTTCATTAAATGCTGTACAAAAAAAGAAAAGAAAAAAAAACAACAGCCTACAACCCAACCAAAAACTAAATGAAAGAGAAAGATGTCACCGATCTTTTTCCTATTTTAGACTAATGTCTTAATAATTTCAGTGAGCGCCCATTACTTCTAATTTTATGGAATCTGATGACCAATAATTATTTATTATTCTTATCTATCACCATCGTAAATAGCAGATTATTTTTCTGAGTGCTATTTATCTCTTTAGCAACATCTTCTATTTAATGGGTTTGTCTTCTTTCTTCCACACTTAGTCCTTCCAGCACGTATACTTGCATGTCTGGAAAATTTACTCATTTGGGAATAACTTTTTGGAAAACTTTTTTCTAGTCCAGAGAAATATTTAATCATTAGATATAAGCTTGTTCTTTTCTGCCTGCCCTTTTATATCTGGTCATTAAGAGACTGAACATCAGGAGCAAGGTTGTATCTGAGGGAAGGGTGTAACAAGGATGGGGCTAGACTTTTTTCAGAGGTGACTAATGACAGGATATTAGACAACAGGCACAAATTGAAACACAGGAAGTTCTGTCTGAACATAAGGAAGAACTTTTTTTATTGTGAACAGCAGGGAAGAGGTTTGCCTGGAGAGGTTGTGTAATGTCCTCCTTTGAGATATTAAAAAAAAAAAAAAACACCTTACTGTAGAAGGCCCCGCTTGAGCAGAAGGGTTAGACTAGATGACCTACAAAGGTCCCTTCCAACCTCAAACAACCTGGGGTTTTGTGATTATGTGATCAGTATCTACTTGTATTAGAATGATAAGGTGTTTAGAAGTCTCCACTTAGAAAATGTTAGTCAAGGTAAGATTTTCAACTATGCTTTAACTTGCTCCTTAAGTGTCCCTGTTATTGCTGCTCTCCAGATATCTGTGTTCAGTTATCCAGATTCTTCTAAAAATGTCATGAGCAAGAAAGAAATCAGGAAAAAAAAATCTCTTTAGATCATAAGATAGTTCAAATTTAAATGTGCACTCTTGAAAACTTTCATAGAAACATATCTCCTGAAAATAGTCTCAAGACTATAAAAGCTACAGCCACAAGATCTGCTTTAATCAAACGCTGCAGTAACATTTTGTCACCAGTGGGTTAAGGATATGAAATTATGGTCTCAGAAGAGGTGCTGATTTTATGGAGCCTTATGATTTTCCTCACTCTTGGCCTTCTGCTCTCCCTTCACTTTCCAAAGGTGGCAGCTAATTCTTTGCTCCAAAGGAGATAAGAACTTTATCTCTGTCTCCCTAGTATTTCATTCCCTATATGACTTGATAAAATATATTTGCTCTCCCCATAAATACTGTTGTCTTAAATGTGGTGTTTGGAGGATGGAAGATACAAATTACAGTGTTTAACAATTGAACACCTAGACATTTAGGAGTTAAGACCCATTGAGTCCCAGATGGTTGTTTTGTTCATGGCAGGAAAGATGTGTCTAAAGGGTTCTGAATGGCTAAATCTATGCTAGAGTATGTGCACAGGATCAGGAGACTGTGCAGATTGCCTGATTACACTGAAAGGCTTCTGAAAGGAGCTTATGTTGTTTACCAAAGCCCTCTCTGTCCCAGTGGCAGACATTACTGTGCCTAGCAGTAATGGCTTTAAGACACTTGAAGCCTCCCTTAATATTTGGGGTTTCATCTGCCATTTTATTTCCACACCATCTGGTCTGCCTCCATCTGCTAATCCAGTGGCTACCCTAGCTACCCTAACATGCTGCTGCCTTCCTCAAAAACACACCATTCTGCCACCATAGTGACTAGTTCACCTGTGGAGGGATAAGTACCTATCAGAGAGGCGCATAACCATTGATATAGTGTTAGAGCTACAATACCATTCCCTGCATCATCCCATGCAGAAATTAATTGGGAAGAGAATGTTGTACTTGAGCATACAATGATAACGAGCTTGTTAAATTCAGCTCCTCTCTTCCGACAGCAAGTGATCTGTCACCTGCAACCCATGCTTAGGCCTGAGTAGTAGCTAGTTCTCCCTCTAATCCAAATTCAACCTCCAAGTCAGATGAAGTACTCCAAATATTACCATCCCACTCCTCTAGGTCCTGTGAGGATATAGATATTATTGTTCTCGCCTTGCAACTGTAGCTGGGACATTACTGTAGTACGCGTGTTATTTCTTAGCCATTTGTAAAGCTGGTCACTTTACCATATTCCTGACTCTTTTCAGTTTGGGTCGTAATCATCCTCTGTGCTACCACCTTCGTGTTACACGAATCTCTATTCTCCTTCTGCAGCTCTTTTACTTACTGTTGCAGAGATGATATCTCATTATCTGAGGCTTAAATGCCTGTCGACAGTGCCCATCCAATTGGCTGGTTAGCTTCCAAAATGCTTCCAAAGCAGCACAGAAGGGCATAACCTGTAAAGCATGTAACATTTTCCCCCTGTGCCAACTCTGGCAAGGCCTTGGGGATTGAAAGGGTGGCAAGCAATGCAGCTACTGGCCCCCGTCACTCTGTTTGGGGCCATCCTGGCAAATGCCAGCCCTCCTTGGCTCTTGACCTCCCCTTTAGCTCTTCTTGGCTACAGTATCGTCGTTTATGTATCCTGTCAACTATGTCAAATGGTCTGGCACGGGCTCTGGATGAACTCCTGGTATGGATGGATACACAAAAACAAGACACGCTGTGGTATATATTGAGCATTTATTAGTTCTGTGTTTGAATAAAGGTTCCCCAGTGATTTTCCAATGGAGTTAATAGAGATGGAAGTCTGGCACTGCTGAGCATTGGTCCATTGGAAGGAATGCTGGAGAGGAAGGAAATGTAGTTTTTATACACTTGTGTAGTAAGCACATTGAATTCACTGCCAATCTCAATTCAAAGCCCAAGTGTAGAGCCAACCTGGCCCAGGCCCAATGATGTGCCTGTGAGACTCAGGGTCAACATGACCTGTTGATGATCCTTTTCCTGCAGAACAGTCTGGATAGTTTCCATTGCCTATCTCCTTGGAATTCTTCTTATTGGGAATGTTCTTTCCCATACATCTACCCTTTTTTACTTAAACCTAGTAGCTAAGTACATTATCTTTAAAAAATAATGGATATTAAGTATTACTTCTTCATAATAAGGAAAATTTGGATGAGGACTGTTAAGAGGGGGTACCTAATCTGCCTTCTATCATCTTGTGTTCTCTCCCAGAACTGTGTTACCACTCACTGATTCAGGAAGAACAATTTCTGTGCTCTTACATAACTGCTGCTAGAATTTATGCTATTCATTTCTCATACTGTTTTTATCACAGAATGAGTTTTGGTCTTTTAATCCTCAGTGCTAGATATTTTACACTGTTATGCTATGTTATCTGAAGGGAAGTGTTTTGTGGCTTGCAGGAAACACAGGGTGAATGCTGCGTAGCCCAAACTGCACTACATAGCATACCTACTATATAGCTCCTTGCAGAGAACCAGATTTGGCAATTCAGCTAGTCCTTTCAGAGTTGAGAATTCCCATATTCCCATTGGGAGCATATCTGTACCATAATAATATCCATTTATTTAAGGTAGGGTTTTACAGTGTATAAAAGTTAAGGTTCTCTTTTGCAGTTTTCTGTAAACAGAGGAATGGCTGGCTTTAATCCTTAGTGACCAGAAGGGATTATTCAAAGAAGGAGAGCTTTGCACAGAGAATTTTATTGTAGACTTACATTTTTGTTTGTTTTCTCTTATCTTGATGTCTACTAAAACAAACATTAATGGCTATGATTATGATAATCAGAATGTGAATTCTGTAAAACAGTGATCTATATGCAGTTGCTCAACATTTCACTGCAAGTTCAAAATATAGAAAACCCTTCTTAGAATTAATGAATACTTAATGAAATAATCATTCATCATAATTAATGGAAACTCCTAACATTCACTCTAAACAGCAAGGGTTTGGGGTGAAATTGATGAGTCAAGGAAAAAAAAAATAGAAAGAATTTTTCTTTTTAAGATTTCAGGGATTTAAGTCATCTCTGAAAGATGGGAATATTTTGCTAGGAGAAGAGCTTCAGCATGAGAGGAGGCTTCAGCATTTTGTGACCATTAGGTTGAAGACTAACAAAGGATAACATAAAGCAGGGACTGAAAAGCATTAAATTTATGAAATTTATGAAGAATAATAAGACATCTATGTTAATGCAATGCAAAATCAAGGCACAAAATCTCTTGGCACCCATAATCATTGTTATGAATAACTTTTTTCAAGAGAAACATTTACTTGCATGTTCTTAGTTATTATGCATACTAGGTAAGAACAGTTATACAGTGAAAATTAGTCTTTTCTATATCACTCATTGCCTGAGATTGCACAAGTTACTGACTTTTTCACACCTGTTTCCATCCTTAGAAAATGGATGATAACAGGGATTACTTTAGTCTGGTTTGCATATACTATCTTGAATATTTAAATCTTGATTATATTATTTCAGTAGGAAAATTTAAAAAAATGCTGTTTTAATAAAACTATATTATGAGAGATTTATAAAATGTTAAAGATATTTACTTATTTTATTTAGGGTCAAGTTGTTTTCAGAAATGGAGAGAGGATGGGAACCATCAAATTTACACAATTCCAAGGTAGGATATTGACATTTCAATTTTCTTTACAATTATATGCACACTTTAATTCTTGTATATTGGTTGCATTTGTTACATTAGGTAATAAATACAGCAGCATATTTAGACAAAATAATAGTTTGTTGTGCATGTTCTGAGTATAGCCAAGCAAGTATTTCCAGGAATTTCCCTAAAAGAAAATCCGTATACTTATAGAGGCTAAAGCCATCTGTAGATTGCAACATACTTCTGCTGTGTGATTTTCCATACTTGCTGGATTTGATGCCCATACTTCCTTAGATTTGAGTTGTTCATGCAGGTAGTTCTGTTGACAGTAAAGACGACAAATGTTGGCCCTTGTTTCATTCACAGGGCTTGTAAAGGGCTCTCTGCAACTGGGGACTATGTGCCTGCTTAGGAGAGGGTTCTGCAGAAACAGTTATTCATGAAAGACATGTCAGAATAATTTCTACAGTTTATAGAATGCAATTAATAATTTTGTTTATAAGTTTGCCACTGAAGAAAAAGAATGGACATGGAGACAAATAAACAATTTGAATAAACAAATTAGATTAGTTTTAATTATGTGTAGCATACATTAAGTATGTACATACATTTTTTTTTCCCCAAATTGCCCTCTTTCCAACTTCTGAAATTTTTTTTGTTTTCCAAAGGGTAAGTGCATTTGAGTAGCTACATATGAACTTTAGGCAAAAATAAATAGAAAATTAAAAAAGTAAAATAGAAAAAATAGAAAAGTAGGAAAGTGGGAAAAGTGGGAGAGTTTATTTCTGACATTTTCTATCTCTTTAGTTCTTAATTTTGCGCTCATTAAAATGTTTGCTTGGTGAAGTTTTTGGAATTCTATATGAACTGCGTTTTTATCTCTAGATGAAAAGTACAGTTAGATTGTGGTTATTCATCTTAGTGACCAGTAATTTTTTAATGATCGATTTATCCTGGAAGAATTAAGTCTACTAAATGGTACCTATGGTAGCTTGTATCAGTTTTCTAGTACGTACACAGAATCTATGTTTTTTCAATCCCAAGACAGTCAGTGATGACAATGTGAAATTCTTAGGAGGTCTCTCCTAATTGAAGTTCTCCTACATAATACAGTTTTCTCATCTACATGCTATTACATGTTTCAGTAAGAGTACATCCTGATAATCTGAATTGTGATATACAAAAGCCCACTGATGGTACCCTATTTTATAGCTTATCACTTACTTAGAAAAAAATTATTCTAGGGATTACATTCTGGTTACTGCCTCTACGAAGTACCACTTGCCTCTTTTTTTAGCAATGATAATTTCTTAAGATTCTAGAAAAGTATAGACTATACAAAGATGCAAGGTGACCACAAACCTGCTTCAGAGTCTCATTTTCCTAAAAAGAACGACCTCCTGAAGTGGAGAGATGTACCATGTGAAGTGCTGAAGTGGTTACCTTAAATTTGTAGTCCCTAAATGTTACCGATTAGAAAGATGAACTAGAGTGTTCAGTAATCCCAGGGGACAGCAAGCACAGGGCAGACTAGACAAGGACTAAAAGGTCTTAATGAATTGAAGAAGTGATCAGGAAAAAAATAAAATGTGGTTTATTTAGGACAAATGAATGATGCTACACTCAAAGTAATAAGCTACCCAAATAGAAATAATTTAACGGGACACAGTTACATTTAAAAGGTACTAAGCTTTGGAGTTTGCCACAAACTAAACGTGACTAAACAAAGCCATGCAGACATAAAAGAGGCACATGCTGTACTGTACTGGGATATAAAAATAGGAGTGTCCTTTTTTCCTCTAGCCAGTGCCAAAAAGGCTACAGCTAATTACGGTGTCCGGTGTTGATTTAAGAAAAAAAAGTGTAAGGACTAAGAAGAGCAAAAGATCTAGGCTGCTTTGGGAAGACAGGATGGCTGAAATCTCTGCCAGTTCTTGCTAGAAAGGAGCAGGAAAAAACTGCTTTTTCTTCTTTGATTAGTTGGCTGGGAATTACGGATTTAAATTCTAGCAATGGAGACTGAAGCCAGATATGAGGAAGGGTTTTCTAATGAAACTCATAGTTAAGCACTGGAAGGACCACAGAATTGTTATCTTTGGAAATTTTAAAGAGACCACTGAGGTGCCATAGGTGTGTTCACAGTGTGCTGAGACTTTCATGTGTTGAGGTCCTTGCTAGACCTACTCTCTGTAATTTGGAGCTCTTCCTCTCATGCTGTGTGTTATGTGATTCAGATATTCTAGTTATAGGTAACCATGCATTGTATGTTGTTATTACTATTTTGTGGGGGTTTATTTGTTATTTTTTGTTTGGTTTTTTTTTTGTTTTGGAATCATCTCAAGTAGAAGACATAGGATAAGTGTGAACTTGTAGCTTGGTGGTTGTGTCATTTGTGAGAAGGACAGTATAGCTGGGCCATAAATAGAAAGACAGGAAAATTACATTTACTATCAGGCAAAAAGTAAATTATACCTGGGAAATCTCAGGTTTATGATGACTCTTTTAACCATTTTTATACAAATAACTACTATATGAAAGGGAAGAGCTACACCTTCTCTTCTTCTGCCTATACATTTTAAAGGAGTGACTCTTGCTCAGTTCCTGAGATAAAAAGGAGGCATCCCAACACACACATATGCATGTACATTAAAAAGAAAAGGTTGTTAAGGAATCTGTAGGAAATCTATAAATATATATAATAAAAAAGTGAAACTTTTCCCATATTTATATATATCTATTGTACAAATATTTTGGTGTTTCATTGCTTAATGTTGTAACAACCGATTCTGTATTTGTGTTTCTAGTCCACAAATAATTGCAATGGTGAGGCAGCCAAAAAGATCTGTTTAGCTCAATACCCTGTTCTTGATGGTCTGAGGATGGGAGGATATTGTTTATGTTGGGTATGGATTTATGTCGGGTTCAAGAACAGGCATATATCAAATGGGTTCTTCCTCGTTATGCCCTCTCATTTCCCAAAGGCCAGTGTTTTCCTGACTTTCTGAGCTAGTGATTGTCTTTGGTCCATCATATTTAATCATTATGTTGTAATAACTTGCCCTCCATCAACTTTTAAAATCTTTCATGAATACATTTATGTTTGTCCTTTAACATATCCTGTGAGTTTCACAAAATGATTATTATGCATTGAATAAGTAAATCCTTTCCATCTGTTTTTAAACCAGCTACATTATGATTTCTTGGTGCATACTCTTGCTTTTGAGATGTGATTATTTACCTTATTCACTTTCCTTTCATCGTTCAGGTCTTATGGACCTTTCTTATCAAATACTGTTTCCTAGATGTGAGAGTCCTAGGTACAAATTTAGTTTTTCTTCATGTAAAAGCTCTTCTACTAATCTTCAGTCTCTTCTGATACTATTTTACCCTTTCTGAGATAGCAAAAGTAGTACTCAACTTCAGGGCCTCTTACTATATAGATAGTATACTATACTTGGAGATGCAGTTTCTCCTTTTCTACCATAGCTATTAGTGACATTGCTTTTCCTCTAAGTAAGTTGGTTGTTACCGTGGTAACCTACTGTATTTTTTATATGGGCATGGAGTACTGTATTGAGGCTCAAGTACTGAAAGTGCATGGTCACATTCATATGAGGACTACAGAACTTGTTTGGGGCCTTGGGACATTACATATAAGGAGAGATTAAAAGGATTACTTACTGCAGAGTTCCTAAAGGGATAACTAATTTGGATCAGGTCATAGTGTGTGGATATATATTCTGAGGTCAGGGAAAACATAATGAAAAGGGTCGATGTCCTAAGTTGTCAACAGCTTATTTTATCTTATCCAAGTTAGCTTTAAATTAGCAGATTTGAGTGCTGCTAGTATTGTAATAAAAATCATACAGAATGAATATAAGCTGGAAAATTTGGCATAATATCCCTTGAAGACTACAGTTTTGCAACTATTTGGTCTTCCAAATAGCTAGTTTAAGACTAGGTGGGTATTTCGGCAGCACCCAAAGTAACAGTAAGCAACATAGAGTAGCTGAAAAGCACTGGATTATTCTTTTCCCCCAGGCATGAAAAGCAGATCTCTGTGAGAAGCAAGGGAAATCTGTTTATCTTTGTGTGTGTGCCTGTGTAAAGTTTTGTAGAGCAGTCAGTCTCCTGATAAGTCTATCTAAGTGTTATGCAAATGACTAATGAATTGTAACAAGCACAAGTATTAATTGCTGTGTATTTGATAGGATTCCACTTCAGCACATTCAATGCTGAAGTGTTCAAGAATGTGCAAGAATCTTAAGACTCTCTAACACCAAGGAAAAGGACTTAATTTCAAAGTATCAGAAAAAAGAAGTGGTAAACAATGGTAATAACTTTAGAATAATGATTCTCTACAAATCTCCATATAGCTGCCACATTTTTTCCTCCAATAACATAATAGGCTGCAACAAAGATCTGAAAAAATTGTTGGCAATTTTGCCCCAGAGCGCTCTTGTTTCTGTTACAGCTTAATAAACATGCATATTTGCAATTAATATTCAGAACACCTAACTATGCTTGATTTCATTTTTTAGAAGTTTCCTTTTAGGCAATGCCTAACGCTGTCCCATTTTCTCATCATCCGGACTTTCCACTGAAGAATAGTGTATTCCACACAGCTACAGAATCACCCAAAGCAGCTCCTTTCCAAAGAACTGTATGCTAACAGTTCTGTACCTTTGACATCTTGGAAAGATCTTTTAAAGATTTTTTTTTTTTTCTGGAAGAAGTTGTAACACAATTTCTACAGACGATAAATAGAACTACAGGACCTATGAAAAATGCATTAAATTCTAATTTATTTTATGGAAATATATTTTAGTTGAATTAATTAACAGAGAATGTAGTCTACTCGATGATATTGTCGCTAAGCTGGAATTTAAATATTTCTCCAACAGACAAAAAATCATCAGACAAAATAACTGCAAAAATTAATGAATGAAAGAGTAGAAAATGAAATTTATCTAGGTCACTTAAAGTTCATAGATTAATTTCTTACCATTATAGGATGTGAACAGATAAAAACAGAATATGGGTAAATAATATTACACCAAATGCCATCCTGTAAAGTTTGTGCAGCAGGCTAGAGAGACTGAGAGAAGTTTAGGATGCCTGATAGGTTCTCTAACCTATGGAATTTTATTACAGAAGCTGTTTGATAACATTTTCCTTATAGGACCACAGTATTATGATATGATATGATTATGAGAAAATAGATACCTGTAAGAAGAATTCCCATCAGGAGATGAACAAGAGACCCTTTTTCTTTAAAAAAAAAAAAAAAAAAAAGATTAGTTTGCTGTGCAGATAATCAGAGACAGCTGTAAAGTGTGTGCTGCAGAATTCATATAGCACTGATGTGGAGCCTTTGAGAGCATAGTAACAGTATTAATCCGGAGATTAATATCTTGAATAGGTTGTAAAAAGACTCAATTGCTCTTAAAATTTACTAGTCCTCCTCTTTGCAACCTGATCATAGTTTGGTTTTGTTCTGTCATAATAAGGGCTAATTTAATTTCAAAATGTAATTAATCATGCAGTAATTGCAGAGGCACTTTATTCATTAATTTGACATTTTAGTTTCTATAAAAGCAGTGTTTCACTATACCATTGCTGGTCATCTAGTCCAGAATTTAAAGACTGATTCTGTAAACATGGTAATAGATAATAAGGTTGTGTAATTATTAGAAGAAAGAAAAATTTTATTTACGCCTTTCAGATTTGAGTTTTTAAATATTTGACCTTAAGCAATACTCTTACACCAGCACAAGTTTCATTTTCAAAATGGAATCACATTATTTAAAATAATCGTAATAAAATTGGCTATACTTGTCTGGCAAGTACCTCTGTTAATTCTCATAGAACCTTAAGCATTGCTTAAGCAGGAATTTATCAGCTTCTGCTCAAAATAAAGGAAGTGGAGGTGGCTATTCTGCGAGTAGTCTGCTTTCAACCTCTTGATTCAAAGTGGAAGTACAAATCTTTGTAGTAAGTACAAGCCAAGTAAGAATAAGCTCATTTTTCCAACCTCTCTCTTTCAGAAATTGGACCTTTTTCCTAAAGGAGAAGCTTTCAGGGAGAAAATAGCTTTGTCATACTTAATTTACTCTCAAATTATTTGTGCAAAAATTGAATCCAAAGGAGAATAAGAATGTGGGCTGTTAAAAAAGAAAGGAAATATATTTGTTTACAACTCAGTTCATCATGGTATTTGTTATTTTCAGATAGGGTGCGTGCAGAGTTTTTTCCTTCCATGATTATGAAGAACAAGGAACAAATTCTTCATAATTACTTCATTACTTAGATGTAACTATAAAGAAATGATTTCAGCAAAGATAGGTTAGCAATGAATATGTTAAAACTACTGGGAGAATGAAAAAATCTCTGAATTAGTACTGTATATATAAAAAACAGGATAGGGCATTGGAATAGGGAAGTGCTGTTTTGTACACAGAGCTAGTTGATCCTTTATATGATCAGCAATAGTCCCCTACATCTTTTTTTAAACTTTGTGATATGGACACTTTTTTCCTGCTTGAGCTGCTTTTGATACGTACAATTCAGAGCTACCCAGACCATATTTATCTTGAAAGACTATGTAAAGTTTTTGTTGGTTAATCCCTTATGTCAAAAGGTATATGTATTAGTAATTAATTTCCTTATATTGAACCACATTAAAGGTTTGACTGATCTAATTGTGCTGATTCAGAAGCTCTTCTTGACATGGGAAACACTTGCACCACCTTCCTTTCATGACTGGACTACTGTGAATCATCTTGGAATGTTGGATAACAGCTAGTCTGAAGGGGAAAAAACGAGTAGCACCTCCATGAAAGAGTATCCCCTAAAGTGCTCCCATGTAGCTACATGGCAGCTTTTAGACAGGGCAAGTTGCGTAATCTGTAAGTGGGAAACATTTCTATCTATCGTCAAGTCATTCTGCATCTTTGCCTCAAAAGTATATTAAATTTCCCAAATTAGCAATATGGAGTCCCTGGTCTGGACATTTAAAAAGATCGATTTAGAAGCTTGATGAAGCAAATAGCTTCACAGGCTGCCCTGAAATGTGTTAAAATGGAAAACAGAGAATGCCATGGAAAATTGAGAATGCCATAGGATGCAGATTCCTGACCATATTTCATTTACATTATTGAGATACATACTGAAAAGAAAAGAAAAAAAGAAGAGGTGTGTTACATATATGCTTTTTTTATAAGACCTCTTGCATCAAAGAAATCATAGAATTGAGCAAGCCATGGAGAGTTCGGTGGATTGTAAGGATGTTTCACGTTCATAAAAGCTGATAATTGCAAAAGGTTTTAAAAGCATGTGCTTATATTTAGAATAATAAATAAGCAGAGGGTTTCTGCTTAGAGCGATAGGAACTAAGCCTTCCTCGCATTCTGGCCCTTCAAAAGGTCAGGGAAAAAAAAAAATGTTATAACGCAAAGTGATTCTAACTTGACTTTGCTAATGTGACATTTGGAGCATGGTTGTGGCAGTGTGATGTGACAGCAGGCGAACACTGTGTTGTATTAGTAAATAGCACAGAGCCTGGTAAAGAGAAGGAAGTTGTTCACATATTTAGTCTGTGATTCCCCCTCAAGAGGGAAAGATTAGTAAGAGCCCCTGAAGTGTTCATAACAAAGGTCAGTAAGCAGATGAAGGGCTTTTTTTTCAAGGAAAAGAACAAAATTTTTGAAAAATCATTCATAGAGTTTTACACCCAGAAAATATTAGGTTTGTGGTTATCTATCATTAAAAGCTATAGAGAAAATATTAACCTCAACTGTTCCTTAGATGAAGTAGTCAGAGAAAACTTGTCTACTGGGGCTTCATAACTGAAGAACGGAGCATCTGTAGAGGATATTTGTGAAGCTCTCTTCTCCTAAAAGAAATAAAAATATATCTTAAATGATCCGTCAGGGTGAATTTATTTGTGAAAACTGGCCTAGTGTTCTCACATTTAGAGCAAAATCTTGGCTGCTCTAGCATGGACAGAGAAACAGGATGAAAACGGTATTTTTTTGCTACCCACAGATGCACCCATACAAAGCGATTCAGCTAGTATCCCCAAATGGATTTTACATCCCATACAGGAATGGACAATTTTATTGGAAGAATAATATGAGCCTTCACAACTGCCATATGTATGTCCTTGTGCTGGGCAGGAGATATTGCAGAAATGTACACTGCCCCTTTCATAAGGATCTGAGGAACTGTGTGCAGCCTCCTTCCTTCAATAGCACTGCTATAGGCAGATCTTTTGTACCAGGGAGAGAATGCAGTCATCCTAGCAGCTTCTGTAATCTATATTCTCTTGGTATTCATTAATTTTTTTTGCCTGAACCAAATAATTCTCAGTGCTCTTCTTGAACGCCAGTTAGCTCAACATTACTGATACAAAAGCTTGTAAAAGAAGGGCTGATATTTCAGCTTTAGCATTATCTTCCTTTAACTAGCTCACTAAGAAGTAGACCAAAAGAACAGATATTAAAGGTCAGTGTACTTTATTGCAGTATAACTAATTTCATGACTGCAATTAACTCTCAATCAAATAGCATTCAATACAGTTGACATTAATATTCTTGTAATTTGGAACAAATCTAAGGTGCAATATCAGAAAATTTCTGACTGTGTATGTTCTATTTACTTTCCTGTCATCTCCTTACCTTTGCAATTATTAAAAAAAAAAAAAAGGCAAAGAAAAGCACAATAAATGGGAAAAAAGAGACTTAAATATGGCATTGCATGCCATGAACCAAGCACTCAGAAGTCAGCAATTTCAGAATTAAAGTTAAAAACTCACATGTCATTTTTTTCTCATATTCTTAATTATAAAATGAATAATGCTGGAAGTCTCTAATGGTTTAATCTTGCAAACAGTTAATCTGAGCTTGCTCAAGTTCCACATAAAGAATTTGGAATAGTCTGTGTTGACAGTCTTGATTTTAACTAGGTGAAAGATTAGGTTGTACAGCGTCTTTTAGTCATGTTTTATGCAAGTGAAATTTTGTCCCTTTTTTGCATTGCTCAGAGTAGAGATAGAAGCAGAGTTGAAAAATTTCATAAGAGTACTCTCCCTTAGTAAAATGTTTTGTCACTTAATATTTACAAATAGTTTTTGATTAATATAGAGATAGGAAGCCTGCACAGAATAAGAAGAAAGGAATCACAGCCTTCAGTGTTCTCAGAGTTTCCTCTCTGTCATTTTGTCTTCACTCGTCTTCCTCGGTATCTCCTATGATAGAGCTCTTTAGCATTTTAAGAAACCTAGTCATATAACTCTTCAGATTAAATAATTTCCCTTCTCCCTTTAGTGTTACGATGCTAAAGAATTAAAAAAAAATAAAATTTTGTATAAAATCTGTTGTCTCAAACCCAGCATAAACATAAAATATGCACTCTCTATCACCATCATATGTATATTTTCCAGTCTCTACAAAGGTCCAACAGCAATCACTGTCAATGAGTACTGTTGAACTCATTTGTGCGTTGACCAAAATATTTTCCTGTATATTTCCTTTTCTCAAATGATGAGAGTTTTCTGGGAATTGTTCCTATCTGAGTTTTTTAAATTGCTTTTTAAGAAATTGCCACTAAATACTTACTTATACAAGAAGATGTAGGTACCCCAGAAAGATCTACAACAGGAGGAAGCTACTTGCTTATACATATGGTAGGTTTCCCTTCCTATACAACTATTTAACTGCTATTCTCAAGGGTAGATTTTTTTGCCTCTAGTCCACAATTATGAGGATAGGGAAAGATATACGGGAATATTTAGATTAAATGCCAACAAAATCATTGTGTAACTGCATAATACTCATGCAGTAGAACCAGCTGCCAGGAAAGTTATGCCATCACATTTTATTTTTCAGAATAGGCTGTTTTTTTTCTACTGAGGATGATGTTAGATAACTAATCCAATGGAAGTGACCAAGTACAAATAAAGATGAAAAATAGATGTTTCTCCTTTTTATCTAGAACTATTCTATAAATATTGCTCTTCTGTAGAAATCAATAGCTGATCTGTTAGATGGATAAAATCCAGAGAGCAGATAAACTATAAATGGAGCTGCATCACACTGAATCGGGTCAAACTGTGTTGGAAGTGGGTCAAGCCTTTAGGAATCCTGCCTTAGTGTTCATTTTAATGAGTGCACAAGGTTTTAAAACCGGCTTACTGATTTTAATCAGCAATAGCTTATGGTATGATGAATTACTGCTCTGTATATAAATACTTTAATTAAGCAGTGCTTAGAATCATTCTGGTTGGAAAAGGCCTTCAAGATCATGAAGTCCAACTGTAAGCCCTTCAACACCAGGCCTGCTAAACCATGTCCCTAAGTGTCTAATCTATGAGTGTCTCATGGGACGCTCATGTTACAAGGACAGTGACTCCACCACTTCCTTGGGTGGCCTGTTCCAGTGCTTCACCATTCTTTACGTGTAGACATTTTTCCTAATATCTAACCTGAACTTCCCCTGGCACAACTTGAAACCATTTCCTCCAGCCCCTTTATCAGCTTTTGTTGTCCTTCTCGGACACACTCAGGTGCCTCAATGTCATTTTTTTGCAGTGAGGGGTCAGAAACTGAACACAATGCTCGAGGTGTGCCCTCACCAGTGTCTGTCACGGGGTATGATCACTTCCCCAGTCCTGGTGGCCACACTCTTCCTGATATAAGTCAGATGCCGCTGGCCTTCTTGGTCCCCTGGGCGCACTGCTGGCTCATGTTCATCTGGCTGTTGACCAGCACCTGCTTATCTTTTTCTGACATGTAGCTCTCCAGCTGCTCTGCCTCAGTCCTGTAGCGTTGCATGGGGTTGTGACCGAAGAGCAGGACCGAACACTCAGCCTTGTTGAACCTCACACAGTTGGCCTCAACCCATTGATCCAGCCTGTCCAGATACCTCTGGAGAGCCTCCTACCCTAAAGCAGATCAACTCTTCCTCCTAGCTTAGTGTTGTATGCAAACTTGCACTCAAGAGAGTGCACTCAAACCCCCTCATATTAAAGAGGGGCACCAGCACTGATCCCTGGGAACCACCACTTGCCATTTGGATTTAACTCCTCACCATCACTCTCTGGGCCTGGCCATCCAGAGAGATTTTCACCCATCAAACAGTACACCTGTCTAAGCCATGAGCTGCCAGATCAGGCTGACTATAGAAAGTGAAACAGTGTCTGGCTTTCATGAACCCATGTTGGCTGGGCCTGATGCCCTGGTTGTCACGCAAGGGACAAGCCATGTGATCACCCTCAATGTGATCACCTTCACCTTCCCTTTCTGAAGACAGTCTAGCTGCATCATTGTAAGCTCTGGGTATGATCCACCAAAGTTCTGGATCTGAATCAAAGATCTGAGTAGATCCTGAAATGTTTGCTTGTGTAAGCATTTAGGACTTCATGTTCATAGCATAATCAACCTTAAAATTTGATGGACAATGTGAAAGACTTAATTTTATGCAGGGCCAGGTCTATAGCTATTTTTAATTTTTAAGATATATTTTCATAGCTTATTTTGATGCCATTATTTTGAACCATTTTCAAGAAAAGCTGCATAATCATGGAGAATATGTTCCCAAGTCATAATGAATGTAAATCCTTATTCCTTCAAAAAATGCATAGGTATGCTGAAATCTGCTGCAATGCCTACTCATAGAAGTAGAAATGCAAAGACTGCATAGAAATTAGCATTAAGTAGTGTTTGAAAAAAGTACCTGTACAGTTGATCACATGTAATTTTGAAAGTTTTTTCATGGTGGTGGGTTTTATTTGTTTGTTTGTTTATTCATTTATTTATTTTGAGACACATGCCGCAAATGACTGTACTTGCCAGGTAAAAATCATATTATAAGTTTGGATGAAAAGTTTGGTTATTCAGTAGGGGTTTTTTTCTTTTTTTTTTTTAACTCTACCATGTGGGCTTTTAAATGTAAATTCTCAGGCTCATTCCTCAGTTGTCTATGCACCTGTGTTTACACTGGTATTTGCCTGTTGGTAGCTCAACTTGTGACTGCATTAAAGTATGGCATCTAATCCCTGATATCTCAGGGTGAAAAAGTAGGGGGTTTTTTTTACATTACTGGATGATCTGATGTTCCATGCACACATCCTGTAGGGCCAGGCTTTGTTCAAGTCATCTCCATATCTAGCAGATGGAGCACTCAAGTGAAATGTTCATAATTCAGATTTGATTCCCCTCTTCCCCTCAAATTTGCATCAGATTTGCATCATTTTTTCAGTCTTTTTTTTCTGAAGACTACCTCCATTACTGAACTGTTCCTAATGCACATGGGGATGAATTTCTTTTCGTCTTTCATACTGGAGTATTTTTGCTTTGTATAAATAATTATCATAAAGAAATTACCAAGCAAGAATTCAGAAACTGGAGTATTCTTCTGTAATATGGGAGAGGTAAATTCAAATCCCCCATTCAGATTGTTCAAAGAAGAAGTTTGAAATCTTATTAACTCAGGTAAGTGCTCCTGTGACTGAGTTAGAGAGCTAGGTGTGGCTAACAAGAAGTCTTCTGAATGTTCACAGATTTGGCTCTAAGGTATATATTTTTTGATCTGGGTGTCTAGTTTTCAGATGAGTCATGTTGTGAAATCTACTTACTTACAAAATTAGAATTAAAAGTGGAAATTCCTTAATTTATATTTCATTGACCTTTTAAGTGCTTGATGGGTGAGTGAAGAGTTGTCTAGATGGAGTCTAGCACTGACGAGTTGAGCAGGGATCAGGAAAAACAACCAACCAACTGCTCCGGCTGGCCTGTGATTATCCCTCCACTCCCCTTAATCAGGGATGCTGGGCCAGGGTTGAGACTCGCCTGTACATTCAAGGTGAAGAAACATTTTTAACTACTTGCAAGGCTGAAAGGCAGAGTACACTCAGGGTGAAGAAATACTGTAGCATTTTCCTGGGACAAGCACTGTAGATGCGAGTTACTAATTGATAAGCCAATCCCTATAACAATTGTGCCAGTTAGTGGTGGATGTTGTTATCCCAAAGATCTCGCACTGGTGAATGGAATCAACCAACTAAAGTCCAGTGCCTCTGGATTATTTTACTGTCTCCTTTAACAAGCTGGCCAGACTTTGCTCCATTATTAGGAAAAGGTAAACACTTAATTTAAATCCATTAATATGATAGGAAGATTTCAAAAATGGCCTAAAACCAAAAGTTTCTGTGTGACACAAGTCATCTTTGGCTAACATTGGTTCTTGATGTAGTTTGTGTATTCAATACCTGCAATTCTCCTGCAGTGAAAAAAAACTAACTATAAATAAATATTTTTACATCCTTTTTTGGAGGGAGGTAGGTTTAGCAAATACATTTTTAATGTGTTTGCTAAACATTACTAAATTTGGTACTCACATTTAATTGTTGAAAAAGAGTAACTGTTGCAAGATTTGTGACTAATATGAAAAAATATATTTAAATGAAAAATTGTAAGTTGATTTCATTGATTCATTATTTGTTTTGAGAAAATCATAACTTGATTTGGAAATAGTTCTTTTAAACCTTATTTTTTAACACTTTCTTTTATTTAGGATTGCTACAGAGATATAATTAGATTTTATCAAGATGTCAGCTAGTCTGGCATGCTCTTAGCAAAAAATATTTGTGATAATACTGTGCAGCTTGATCTTCCAGAGTTTATTTTCTTTCTGAGAAGATATATCATAGGAAAAGCAAAGAATTTCAGGATTCTTTAAACAAGTTTTTCAAGAAATTATGTGTATAGTATTTTCTTGTTTATTAAATTACACTATATGCTAGGTCAAGGAATAGAGAGATGATTTATTTGAAGTGAATTGGAAACAGATCATTAAGAAGCATATTACTGGGTTTCAGATAGCAGGTAATTTTGTGTTTACACAAACCTTTTGTTTAGACAAAGTTTTCCTATCAAAGGAAATAGAAATAGAGCATTTGAGAACACCTTACCCAGGGTTTAAAACAAAGTATATACTATTTAATGTCTTTAAAAAATGTATCTGTTAATATTTTCTGTCTGTTTGTTCATGATTTTGGCATGCAGAATTTGGAATCTCAGTAGAATTTGGAATTTGGAATCTCAGCTTTATATACAAAATCACTAATTGTTTGAATAGGCATATGATTGAGTAGGTTCTGGTTGGCAAATTACCATATTTGAGAGTGACATAATTAAATGAAACCTGTAAGTCTCTGGGTCTTTTCTGGAAAAGTTCAAAAGCATAGGGATACACCTAAAACAACTGATTCTTTTTGAGCAACATAAATTGTCCCAACATGAGAAGATTAAGAGCTTAGTGATAAAAAAAAAAGCTCCTTAAAATAATATTTCATCTCATGGTATACAATGATTACAGATCTAAAAAGCTGTTTTTAATAGTCCTAGGCTCTCCATTTTTGGAAAGTAAAGCATGGTGAGACTGTCTTATTGGACTAAGGGGTTTGCAGGAAAAAAAAAAAAAAAAAAAAAAAAAAAAAAAAAAACCTCTTCCAAACATGATTTTTTTTTTCTGGCATATATTTTAAATTCTGCTGACTACGTTGGCAGCATGGGAGAACGCCAGCTCCCTTTCTCCATTGCTCATAGAAAACTGGTTGTACTCTTAAGGGCTAGTTGCAAGAAATGTAATGGAACCTTCTGTCTGTCTGCTGGTTCATGCCCTTCTCTTATCTTCACCCTTCAGCACTTGTGCCTTTTGCTCTCCTGTCCTTTCAGCTGTGTCCTGCAGCTGTGAGTTTATTATCTCACTCTCTGGTGTCTATATATAACTTTATTCTCTGACAAAATGATTTTCAATCCAATAGCCCTGCAGAAAATTAAAAATAAATAATGAAATATGAAAATTTGCCCCAATTAAGGATTCTCATTGGTTTTGACGGATTTTTGTTGGGGTGTATTGCCTCATGCAGTGATAGGATGTTTTTAGTCTATTTGAGGGAGAGGGTGTCAAAATAATGAATGGACTAGAAATATTGAGGGCATGAGGAATACAAAATGGAAAATACTTTGTTGTTAATGTCTGATCTAGAAGGGTTCATGAAACATTCATAGTAGCTCCACACTCCCTCCCACATACACATGAAAGAAACATCAAAAAGCCCCTGATGTGCCGTCCTTGAATAAAACAAAAGTCAAAATCTTCCAGAAAAACATTGGGGCCACACTTCACAGGAAAGAAGTAACACCTCACCAGTCGACATATGGCAAGGCAAGGCATGGACATGGTCTCAATACTCATTGCAAAACTGGGAATCACTTTCAATCTTGCTGCATGGATTGCAACCGATAGGTAGAGGACTGCAGTTCAGATTATCTGCAGAAACTGTCTGTATCTTGACTTAGTTTTTTCTGCATTTCTATAAGTACATGCTAACTAGTGAATGACAGAAGTTATTCAACAGAGCAAAGCAAAGTGAGTTAAAAGTCTGTGTGCTGTGCACTTAGCTGTGCTTAGGAAACAGTGACAAACAGCAGTGCTCTCCAATAAATGCTGTGATTGAATGGGAGACAGCAACTCCTCTTGCAGAAATGGCGAAGCAGAGGAATCTGCTACACCTGTACTGTTGTGTTCAGGTGTTGTGCTCTGTCCCGTGCTAGCACTTCCTACTGGTCATAGTATCTAAAAATTTGATTTGTTCCCACTGTGCAATGAGCCAATAATCGCACACAAAGGAGAGACAACTTACGCTTGACTACAATCTAAATACAAAATTGATTCAATATCAGTCTCAGTGAAGATCGTTATTATCTATGTAGTTTCAGTTTCAAAGGTTGAGTTTGCTCAGCTCTCCCAGTCAGTGGAAGGGCCAATACGTTCACCTACATGTAGTGAATCCAAGAGTCAACTCCTTTCACCTTTACAGACATATTAGTTGTTAACAGCACAGGATAAGGTCCCTTCCAATTTTCTGTCAGTGACTTCTTTCCAGGTCCATAGATACACCTGATCTCTTCACTTAAATGAGTGAACAGGTGAGTGCAAAGACACAGGTGTTCGTAATTGGACACACTTGTGGAGGGAAGTAAGAATTCTTGCCAAAGAGAGAAGGTAATCATCTTTAATACGCATTTGGGTTTCTATCCCAATCAAATTTACAGTATAAGGTTTCCCATACAAAATTTCAAATGAACTAACCTTTTCTCTAACTTTAGGCGTTATTCTCATATCCTAAATCTTAGCATATTTCTTCTAACAATGCTTTTACCACCTCCCTTGCCATATTGGTTCGACATGAGAAGGCCTCAGGCACCCTGAAAAAAAAGACCAAGGACAGATCTTATCAAAATGTGCAAATACCTGAGGGGATAATGTAAAGAGGATGGTGCTAAACTCTTCTTGGTGGTGGCTAGCAACAGAATGAGGAGAAATGGATACAAATTGAAATACAGGAAGTTTCACCTGCATATGAGGAACGACTTCTTTCCTGTGAGGGTGACGGAGCCCCAGAACAGGCTGCCCAGAGGGATTGTGGAGTCTCCTTTTTTGGAGATCTTCCAAACCCACCTGGATGCCGCCCTGTGCCTCGTGCTCTTGGCATGGGATTGGACTAGATGATCTCTAGACGTCTCTTCCAACGGGAACCATAATGCGATTCTGTGATACTTTATAGGATTCCCTTGTGATGAAAACAATCTCCTTTTCTTCCAAATCACCCCATGTGCATATATTACCCAAAGGCATATTTTGTCATGATAGATATTGGCCTACTTCTGATGACTCCAGAGACGGTGTCAAAGCTATCAATTCAACTTTCTGAGCTGATCCTATTTCTTCTTCTAAGGTGACAACCACATAACCAGCCTTCTCCTCTCCTTTTTCCACAAAATTGCTTTCATCAGTAAATAGCTCCCTGTCGGGATTTAATAATTGATGTTGCCTTGGCAAACTATAGTCAGTTTCTAAGCATCCTAAGATCCTGGCAGCCTTGGAGCTGTTTTCCAGCTGATCAGGCTGAAGGAAATAGCCAAGTCTGCAACAAGTGATGTAATAATCAGTATATTCATTTATTTTGTTTACCAGAGTTTAGTCTAACCTTAACTGTAAAGTTCAGGTAGGCGGCTATAATAGGCTTACAATTTATAGCACATTTCGTAGTGCATGTGTCCAGGAGGGAAGAAAAAAAAACTTTCCAAAAAAAAGAACATTCTTCTGATGAAAAATTGCTGCTACTCAGTAAGGGTAAGGTTCACACCTTTTCTCACACCAATATTTAATTGTATAACTGATGGTGTTTAAGAGGTTTCCGGTGTATGAAGGCAAGAGTAACTGGTCTCCAAGTCATGCTTTTATGAGCACCTTTTTTTTTTTTTTTTTAAAGGATTCAACCACAGTAATGCACTGCTATGTACACATATGAAACTTAACCAAGTTCCCAAACAGGGAAGCCTTGTTTATAATAAAGTACATGCCAAAACAATAGAATTTGTCAGTTTTTTATTTCCATTAAAAACTAATGGCACTGGTTTTATATATCAGTTTGCCAAAGTTTTCTCTTTTACTCAGTTGTATGGATCCACAGAAGATATTTAATATATTCTCTTATGCCCAGTCAATTGTAAAGTCCCTGTGGTTCTTCACTGTCATACAGCAAAACAGTGATATATGAGAAAAAAATACACACTTCTACTTTTCTAGTTTTGATCATTTTTAAGAATTTTTGTCTTATACAAGTCATTTTTACAGCCATAAATCCAGTCCTCTTGTAATGCGCTAATGTTCAAAATAAAATTTTCAGTGCTTCAGGCTATCAATTTTCTGTGCAGAACAGCATCTTTCAAACTACTAGCATTACGTCATATTGTTTCCTCATGGTACCTAAAATATCAATTCTGATTCTGGAAACAGTTACATGAGTTTGTTTAATGTTAGGCACAAAAATAAAGTTATGCTATGTATAAAAGTCTGTATGATCTGTCTATGTTTTGCCAAGTAAATTTGTTGCAGAACTGTCTGTCGGGTGAATTACATAATAATAAACCAATCACTATCGTGCCTACTAAACCTTAATTGCCTCGTCTACACATATCTTTAACATTACCAGGGATGGTAACTCCACTACTTCCCTGAGCAGCCTGTTCCAATGAACAGGCTTGACTACTCTTTCCATATAGAAATGTTTCCTAATATCTAACCTGAAGCTCTCCTGGCACAACTTGAGGTAATATCCTGTAAGTAGTTATTTTAGAGAAGAGATCAACCCCCGCCTCACTGCAACCTTCATTCAGGTAGTTGTAGATAGTGATAAGGTCTCTGCTGAGCCTCCTCCACACTAAATAGTCCCAGTGCCCTCTGCCACTCTCATAAGATCTGTGCGCCAGCCCCTTCAGCAGCTTCATTGCCCTTCTTTGGACATGCTTCAGCACCTTGATGTCTTTCTTGCAATGAGTGGCCCACAACTGAACACAATATTCAAGGTGACCTTACCAGTGCTGAATACAGGAGGGCAATCATCAGAGGTTACATTCTGATTTTACTGTTGCTGATATTCTATTTCTTGAATTGTTTTGGCCTCATCTTCAGGTTCCAATTCACACTGCAGACATCAAAAAAATGTCAAATGGAACTTCATTATAAGAGAGATATTGTTGGGGCGTACTGGGCTGGGCTGTACACCTAAAAATATTTCAAAAGCTGTTTTTCTGAGATTTATTAATTTAATTAATTTATTTTTCTACAAACCCACCCTTACTTTGGTAGATCTCTGGTCTCCTGTAAGTAGATCCAGCTCCTGGATCCAGCTCTTAAGCCTATGGGAATGGAATAGAACTTGTTCAGCTGCTAACATAGTGTGATGATGTCTTAGGGCGTGCAGAGGTTCACAGCCTTGCTACCTGCCACCCTCAGTGCTTCTGTACCCCCAAGCTTTAGATTTCTTATATGTCTTCCTGTGTTCTCATAGCAGTCTTCCTGGTGGATACTTCAAAATTCTCAGTTTTCCTCCGGCAGATCAAAAGGGGAGACAAGAAATACAGAAGAGGAATTTCCTAGCAGCCAATTCTGCTTGTGAAAACATTCAAAGTAGCACTCCTGAACAGGCTTTTCTCACCCTATAAATCATGCACTTCTTGTATTGGTGTCCTGAGATAATGTTTCTCACTTCTTAGGGTACAGTTACTAAATGTGATAAGCTTCTCTCATAAAGCCTGTGCTTTCTTAGGGAAATAGATTCGGTGATCCCAGTTAACTATAAGCCCCGGGTCAGATTCTTACAAACGAAGCTGATTGCTGTGGTTAGAAATTCAGAGAGTCGGTGTGTGTGGCTCTTGATAGCTCTCTTCTTCATTTAAGCCCAGCAGCTGAAAGAGCTCTAGAATAGTATCATTGCCTGTGTACATTTATATTCCTTTCTAGGTTTCTGGAGAGATCACTTGCAGAGGTATGTTATTACACATGGGGGCTTTTTGATGCTCTGAACTTCTGAAATATTTCCCCCAATCTTTCTGAGTATCTGATCTTTTACCCTATTACAGCATATTTTAAATTGTGCCTCAGAGTGTCTGATATTTTAGCACTCTGAATTTAAGCTCAAGAGGCACCAGGATGCAGGCATCAACTTCATTCCTTGGCATCTCTACATTCTGGGCTTCAGGCATCCCTCTCTTGGGGACACTTTGACAGATAAATCCTACTGAGTCCTTCCTAGACATCTGCTAGCTGGGACTCCTTTTCAGATCAGTGGCCTCTGAAGTCAACCTTACTACTGCCTAGATAGGCCTTCAAACCCTTGAGCCTCCTGGGACATCTTCTGAAGAGCCCGTTCAAGTCTATGCTTGTCGGTAGTACGAACTCGGAGCATATGGACTGTAGAAAATGGAATAATGGATATGAATAAAGGTATTAAAGGTACAAAACAATTAATAAAGTTGTATTAGAATTTAATAATAGAAGACATTTCTTATGGTGGTAAAACTATTTGCCCATAGTTTTGTGCATACTATGTTATTTCCCACTGTTTTATATTCTGTATGTGTTCTATTAGTCAGAAACAGTACACTATTAAACTTTTTGCATGTTTAAACTCTGAAATACAATATGGCTTCCAAAAATGATTCGTTTCATCAAATAGATCAAATTTGTCCACAAAACTATGAAAATTTAAATCATAAAAGAGAATAGAAAAATCATTAGCTGGATTATGAAGCTGCATCTTTATGTTTCAGGGGTTGATCATGATTTTCAATTAAGATTTTATTTTACAAATGTTAAAACCAAAAAGTGATCCCATACACAGCTTCATTTTAAACTATCAAGGACTCTATACATTTCCTAAGAAATTGGAAGTTATGTTTATAAGAGTAAATGTAAGTTCCACACTCCTTCTTCATCACACCAGTATTTATATTTCAGGAGTGATCTGTTTTCGTTATTGTATACTTGTTTATAACTTTCATGGGCTTCATGGGAAGGAAAAGTATGACAGTATTACCAATTCAGATGTCTTTTAAGGTTACTGTGATTGTTTTTATTTCATTGCATTTATTGCATAGCTCTTTGGTACATCCATATTAATTACATTACTAACTTTTTGGCCAGAGCTATCAGAAGCCATTCTAGTAAGTAAAATAGGAAACGGGCAAAACCGTAAAGATGGAAACCAAGTTTAAAAAGTATCAGTCAATATAATTTTGATAAGCTTTTAAAAATGTAGATGCTTGAATATTTTATGGAAAAATCTTCTTAGACTATAAAATTGGACTAGAGTTTTTGTGAATTCAGAGTACCTACTGACATTTTATAATTTTTAGTACCATTACTAAATTTAATGAAATAAGACCAAGATTAAAACTTTTTATTCTGAATCCACAGGTTTGGATTCAGAATACTATTCAGATACTATTTTGTCTTTGGCTAGTCTAATCTTTTGCTCTGTTTTCTTCAATGGATGAAAGAAAGATAGGACTTGAGAAGTGGCTATAAAGAGTAATTAACTGTCATCATCATACACTGACAGGATCTGGAGAGTTCTGCAAGCTGTGTGAACTGGAATCCAAAATTTCAGGAATAATAGAGCAGAACTAGAGCAGAACTTCAAATAAAGAAATAGAAATGTAGGGGTTAAAGTAACATTTCTTCTGGAAAAAAAATTAATTAAAAAAGTTATTTTTCATAATGTTTTTTTTAACTCAGTAGTGCAAAGGCATTTAATATAGCACTTCCAGATTTCATGGGAAGTCACAGTTATTTTGTTACCCACTTTCAAAATGGGCAATACAAAGATAAAACAGGTAAAAAGAGACTATGCAGACATCTTTCGCTGTGGTGAACTATGGTGAGTGTTCTCAGATTCCATCGGTTTGCAAGCATCACATGAGTTTGTTCACTGCTTTTAATTGACCATTCTTTCATTAACTTCTTTTCTGAATACCGTTAGTCACAAGATTACTATCACTATGTGGCACATTAGTTCTCCTTGAGCTTCTGCAAAAAGTAGTAGAATAAAATGGGAAGAAGAACTAAGATCATCAGTGGCTCATGATAGTTAAGTGATTGACAGTTTTAAGTACCCAAGAAAGACATTCATTCTTTACAGGAGAATGTGACCAGGAGGAAAGCTGGAGAAATAAAAGCCTCAGGATATCATAATGTCACCTTGCCTGGCATCCTTCACTTTGCCTCTTGCCTGAAACTGTTAGTGGGGTGTTACCTTATGAGTAGATAGGTTAGATGCATCTCAATACTTTGTGATATTTTGCAGGGGCACAATTTCTGCTTCATATCTAGAAGAATAATTTGAAAATTCAAATGAGCATCTTTCCAAACTCCAGAGTGTCATATTCTCTTCCTAAATATTATAAATGTTTCATGTATGTATGGTCCATGATCAGCTTTACTTGTTAGCTATCACTTGAGCATTTTCTAAAATAATTCCCAGAGCTAATGGTCAATCATAGAATCATTATGGTTGGAAAAGACCTTCAAGATCATCAAGTCCAACCTTAAAGCCTTCGACATAGTGCCTGTTAAACCATGCCCCTAAGTGCCTCATTGACATGTTTCTTTATTGCTGCCAGGAATGGTAACTCCACCACTTCCTTGCGCAGCCTGCTCCAATGCTTCACCACCCTTTCTGTGTATAAATTTTTCCTAATATCTAACCTAACTTCACCTGGCACAACTTGAGGCAATTTCCACTTATCTTATCGGTAGGTATTCTAGAGAAGAGATCAACCCCCGTCTCACTGCAACCTAATTTCAGGTAGTTGTAGAGAACAGTAAGGTCTCCCCTGAGCCTGCTTTCCTCCAAACTAAATAATCCCAGCTCCCTCAGCTGTTCCTTGTAAGGTCTGTGCTGCAGCCCCTTCAGCAGCTTTAGCAACCTTCCTTGGATATACTCCAAATCCTCTATATCTTTCGTACAGAGAGGGGCCCAAAACTGAACACAGTATTCAAGGCCTCACCAGCGCTGATTACAGGGGCACAGTCACTTTTCTAGTGCTGCTGGCTACACTATTCGTGATACAAGACAGGATAGTGTTAGCTTTCTCAGCTGCTTGGGTGTATCTGAACATGCTGACTCGACCAGCACTCCCAGATCCTTTTCTGCCATGCAGCTCTCTGGCCACTCTGTCCAAAGCCTGTAGTGTTGCATGGGGTTGCTGTGACTAAGGTGCAGAACTCAGCACTTGTCTTTGTTGAACCTCACTCATATGGTTGGGCATTCACCACCACTCTCTGGGCCTGGCCATCCAGACAATTTTTCACCTAATGCAGAGTACACCTGTCTAAGCTGGGAGTTGCCAGCCTCTCCAGGGGAATGTAGTGGTAGATGGTGTCAAAAAGCCTTACTACAGCCTAAGCAGACCATGTCCATGTCCTTTCCCTCATCCACGAGGCAGGTCACCTGGTCTTAGAAAGAGATCAGGTTGGTCAAGCAGGACCTGCTTTTCACAAACACATATTGACTGGGCCTGAAGCCCTGGCTGTTGTGCACATGATGTGTGATTGCCCTTAAAGATGATCTGCTCCATAACCTTCCCTGATACTGAGGTCAGGCAGACAAGTCTGTAGTTTCCCACATCCTCTATCTGACCATTCCTGTAGACTGATTATTGATGAGTCTCCAGTCATCTGGGATATCCCCAGTTGACCAGAACCACTAATAGATGATAGAGACTGGCTTGGTGAGATCTTCCACTAGCTCCCTCAGAACCCTCAAGTGGATCCCATCTGGCCCTATAGACTTGCAAATGTCCAAGTGGAGTAGCAGGTCACTGACGGTTTCCTCATGAATTATGAGGCATTTATTCTGCTACCATAGATGTCTTCCAGTTCAGGGGGCCAAGTGTCTTGAGGTTAACTGATCTGGGTGTAAAATACTGAGACAAAGTACCTCAGTACTAAGTACCTCCACTTTTGCTCGTCTTTGGTGGCAATGTTCCCTGGCTTATCCAAGAAAGGATGGAGATTCTCCTTAGCCCTACTCTTCTTCTTAATATATTTGTAGAAACAACATCCATCTAGCTTAACAGTTTTGTATCATCTACAAAAGACATAACCATTTCTACATAGAGATTGCTACTGTGAAGATTTAATTATTTATAGAGACAAATTTTTTTGCATATATCTTTTTCTCATAGAATGTTCAGCACTTGACAGAAGGCATAGACTTCTTTTTTACTGGTTAAGTGTATGCTTTACTATGTGCAAAGAAGTTTGTTTGAGTGAGCCTGTTGTGCTACCCATCAATAAAGTAGAATAATCCAGACAGCCAATGACCAATGGGCTTGAGTTAGTTGACTTTACTCTGTGCCACGTGCTCTAGGTGACACTGCGTTTGCAGGCGGGTTGGGCTAGATGATCTCTAGAGGTCCCTTCCAATTTTAACGATACTCTGATTCAATGATTCTTTGGTCATGATGGATCTCAGTCCCTTATCAAGTGTTTCCCAGCTTGTCTGGTTTGCAGTCTTGAGCAAAGTGGGACCACTCTGCTTCCACAAGATTTTCCACCTCCCTATCTTCCTGCTGGGTACAGTACCCATTGTTTATCTCATCAGGTCTCTGCCACGTTGTCAGAGTACAATTCAGCAGTGTCATTATTAACTCTTTACTCCCCCATCAGGGCTTTGTAAAAGCGATACTGATGACTAGAAACATATGCTTTCTTTTCAAATTAGTCCCAGAACAGGACAAGTGGATCATGTTTATGTGAAAGAAAAGTCAGTTTGCAGAATTGCAAACTCTTATTTTTGATGGGTTTTTGGAAAACGCCTAGGTACCTCTGCTAGATTTGCAGCCAAGCATGGTGTACTGTTCTATGCATACAGTTTTGACAGTAAGAAGGGAGGCTTACGCAAGAAAAACTTTTGCCTCCTATGAGTTTTGAGGTTAATATTAATCAGCCTATGGAAGCTACTAAAATGAAGCTAACAGATGCAATCAGTTAAATGCAATCAATTCCTGAAATCAGTAGCACAAGAAGTGATGATTTAGTAAATTCATGCAACTTTAAGCAATACCAAAAACCTATAAGAAATAGCGGAAATTAATTTCTACCAGGTGCCCTCAGAAGGCTGGAACAAATGTATGACAGAGTTGAAAATATAGTCAAAGAGTAAGTAGCCAAACATACTAAGTTTCCATATCTGCATTACTTAAGTCCTTTAGGTACAAGAAGGGCATATATGCAAATATAGTCCCAAAATATCAGTTGAGAGTAACAGTAAATATTTTAGCTTAAGAGCAAGCTGGCGTTAGTTATACAGACTGTTTTGCAATCAGTGTGCTAATTAGTTATTAATTCCCAGTTAGAATAAGAGATTCAATTTCTAGCATATTTATTAGCTAGCCAGTCTACTTCATACTGTCTGGAGCCAGCCGCTGGGAAATGCTTCACTCAGCAACATGTCCTAGTTGTTTGAATGGGAGTGGGACGTATAATTATTACATGGAAAGCCATATCTGTTCTTCCAGAAAAGTATCCTCGTCAATGTGTGTGAGCAGTGAATGTGTGTGATCTTTACACTGGAGATGTCTGTGCCCTACTGCAATACTTTCCTGATGATGTAAATCAGAGCTTAAAACTAATTTCAGGAATATTTCTTTTAATGACTTTAGCTGCCTGCTTTAATGATTCACGCACATCAAGAATATTTCATTTCTTTCAGAATTTTCTTTTGTGATTATGTGAATATTAGCATACTGTTAAAAAGAAGACAAACGCAGTTAAATAATTGAGAGAGGTGAACTGCCACAATCAATCACTCTTGTTTGTTTCTTGCAGAAAGAAAGGAAGTGAAGGTGGGAGAGTATAATGCTGTAGCTGACACACTGGAAATAATCAATAACAGCATCAGGTTCCAAGGTAGGACCAAAACAATGAAGTGAGATACAAGAATTTCATGGATTACTATATATAGATTGTATATTGTTTAGCTCACTGCTAGGATTTTCAATATTGAATAGCTATGAAGCTGTAATAAAAGAATTAAGCTATTTAGCATTTTACTGGTATATGCAGGAAAATATAAGAATTCTAAACAGAAAATTGCAATGTTTGGATACTATGTAATTGTTTTCTATTCCAACAACTGCAACAAACTGAAATTGATATGCGTATAAAAATGTTCTTTGTTATTTCAGCAAGCCACAGGAAATCTCTTTTGTTTCATCCTCATCAAGCAATAATACTCCAATACTCCAATACTCCAATACTCCTTCCCATTTCCTTTTCCCCCAATTCAGCTCACCTGATAGGTGCTCCCATGTGCTGTACTTGTATGTGGAAAGAAGGTGGCTGTTTCTCTTTGTGAGATATGTGTTAGTTAGGAAATACTGTTTCAACATATCAAAGATAATTTTAAGATGGTTATTGAGATGCAGGCTCAGCAGCCCAGGGCTAGTAGCCCAGCAATAGCCAATTTTGCCACTCTCTTCTCAACACTTTTGTCCCAAGGCTGCTCCAAAGTTTACATGAGGACTTCCTCTGCCCTCACAACACTTGCATATATAATCATGGCAGACTAATGTCAGCAGAAATTATTTAAGGATATATACATATGTAGACATTTTGGAAAGCTAATAATTAAGATTAAATCTGGCTATTATGATACAATTCAGTAACACGAGGTAAAGCTAAGTCATCCCTATGAGTTCTGTGTGCTTTCCTCTGTGAATATACAAAGCTGCCATAGCCAGTTCTCTACTATACCTGCTTCCAAGGAGAGGACACTTGAGGTTTGCATGAGTGTGGCAAATGCACTAAACAAATGTACCAAAGTTTCACTGAAGTGATCTAATTCATGACTACTTGTCCAGCTCCTCAAGATATCTGTCTTTCTGGCACACTTTTGGGGACAGACTTAGCAGAGGAAGGATGACAAAAAAGGAGCAAATTATTTTTGTGGGAAGGAGGAACCTACAATGCAGTTGAATACTGATTTAATATCATTAATTTATACAGGAAATCTTTCCTTCCATGCCAGGCTTGCCTTTGTAAAACTTTCTACTGCCCCATAGAGAGTTTATGTGGTAAGGATAGGTTCAGACATTTTTGTATGCAAAATTTATTTCTGAAGGAAGTCAGTGATGCAATAGGTCTTTTGTCAATCCCCCTAAACCAAGAAAAAAAATTAGTAAGTAGATAGGATAGGTCAGGAAAACAAGTGGAGAACACACAGCTTTATCATAGTTGTCACAAAATAATTCTTCTCCTTAAACCAAAAAGCCTTTAATTGGTCAGAGTTAACTGTCAATCGAGTTTGTGGTGTTAAGTATAGCTTTTAAGTTCAGACATTCAGGGTTGACATTTGCAGGGTTTTGAGACATGGGTCTGTCATTGTTACTTCCCCAAGGCCTCTGGCCATCCCTACTTACTGGCCAAAGGCTTCAGTTCAGCTCAGCTGGGACTCCAAGTCCTTTCCAGACCTAGGTACATGTATCTGTCCCAGCCCCAGGGAGCTGCCAGCCTACAAGGCACCCAGGCACATTTCTGTATAGAAGGAGTTAACTTCTTTGGGTGACTGATGGTTAAGCCACAATAGCAAACTTCTCTGGCCTAGCTTGGTTTGATTGATTAGTTGTTTGCATCCATGGCAGGTACCTAGTCAGGCTTGTGTAACATGACGGGGCAACAAGGAAATTATGATGAGAAACCATGTCCTCTGTCTCCTCATTTTTCTGCTGCAGAAAATCATAACCTCCTGGTAAACTTCACAGGTAGAGAATGTTTTTAGTGTCTACTTACAATTTAAAATGAGGATAGATTAGCATGTGTTTTGGATTGAATATACATATTATATATATTTCTCCCCAAAGAAGGTGTTCACCTGCTTCAGAAATACAAACTTTCTTGGTCAATCATATTTGACTAAAGTGTGTCCTTCAAAGTTGATGACATTTCATCAGTTACAGCTGTGGTTTACAGTTGCTAAGTCTGTTGTGAGTATAATGCTGAGGACAGGTATAATTTCTGTTCTTTAGCCATTTTTTGTTTCTGCAATTCTAGGACTAGAGCCTCCAAAGGACAAAACTATCATACAAGAGGAGCTACGCAAGATCTCGCTTCCTCTCTACAGCATCCTTTCAGCCCTCACTATCCTTGGAATGATAATGGCCAGCGCTTTCTTGTTCTTTAACATCAAAAACAGAAATCAGAAGTAAGATATTCATGTTACTTCAGTAATAATTTCTTCATTTTTAAGTGCCATTTGTAAAGTCTGCAATCAAAATATATGTATGCTATTATGCATTAAATTATAGGAAAAACATATTTTACAACTAATTTAATTAAATTTGCTGTGCAGTTCAGTGTCATATTCACACTTAAACAGTGACAAGTTCTTTTAATTGTCATTGAAAAGTATGGGTCTCTTTGCTTTGTGCATTAACTCTAGCTAATTAATCCATCATTAAAACAGGATATATATATTTTTGATAAGCATTCAACAATCTAAAACAATAAGAGGTTTTATTAAAAACAAAAGTCTATGGGCTTGTAGATTACATAGTTTTACAAGAAGAGTTATCTATTTACCTGATTTGTCTTTGTTACAAAAAACTCTAATAATATAGCAATATTTCCCCCCCACCTTTAATGCACTATCACCTTTTGTCTGTAGGCTAATAAAAATGTCCAGTCCCTACATGAACAACCTTATTATCCTGGGAGGAATGCTTTCTTATGCATCTATTTTTCTTTTTGGCCTTGATGGATCCTTTGTCTCCAAAAAGACATTTGAGACGCTTTGTACAGTAAGTAATTCCATATGTTTTAATTTAAGTTACTCATGAAGAAAATTCTGCAAGATATACACGAAAAGAAAAAAGTAGTAGTTGGATGTTTCGTTCTGTTTAATCACAGAGACACTTAATTTGTTCCCTTGATAATTTTTGGGACAAAGTTCTGAGATATACATAACTATGTAATCTTAGTGAAATAATATAGCCACATATTTTTTGAATTCCAAAAGCTTTTACTCTAACACAACTTTTCAACTAGACTGTAAATTCACACAAACCTACACCCATAGAATATATCATAGTTAAATCAAAACAAGCCACTCTGAAATCAATTAAATAGCTCCTCAGAAATACTTGTAATTATTAATTGCTTTCTGTAATAAGGATATATTTAGCCAGAGGTATGTAGTTATTTGGATTTTCAGCATAAATTGATGGGATTTTTTGACTACTCTTGTTATTTGGCTAGAGTTTAACGTTTTCTGCACGCTGTGACCAAGCACTGTTTCCATCTATGCTCTGTTCTCAGCCCCAGTGTTAGAATAATTTGTGTGGCTTAATATCAATATTGTTATAGAGTAGCTACAGTGCAGCACCTTGAGCATGGCCTAGGAATTCCTCATAGGAATTTTACCTTCACATTAAACTGGAAAGGTTTAAATATGAATACGAGACCCAAACACTTACAGTTGCCTACAACAATATTCTACTCTGTCAGTGCCCCTTGATGATCATTCATACTATATATCATATATATAAATCATATATATTACCCAACCTTTAAAACTGAGGCTTCCAAACTAATTTCTGTAAAAAACCTAGTTTAACATAATGAATCTTTTCTTCATTGTATTCATCCAATTCATTGGTTCTTTTCCCTTCCAAAAATCCTGAAATGATGTGTAGTCTGTGGCCTAAGAATATCAGACTTACTCAGGAGTTATCCTCACTATGTTATCTTCCTCTAGGTCTTTAAGAAACGTGCACCTTTATTTAGGAGTTTAAATTGGTGATGGACAGAGATCCAAACACAGTGGAAACACTTTCAGAGAATAAATCAAAGCATGAAAGTTTGATATCTAAGGTTGGATGATGTGCATATTTATTTCCACTTAAAACCTACATATTGACTACAACTACTATAAAATAAATTTTGTGCTTATAACAACATTTCATTCTGAAGATGTCTTTGGTACATATTAACATATTAAGTAAACAAGATATAGTATATATAAGCTTTTAGAATTTGTTGGGGCAAAGTCCTAGCTTTGTTAGTTCTGGCTGAACATACATCAGAAGACTTAAAAGGACAATCAGTTCTCATTTCCCAAGCTAGGTATGTAACTCTTTGAATGTATGGGGAAGCAATAGGAAATGTGAGATACTACCATTTACACAAGTAATCATATCCTTCTTTGTGAAAAGATTTCTAATAGCAGAGGAGTATCAATGCAAAGCAAGTCAGTGCTATCAATTCCCATTCTTTTCTCACCCTACTTTGCAGAAGAATACAGCAGCAGGAAGTGGAAATTGTAGGTAACAAGGTCTCCTCCACCCTCAAGTGGCTTGAATTCAGAGTTCACTGTTAGGGTGCAGGACTTTGTGTGACTGGACTGTCTGCAATCCTTCTCTTGCCGCAGTACAATTTGCCCATCCCAAGCATTGTAGACCAGAAGGGAAGAAAGTGGAACCAGAGATACTTATCAGCCTGGCGATGTGCAAAGAAACAGGTCTCTGTTCATATTAAGTTATGTAAAACAAAGAGCTTGAGCTCTTCTTTGAAGTGTGAAACAGAACTCTGAAAACTTAACTCTGAAAAACTAACCAGTACTTTCAAAATATTGTGTCTTAGAACTGTATTTTTTTCAGATATACATTTTGTCATTTTTCTCTAATTTGCTTCTCAAAATGCAACCTCTACTCTCATCAATATGAGATATTCTATTCTCATAAAACAAATACTGCAAAATTTAAGTGAGGTTTGCTGTATTCTGTCTTACCTTATGCTTCTCGTAATTTTTTTTCAATTTGTAAGTTTTTATCTGGTGTGTTATCTCACTAATTCTTTGTGTGTTGGACAGGATGACTAACAAAACTACCATACAGGCAGATCTGAATGACCATTTGAAAAATATAACAGTTAAAAAAAGGAGGAAAGAAAATATTATGTTCTTAAGGATAACTGCTAAATATTGCCATGTACCTTGAAAAGTTTTTCCTCTGTTTATTTAAAAAAAATACAAGAAAAGTGTTGTTTGTGACATTTCTTCTCCATGCTGGGTATTTCCAGATTTCTGGTGCTACTTTTATGTAAGTCACTGCTCACGTATCTTAGCATGAATCTCAACTCTGTCGGTGGCTATCATAAACACAAGAAAACCTTCTGATAAAAACAAAAACTATCAGGATTTTTTTTCCCCCAACTTCTAACTGAACCTGATCTTAGAAAGTTTTCCCTCTCCATTTTAAAGATCTTCCAGAAGGTAGATTCTCTCAGAAATCATCTTTCTTGGCTCCTAGTGACTGTGACAAGATGCTTTACCTGGATCTAGGGAACAATGCTGGGGATTTCATACATATGTCAGACAGAAACCCTCTGTTCTGTAACTCTTCTCTTCCTCTTCCTTCACCCATCTGTCTCCAAACAGATCTTAGTATGTCCATTTTCTACAGAAGAGTAGTCAAGTATACTTAAATATATAGCAAAATGTGTTCCTATGTTAGGAATTCATAATACAGCATATGGTATTAGCTGTTTCTACTCCAAACTAGAGAAGTCTAGATGTCATATTGTAAAACTAAAACTATAAGTAATTAAGACTGTAGTAGTGAATACTACTAAAGAAATTGAGACAGAGAGTGAAAAGGTATAGAAGTTCTACAGTATAAAACAGATCAACCATGTGATACTTAATAGTAACTTTATTGATTGCACTGAAAAAGGAAAAGAAATGCAGTATTTCTTTAAATGTGTATGTATGGCAAAGTAGAAAATAGGGAGGGAGAGAGATTATTTCTTTTAATTTTTAAAAAATATATATTTTTTAATCTCAGAATTAGCATGGTATCAGAAAAAGGGAGAAGTCAAAAGTGTGGGTATGAAACAAGATGTGACACCAACTGGAAAAATACAAGTGAGTGGAAAAATAGTCGAAAGCCTTCAAAAGAAAGGAAAGACTAGAAAGTGGGACTGCAGTGACATACCTGTGACTAGAGGTTAAGCTGACATGCTAGTAGAGATGCTTAAATGGAATATTAAATGTGATCATAATATCGAGATTTCTGTAATACATTCTAGTAAGAATTTTCTACTTGGCTTATAATACTAGTAATGTTTTTGCAATTTGGATCTGTTACAGAATGAAAGGCTAGTATGGCCCTAGGAAGGAACTTCTTGTCGTTTCCTCTTCCTCAAGAAACCAATAAATAAAACTGATACAAATTTTTAGTTGAATTTAGTTGTTTTTATTGATTGTCTGACACAAATGTATCCAGACAGATCTGATTAAATTTGAGTTTGAAAAGGAGGGTGTTGTAAGTACTCCAAGTTGCTACAGAGCATCTGTAATCTCTACCCGGAAAGGTGTAACATGCTAGCTGCTGGTAGACTGATTAGCTCTCCTTCTTTCCAATCCTTGTCTTTGAAGTGCAGCAGCACTTTTTGTCCTAGGGAGTGTTCAGCATAGATAATCAAGAGAGTCCTTTGGAATAGGTCTGAAAGAATTCACACCATTCTGGGAGCAGTCTTCTCTGGAGGTACCGCCTTTGTACAATGGAATTCTGCAAAGGTGTTAGACTGCTGAAATAAGATCTAAGTCCTGCAATTTATGCAGTCAGTAAAATTCCGCATGCTTTATTGTGTACTTGCTTATCAGTATAATTGCTATGAATTACAAAGACCAAGCAGATGTCAATGTGTCAATGATGTCAATGTGTCGTATCAGTGTTGTCTTCAATAAGAGAAAACAGAGTGAATGAGGTTCATTGGCAACTGATGATGATCTGAGTGCAACGCCGGTATCTCCAATGACCACTCTAAACTCCGTTAGCTGTTTTTACACTGGCGTTTAGGCTCTGATCCCAAAATTCTTGGAGTCAATTGTTTTTCAGTTCTGCTCTGTTTTGTTTTCTTTTGTTTTTCCACACTTGTGTTCAGCATTCTTATCTAACCTGAGACATTTCCAGATATTTGAGTTTTAGTCCGTTACCCTCAGCTGTGATGCTGCGTAAGCATTTGTAGGCAAGTTTTGTACACAAAATAAGAATGCAGGGCTAAGTGGAGAGACAAAAAGTGAGAGAGAAATGATGGAAATAATCCACTAGCAAAGCCCAGCTGCCTGCTGCAACCTGTGAATATCTAGACTTCATGTTCTTTTCAAACAGAAAATCTGATACATTCTTGCCAATAATACATAATACAGACCTTATCTTCCTTAAGCAGCACCTTAAAATGTGACCATTCACCTTTAAAGGCATTCAGATTTTCAGAAACACTTAGTGTGTCTGCTACTATTGTTCTTAGTTGTGGATGATGAACTCTTGAAATTTAATTCTGTATCTTGTAGCAATGTGGTAGGCAGATATTTTTGTTCTTTTTTTTTTCCCCCTAATTTTTCACAGTCATATCTATATCCCACAAAGAACAGCTAGGTGAGGTGGAATTCCATGGTCCACATTGTGCCTTCTCTTAGAAAATCCTGAGCCTGCACAAGGTGAAGGGTAGTGTGAGAATGGAGAGATGCATCTTGCAAACCTGTGCATGAAACACAGAGAGATTGCAGGATGGAGCAAAAGTCAGGCTTTGGGGCTATAGGATGACCTTCTTCAGGTATGTGTGTGTGTTTAGGAGGAGTAGTCTGTGACAGTTTGGGACTCTAAAAACCCCTGAGTTGACCAAGAACATCTCTGGAAGTGAGAACTTGTCTTTAAACATAAAGTGTGGAAAGTATGCCTACGAGAATATGTCTATTTATTTATTTATTTATTTATTTATTTATTTATTTATTTCCCTTGTTGCTTTGAGTCTTGTCTTTCTAAAAAGTTAAATAGTCTAAAAAAAAGTCATTTTTTTGAATTTAAAAACTTGTGACTGTATTTGAAATAAGAGATCTATGCAGAGCCACTTCAAAGTTGCAACTGGCTTTGTGTACTGTGGACAATAGTCAATTGGTCCTATCCCTAGGCTAGGAAATAATATCTAACCTTACTATTTTTTAGTCATTGATGATGTCTTCTTTATTACTCATCCAACTGCCAGTTTTTTTCTTTCCCTTAGACTTTTATATTTGCTTTCTTCTTTCCCCTAAATTGTTTATTTTTGGTCTGAAATTTCAAAAAACAGATACTTAAATCCTACTAAACTACAAAGGGATTTATACTTCTAATCCACTTCTTTGTCTTCAGAAAACATAATCTCATCTTTCTCATTTTGCTTATATTCCTTAGTTTATTTTGCTAGTTAGTCGTCTAGCTGCTAATCACTCCTATATTTTTCCTCACTGCCATTCAGTTTGAGACTGATCTCACTCCTGTCAAATTATGTCACTGAGTGCAAGAAGAGCCTGATCAACTGCTGTTTTAGTAAATGGCATTTCTTGGAGAAGAAAAATGAAGGGGAAAATGTTGCAAAGCTTGCAGTAAATGGTTTTCATATACTTGAGAAAATACATCGCAGCCTTTGTTTAGTACATTTTGCCTCTTTTTTCAGTTGAAGGATGAATAGATTTTAAAGCTGCCTCATAGAATCATGAACTATTGTAATATCTCTTACACTACCTGTGTAAATGGTCTGAAATATATTGTCATACAACTATGGGAAATCTCACAGCATGTGAGCTACTTCGTTTGTGTAGAAAGAACAAGATTCAGTTCTCTTATGTGATTTGCCACTTACTTTTTTCTAAGAACTAGGCTCATACCACAAATACTAAAGAATGTGTCATAAAATGTTCGATATCAATGAAAAACTTACTTCAAATGTATGAACTCATTGTCTGGGGCCTGCTCCGGCTCACAGTGGGAAATTAGCTGCTGCTTTTAGAAGCAGAATCAAGTCCCTATTGAAAACATGTTAAAAAACTGTTATTCATTCTACTTATCTTTTATGTTCCCAGTTTGCCAAGAACAGTAGAAAGAGCTTATTTCCAGCCCCATGAGTAGTCCAAAGAAATATGGACAAAATAATTGTGTTCTCCAGGGCTAAACATGTAAGAGAGATTATTGATATATTTTTTTCACTTTAAATGTCTAAGTATAATACTAAGTATAAAATGCCACCAAGCTGCTGAGGACTTCTGTTCAGCTGCAGACACTGAAGATAACCCTTTGTGCGCCACAACTTCCAACCATGTGCATGTACAAAGCAAGTTAATTACTGATACTACCAAAATAAATCAGACTGAGTCTCATCAACTAGGATGAATATATTGGAGATGTCAAGCCCTATGAACAAAGATTTAAAAGTTTTTTCTTAAAATTAAACATTAAAATGCCTTAAAGCAGACAAGATGATGCTTTCAGGACTCTTAAATCTGAGTAGTTCTGCAGCCACATAACATAAACTTTTTTCTAATTGACAGGAAAAGTTGTATCTTAAAGAATCAATGTGTTTCACTGCTCCATTCAATAACCATTATATGTATATTTAAAAAAAAAAAGTCATCTGGCTTGGCTAACATATCCAACACACTCTGAACATCCAATACATTCTCCAAGCTGATATGTGGCATGTTTTATGCTTCATTCTAATTCATTATATTCATCTTTTACTTGTTTGATACTGGCAAGGATGAGTATGGTCAATTTGAAGCTACAACACAAAAAAGAGTGTATTGCATCTGCTATGCAGATGTATTTCTTTCTTAAATACACCATTTTCTTGATTTGGAGTTTTGATCATTTGGACATTTGGAGTTTTGATCATTTTGTTCTTGAGCTCAACACCTTTCCAGGCATTCCTATCCAGTGCATGACTGCATGGTCATTTGAATGCATGTGCACTGATGGTCAAATAACTTTTGTTCTTGTAATAGGAAAATACTGGACCTTTTTTAAAAGGGAAATTTTACACATTTCATCAATTTCCAAAATATCTTGTTAATTATTTTATACAGTGTAATAGTAATTGTGAATTTAGACAATATTACTATTTATGCTAAAGTTTACGACTATCTAAAAGAGTGTTTGGTTTTTTTTTTTTTGCCTCATTTCTTCTGGATAACTTTTACAAAGCACCTGGCATTAGTCTGAGTTTGTTCTGGATGTTTCTGATGCTTTTCTCATTTGCTAATGCCATTTGACATTGCTCACATTTTTTTTTTTTTTCATTAGCATTGAGTTGCAATATTAAATAATTTTGTAGAGCTTTTGTATGGATAAACAAATATAAGATGTATCTCTGTTATGATAAGAACATGATAGTAAAAGTGTGTGTGAATTTATATGAAGATAACTAGGGTTGCAATGTTTGCAACATTGGCTAGCAATGTTGACTAGCCAGCTCACTGATTGAGAAGAAATATGATTCAGGTGGAAGTAATGCTATAAATGGCTTTTGAGCTGTTAGTGTTTTGAATGTTGTGGAAGAATAATCTTTCTATAAAAATAAGATCTTTATGTCATTTTGAAGACACTTTTAGAAAAAGTGGAGTTTTCACTTGTTCTACTCCAAACCATGGTCTGGAAAATGAAAAAGAATGGTCTGGTTCTTTTTGGAGACACTTTCATTGCTTGGTGGTGGCCAGATATATTACTAAATAATTAGTTCATAACTATTTCAGCTTCTGTAAGTAATAAACTTACTAGCATCTTCTCTTAAGCAATTTATAAAAAGCACAAATTTGAATTATGGTAGCTGGCATAATATTTAAAAAATAGACCCCAAAATAAAATATTGTAAGAAATTAAAGAAAAAGAAAACATTGGAACTACATTTTAACATCTATACAGGCATATCTGATGGTGATGTTCCAAACGGTAGTATCATTTGTGAATTGTTCTTGAATGGTAGAAAACAGCTACTTTGGAAGATTTATTGAATCAGTCTAAGCATCTCAGTAAAATAAGTAATCAAGGAATATAAGTAGGTGGCTGAAATTCAATGGAAGTGTGAGGAATTTTGTAATGATGAACAGTAAGTATTTTTGCAAATTATCACTCTGTAGGAATATTTTTAAGTTTTGTGGCTGATTTAGAGTTGGAATTTGAAGCCAAATCTGCCTTCCTTTAAGGAGGCCCTTTTCTTGCTCATTTGGTAGCTGCTTGGGAAGACTGATCTTTCTCAATCTCTTCTGGTGAAATAAATAATTAAAAGGTTGTGATGTGAGAAAATTACTGATCAACTCTATAGCATCATAGTGATGGAATTCAGTATAGGCTTAAGTCTAGTCTTCAATTTTTGATATTATTTTATAGTGTTCTTTCAAAGCATGTTAGAGGTCTAGATAAAATTTAAGAATGTTACTTTTTTGCAAGTCTTATGTGTCCTGTGTATTAGTTTCTGTAGGTATCTCTGGCTCTGAGTGTTTTAAGTGTGGATTTTTTTTTTATTTTGCTTACTGCATTAATGAATTGTAGCAGATAAGTTCAAGGTCACTGTATTCATACTTAAAAAAAAACTTTCATTTTAGATTTATGCTCTTTTTATCAGTAAAAGCGATATTTTGATAAAAATCTCCTGATATCTCTGAGCCATAGGGTTTCCAATATAGCCAATAGTTATTAAAGTTTGCATAATCCAATACAGAAATACACATGAATTTTTGAACTGAACATGATAAAAATAACATATTTCTGAATATTCAATTAGAGGCATATTATGAGCATAACAGAATTTATTACTATTCCCAAGAGGCAATTACTGTTTCGGTGAAAACAAAAGAGTCCTATTAGAGACATGAAAATACCATGAATCTGTTTGCCAAATATATCACTAAACTGTACACAGAAGAACTGAATATTTATTAATAGCAGCAAAAAGATTGAATGCTAAGTATAGTTGTCAGAACTCAGTTGATGTGAAGTTAAAAAAAAAGATTAGCTGGCTAATATGAACATGTGAAAATGAAATGTATTTTAATTATCTATGTGGGTTTACTGAAGTTATTAGCATAATGTAAGATGATGGATAACAGAGGATCAAAGGCTGTTCTAAATAGCTGTTCCTTTCTTTTCCTTTCCTTTACTCTTTCCTTTTCCCTTTTTCTTTCAATTTCTTATTTACCAATGCCACAACATGAAACTGCTCCACTCATATGGTTTGAGTTAAATCAGGATCAGTACTAATTTTTTGATGTCGTTATTAATTTAGGAAATATAGGTTCAAGGTCTATAAGCAATCTTTTTTTCTCAAGACATCCTATCCAATCTCCAATCCCATCCTATCCAATTGCCATGCATGGAGAACCAAAATGTGGGCAAAGACTATAGAGCTTGATAGGTTAGTGGGGTGGAGTGTAGTTGGAATAAGAATTGGTGATTCTGTATTCTCAGTCTTTTTCTAACTTTTCTGATCACCAGCCCCTGTCACCTTTAATCTCACTTGCCCGTCCAGTCATTGCCATATTTTCCTCTTTGCTTTTGTGCCTTCTCTGAGCATGCTGGATACGGCATCTGCTTTGAGTTCCTCTCCTTCAGTCTGTTTTTATTCTTTCTGATTCATAGTTATTTATCTCCACAAATCTTCAAATATCTCCTCTTTGCCAAGTCTCAAGATGGGACTGTACCATGTGTCCTTTCCTCGACTAATTCAGCACTATTGATAATAAGTAATTTTTAAGGCACTTTAGTAATCTTATGTCTCTTTTTGCTTTATTAAAATCTTTTATACAGTTCCTTTCTTTTTGTTTTCGTTCTTTATATCCAATGCTTACTAAAAATCACAATTTGTATTGCACAGAAATTTTGAAGAAAAATCCAGTTTTGAACACAAACATGGGAGATTTTTGCAAAGGCAAAAAACAGATTACACAGACTTAGAAGTGGAACATTTAGATTATTCCTAATATTTATCTTAGACTATGAAATTCTGCGTCTTATACTACACCTAGCCTGTCGTCGGTATTCATGTGCCAACATAACAAATTCAAGAATACCAGAACCCTCCAGAAGACAGATGTGAACCCAGACTGGTTTCCAATGAAAAATCTGGTTCTAGTTCATCAAAACATTGTTTTCTAAATTCTTTTTCTAAATGTCATGGTTTCTACAAATCAGAAAATTTTGATCGAAAAAAACAGTTTAATTTGACAGCAACGTATGGTTAATATGGCCAAAACAAAGCCTGCGTTCCCCTTTCCTATGCTGACTTCCCCTCTCGTAGTCATTGTGTCTCACCCAGTTTTTCCATCTGCAGTGTGCAATATATTTTATTTTTAGTTAATTGTTCACATTTATTCAGTGCAGCTTTTTAACAGCTGGCCCAAGTGGACTCTCTAGAGAGCAGAGGAGACGGTACCCCTGTTTTTTCAGGCTTTGAGCTTAATTTGCAGATTTCAAGATCATTGCTGTGCATCCCCTATGGTCTTCTACCCACCAGGCTCTGTGGTCTCTGGCTCCTCTTTGGGAATGAGAAGAGTCTGTTAGTGGCAGAAAAGCTATCGACCAGCTAGGTCTCAAGTGCCACAGAAGCCAACTTAGAGTCCCATCACTCCACTTTTCCACATGTTCTCACCTATCTCCTTTTCACTTAGACTCATGTTCCAGGTCTTATCTTTGATTCAGGTCTTCCACCTAGGCTATGTACCTGTCTTTCCACTATTACCAACATGGTAATTTTAAGGTCAGTTTTTCTTATCTTAGCAGAGTGCTCAACCTCTCATGAGGTCCTTACTGAGGCATACATCACTCAGTAAAATTTCCTCTTCCTTAGTCTGCATAAAATTTTGCTGTAATATTGTGTCTTCATCCACTAACTCCATCTTCTGCCTGCATGTAACACAGTAAAAGTGAAAAAATGGAAAATATTGTAACAAAATTGTCTTTGCATATGTGGAAGAGAGTGTGAATTCAGCATTCAGATTTGCTATAGTTTGAGAAGGAATGGAAGGAAAAGAGGAAAAGCAAGAAGATAATGAAAAAATATTTTGAAATGTCAACTTTTTGTAATTTTGTATTAAATTGTCTTTCAAAAGTGAAAAATTACATTGTGACTGAAATGAAGATATGCATATTATCTAGTGAAAATAAAATATCTTTCTTTGTCTTTTTTTATATGTATATATTTTAGGTCCGAACATGGATTCTTACAGTGGGATATACAACTGCATTTGGTGCAATGTTTGCAAAAACATGGAGAGTTCATGCAATTTTCAAAAATGTAAAAATGAAGAAAAAGGTGAGGGGAAAGGAAACTCTTTTCTCATTGGTCTCTTAAAGTCATTTTCTAATTGTTTTGATACATTTTCCTGGATAGTCATACTTTTATTGACTCTGTTCGCATGTCACACTTAAATAGTTTGAAATTATGGCTTTCTTTATCTCCATTTTGACTCCTATTTGATCTCCAAAAGCTGGGATCAAGCCACAGCCTTTCATTCCATATAAAGAAAGTAGGAGGGCAGTGAATACAGTTTTAGACTTTCAAAGCAAATTCTGTTACTCATCCTTATTTAATATGCTGTTTCCACATTCTTCTAGTACATCTTTAGCTGTTGTGAAATGCTTTCTGGATAACTGTGTTTAGCATGGAGGGATTACATACAACTTTTGCATGGATTTTGGTGACGGGACAAGAGAAAGTGTGGTTTATGGACCTTTTCTTTCCACATTTTTGACAGAAGTTCCATGAGCATTCATGAAGAATAAGGCACTGAGGAACAAGGAGTTTTCGTTACAAAGCTTTAGGCCTAGCAATAGGAAAAGTATTTCATCTTTGTATTGTTCTTTTGATATTTGTCCAGTGCAGCTTCTTTTTGCATATGAAATGCCTTTGATCAGATGGTTTTATATAAAAATGGATCTGGTGAATAGAAGTCGTTTTGTCAGAGAATAACATTAAGAGAATTGTGCATGAAACATAGGAAAAAAATAATATTAAAGAGTGAAATGTAGCACCAAATACACCTTGTATGTGCAGCTGAAATATATATAATGTGGTAAAGAGGCATTTTACATCCAAACGGAAGAGATGACAAAAACTCTTCAGATTCTTTTTTTCTGCATCCCTCATTCCCATCCATGATCATAGAAGAACTGAATTAGTATTGAAATATACTGAATAATTTCTATAGTTAGAGCATAAAGAGAATTGAAAGATTCACAAGATATGACTTTCCCTAAAAATGCTTGGGCTAAATATCATTCAATGTCAAAAATTAAGAATAAAAAGAGCAGGCATCTTAAAATTTACTAAAATTATAAGTAATTTCTCTATGAGAGTCAGGATACTCTGGGTGGATGGAAGTATAGAAGCTAGGACTCACTTCCATTATGTATCTTTGCAAAGAGCCCATCATAATATACCAGGTTGCATATTTTTTTTGTTAATCTTAGACTTTGCTGTATGAAATACATATTGTTTTATTTTTTAAGAGCAGAACCAGTATTTTGTCTTTCTGAGAAAAGTAAAATTAAAACTGAGAGATTGCTTTCAGCTATATTGGTACAAATCCCTGTAAGGTGCAGAGCATGCTACCAGTGTAAGAAATAACAGTATTTTCTTACTAACATTTATTATAGTGGGATTTTTACAATTTCCTTAATATCTGATATTTTAAATAGAGATGAATAGTTACTTCACTGGACTGTCTCTAAGAATTTGCTATGTCTTTTTTTGGAAAATATTTCATTCTAGAGCTTCAAACTGCTACTCAATATTAATATTCCTTGTCTGTTACTTAAATGACATCCTCAAATTCTGCATAGTATCCTTTCTTCAGCAAGTCAATCTATTTCCATGTGAATAATGAAGTGGCCTTTGAGTTAAAAGTAGAAGAATCTGTAACACATAATGTGATTAAATTACATTTTGTTATTCAGAATTGTGTGTTTAAGATGCGTTTAGTTAAAAGAACTATTTATAAATATTTAAGAAGTATTAGAAGAGGAGATAAACCTACAGACATCTGGATGCTGACCAACAATTTGCTTCGCTGTAAGTGATACTGAAAACATTAGAATATTCAGATATCTTATTTAATAAATAGAATTAAACGAATTGAAATAATGGAATTTTTTTGGTCTGCGTAATGTGTAAATCATTAAACAGAAAAAAAAATCTGGAGAAAGAAAGTATAAAATAAATTAGCTGTGCACAGTGAGTGTTTACCTGTACTGCATTGTACTTGGTTCACCAGGACAGGTTAAAACTGTATTTAAAGGCTCATTCAAAAACATGATGCCTTAACAGAAGGACACTTCCATTTCCAACAGATATGGTGAGCAGACAAAGCATTTTATATGTATGAAAGCCTTGACAATGTGAATTCACACAAATGGTATCTCAACTGACAATTAAAGAAGGGTAGCGCTGCATGAAAAAAAAAAATCACAATGCTTCTGTCAGAACAGATTTGTATTTCAATACAAGGAGTACAAAGTGACACATTCATTTAAATAACTTGACTATAATTCACCTGTGGTCAGCTCAGTTTCACCTGCATATAAGCCAGTAAAATCATTCTTTTAGGTGCACCACTTTTTCCTGTCATCCTGGATACCTCATTAGGAAAATTTCCTGACAGTGAAATTTATCAGTGAGATTTATCAGTGTAGAAGAAGCTCTGTGTGCCTTTTGTTTCATTCATTTATAATGGCAGGAGGATAAAATAATGGAGACAAGAATAAAATGAGATATTTATCTTTATCAAATAGGACAAGCTCGCTCCCAAACATTTAGTGAATGGACATGGTCAAGATTTGTGAAGAAGTGAATCACTTTCTCATCTTGAGAAAATATCCTAACGCCTTAGGATATATTGATTTAGGTGAAGATATTTATTAACTTCTTTTTATAGAACTGAGCTTTCTCTGTTATTTTCACTCACTTACCAGCACACTCCTTTGTTATTGGGAAAAATAAACTGTGAAATTCAGAATACACTTCTGCTGCCAGACTGCTAATTGACAAATACTGCAAGATTCCCAGAGCTCTCTTACCCTCTTTGATCTTTATAGGTTTCAAAGGAAGCAAATTAAAACTGTATTAATTTTAGCTGGATTTGCAACAGAGGGGTGAAGTGGAATCAATTTTTTGGTCAAATGGAAATGACAAAATCAGTAGGGGGAAATAAAATTTATTCTTAAGTTTAAATAGGTTAATAAAGATAATGGAAAATAGACTACAATTAGTAATAAAATTAATCCTAATGCTTATAAATTGGTCCAAGTCTGTTTCTGATAAACCCCCTTTGTGTTGCTTAGGCCAGCTAGGTGTTCTGCCCAGGGAGGAGTGAGCAAGGCTCCTGTTTCCCTCACCAGCAGAGGAGGATTCGCAGAGGATGAGAGGAGAGAAGGAAATTCCAGTGTCTGAAGATATCTGTGTGATATCCTAGTGAAGCTTTAGCTGGCAGCACTGTTTGAAGAAGCCCTTCAGGGGAAATAGGGAAGGTTGTGAAGTTGCCTTTTTTTGAAGAAAATCCGCACTGCTCCTAGAGTAACAAGTCTTAGGGGCTTTTAAGGCAGTACGGCACAGCATCTGCTCTTGTACTATAACACCACTATATCTAATATAACCTTTTCTCTTTTGCCAAATACCAGAAAAATAACAAATTCAAAGCAGGAACTCCATAGGTTTTATATAGCCTGCCCCACAGGGACAAGGATTTCTCCCTTTGTAGATGAATACAGTAAGGCATTGTGAGGTAACATTGTCACATTATAGGTCACAGTGTTACCTGTTATTTGAAAGTACAGTATTTCTCTGTTGATATTGCTATGGTAACCTTGTTTTATGCGTAACATGATACATTCTAGCTTTGTCCATTTGTACTTAGTGCTATAAGTGTGGTATCGAGGGAGGGATGTTTTACGTTCAGTTTTCACTGAAAATATTGTAAAAATACTCATTTTTTTTATCACTACTGGAAATTTGTAGTGACATCTTTAAAATATATATTTTACATACATATTTAACATACATATATACATACAATATGTATGTACATATTTTTGGCAATACATATTTCACAAAGCTGTTCCATGGTAAACACAAAATATAATAGCACAAAAAGCCCATTTTACCATGACTTGTGTGAACGTAATTTTGCCAACATTTTTCTACTCATTGATGATATTTCATAAGCTTTTCTCTGTTCTTACAATCACTGTGTGATTATGCATTTCTCACAGATGAGGAAGGATTGAAGAGCTTAACCTGTGTTGGGTAAAGATATGGGGACTACCTCAGGATTAGGAAACTACAAACAAGCTCAAGAGAACAAAAATGCATACACGTCTGGCATAGCTGTGCTTACTTCACAGTAAGATTGTGGCAACCCATTTTCTTACTTTCAGCCCACCAAATTCTTAAAAGACTTCTAAAGACAGTTGTGGTGTTCAGGTATTGAAAAGATGGATATTAAATTGTTTGTAGAGATTACTTTGCTGACAGCAGCACAGAGAAAGGAGATGCTGGAACTACAGGAGGATCTGCAGGATCAAGAGGCAGAGAACAGGGAGGAAACTGAGAATCAGAAATCAGAGTAGGTTCCAAAGCCTTTTTCCTATTCTTTTCACTTGGGCAGACTTTCATTCTTTTCAAAGGTGTGGGGTTATAGATTAGGGAAAGAGGTTGAGGATCAAATGAAAGGACATTAAGTTTGGGTAAGAATAGCTGAAGAGAGAAAATAAGATTGATTGAAAGCCAGTGAGAACTTGATCATGGGGAGCTGTAATCAGTAGTGAAAACAGAACACAATGAGTTGTAGACACTGAGTTTGAAAATCAGGCAACAATCTATATCTGAGACAATAGGTCTGGTTAGAGTTAGATTATGTTTGAAATTAAGAGGCAGATGTCAGGCCTAAGGAGTATGAATTTAGATTAGGAAAGGATCTAGAAGTTGGAAAGAAAAAAGAGGAAAGAAAAGCTGAAATTAGAACTGTTTGGAATGGCTTCACAGAAATGTGGGCTTCTTCTCAAAGCATAAAATCTGAGCACAGGAAGCTAGAGGTTCACCTTTCATATTTCTACCAGTACGTATCTGTAAAACTCTTTTAGCTCAAGTTGATGAGGTAGGCAAAGACGGTTTAAAGATTCCTCTTGCTGATGCATGTAGGTCACTCTCTGATATTTTTTCTTTGTTTCTATAAAAACAGAAGGACTAGTTAAAATGTTAAAATGCTGCTATTATGGCTAAAGAGTCAATCATTGAAAACCTTGCTAAAACTAAGATCTCTGCAATGTTGATTTATTACCTCATTTATGTATGAAATAAAGGACACAAATGGAGTCTTAGTTTTCTGTAGGTTTTTCTGTAGGATCCTGTGTAGGATTCCTCACATCCAGTGAGTCTGCTCTCAGAAAGCATTAGAATTGTGTGATAAGAGAGACAGTTTCCTATTAGATATTTTTCACTTAAAGCAGAAAAAATGCAAATTAGAAAGGCAGTAGGAATTTTGACGAATGTGGTCTCACGCATAAGATAGTTAAGTACCAGTACAGAGAAGGAGAATTAATCACTGCTTTTGCCAGAATTATTTGTTATGCTTTAGAGACTAGTTTTCAGAGGAAAATGTCATTTATAGTATTCTTAGCTTTTTGAGAGGTAAATTTGGGTAGCAGAGCAGGAATTCTTAGGCTTTTCAGTTCATCATCTACCTTCTTCATTTTAGCACTACGCTTCCCATGTTCATATACTCAGTAGTCCCCAAACTGAGGAGAACAAAAGACATATGCGAAAATCCCATGTTCACTGTGGTCAGGGGTAGCACATCGGTCACTCCTCTGAGCAGTGCCCGGCACTAGACCCTCCAGATGAAGCGGCTGCAGGTGGCAGTCACCCTGCGGGACCAGCTGAAGTGAGAGTTTTGGTAACTGCATTAGGCAGGATGTCCCTGGGAGATAAGACAGACAAAGACAGCAACTGGAGGCCATATGTTTACCAGCTCATTTGCTGCTGCCTTCTCTTTACAACCTGCCTCTGTTTATTGCTATCTCCATTCCTCATTTGAAAACCTCTGTCAGAATGCTTATAGCATGAGCGTAATCTAGAATTATAAACCTTTCCACAGCTTTTTGAAGCCACCTGTGGGAATTTTAGTTTTTTACAATCCATAACCCTTCTCACAAAAGTCCTAGGTTTTAAAAAAGATAGTTATTATTTTAGTCATTTAAAATTTAGATTAAACAAACTTTGCAGATTTTATTGACAGAACTTAGATCTAAGTCCCTTACAGTCCATAGCTTATTTACTCATTTAATTGCTTTTGTAAATTTGATTCTATACTAATAGAGTATAATGTAGATTATACTACCTTATAAGGTCTTTCTGTAGCTAATACTATAAAATATTTCTCCAGTTAATTTTTTAGACTTTATTTACATTTTCCAAGACTTTTTTTTTAATTCAGCTAAAGATTTTGTCTGTATATTAAAAAGCTGTGTGCTGTGTTTCCTCTAGGATACACATGCATTTCGCTAAGTAAATATGCGAGATCTGGAAGTCTGGAAAGGGTATGTGTCAAAATCCCAATAACTGCTTTAGATAACCATATCAACAGCATAACAGGATTAATTAGGAACCGTCTGCTGAAAACTAACCAGCATATGGGTATCTAAATGTTCAGCACCATTGTTCACTCTTTGAGGGTAAGAAAGAAACCGAACTTTCAGTTCAAGATTGCTTTTGTTTGGTTTGGCTTTGTTCATTATGAATATTTACCATTAGACCAAACGATCCATGATGTGTCCAGTGCAGTGTAAATTATTCCCATATAGCTTCATGGTTTGTTATTGATGATTATTCATACACAGTTATAGTACTTTCTAAAGTGGAAAGAACATTATTGCCTTTTCTCCCCCAAATAGCTATAGTTACAATTTTTAAGTTACATTTTAAGTAAGTCCAAAACTTCCAAAAAGTCAGTGTAACCCAGGACTGTAGGCCTAAAATAAGCAGCCTGATTTTACTGGGATCTGACAAAATTCTAGTCAAAATGCCACCCTGGGAACAACAGGAATCACATTTCTAAAATGTACATTCATCATTCATTCAAATATGGATTGGGAAGCTAAATCTCAGGCTTTTCCAGAAGCCTTTTCCAGAAGTAGTTGAAATAAAGATCTGTATGTCTAGAAGAAAAGTCTGCTTTTAAAATAATTTATGCATATAAATTTCTGCCTGATAAGACTAAACTTCAATAACAAAGGAAAACAATGAATACTGTGTACAAAATGTAACTACTTACAAGTTGTACCATAAGCATAATTTCTATGCATTATGAGAATAACGGATGACAGAGAAATAAAGAATGTGTTGCTATACAGTATAAGGCAATTTATTCCTGAATAGCTTGAAATTGGATTGTAAATGTAATCAAGTGCATTGTAGTCCTCAACTATTTAGTAATGATATGGTATGCTTTTCTAGAGAATCGTTCATTAAAAGAAATATTAAAGTCTACATTTTTTATATTATCTTGAACAAAATGAGAACACTTCTTGTGGACCATTCAAATTTTTTGTGCAACTTTTTTTTTTCCTAAATGTGGAATCTCTTGTAGCAGACAAGAATTTGCATCCTTTGCACAAAGTCTTCCATACTTAGAGCCAGAGTAATTCTCAGCTCAGCAGATGCACTCCTCTCAAAGGTGAATTTGACCTACTGTGCAGTTGTGGGCATGGAGTCCTCCAAAGATAACATGTTTAGCTCTGCGTATGGTTGTGTATGGAACCTAACACAACAATAATATCAATTTTAAGACTGTTCTCCGAAACATTATCTAGCAAGAATAGTTTACTTCTAAGAATAACAAGTCTCATTTCCCTGGTGCAATATTTTTAAAAGGCTACCATTTTTATCATCTTTGTCCTTTAAAGATGAAGTGTCCTTTCTGAAACTAAAATTACTATATTGTTTTCTATGCTCCCTATGGCTGAATTGACAATGCTAGTAGGAAAATAATCTCTATGATTTACTTATACACTTAGAATTACTGAGCTTTAGGCTTTCAAAGATGAGAAACATTACAGTTTTGTATCTGTTACTCAGATCTTCTCTTCTGTAATCTCTGTAAAATTTGCAACTTCTGCCCCACTTTTTTGTTTTTTGGAGTTGTGTTTGTTCACTTGTGTATTGCAAAATAGTTCTATAAAATATAATGGCTTCCTGAATCCAAAGAAAGGTATCTCCCTCTGTCCACACAAGACAAAGTGATTCAATAACTTTTTTTTCCCTAGTTATCCCTTTCCTATGCACAGAGTAATCTATAGATTTCTCCTGAAATGATTAGCACACTTTAGGATGGCTTTTCTGCATTTAGCAGGACAGCACAGGTGGAGGGGTGACATAGGGTTGCTGATGCAGTCAGCAATAAAGAGGTGAACTCTAAGTGTTCATCCAACGAGTGTCAGAAGGCAAGGGGCAAATCTGTCAGCTCAGCTAGAAAGGGTTGAGCTGTTTAGTTGCTCTGCATAGAAGAAACAGGAATTACATTCTTAAATCGAAAAAAAAAAAGCACATATACATTTTCATGGAATACATTATGATAAAGAAATTCGTGTTTATTAAAAACTGTAAATAGACACAAAATCCCCAGCATTGCTACATTTTTACAAATGCAGTGGAATTAAAAAACATACCTCAAGAATTAGTTAATAGGTCTTCGTTTAGAATTATGCATTTTATTCTAACAAAGGGAGGGGAAATCACTGGTAGTAAAGAAAAAGGACAAGAGGAAATGAAATACTTCATCCTTGCTGGAATGCTATTTCTGAAATGTGGAAAGTAGAAAGCTAATGCTGTAGTAGCTTTGGATTTAAAGAAGAGGGTAAATCTTTATATACAAGAGCCTTTTTTTTGGCTTTAGAACATAGTTCTCCTTTAAGATCCATATCATATATGAAAAAGTTGCATTTTCAAAGGCACTTTCTAAAAAAGTAAGAAATATCAAAGTAGAGTCTGCCTTAGCCTTAACTACAAAAAGCAAATCAAATGATTTTGTTGTTGTTGTTTGTTTGCCAGATTACTTGTCAATACCATTCATTGTCTGAGGGTAAGAGAGCATAAAGCACAATGCTTTGGCAAACAAACACAAAAGCCTCACAACAACTCCGTGAAAAGCTATCCCAGTGCAGTGTACATTTTAAATTGTCCTAGCATGTGGTGCCACCTGTGATTGTTGTAGAAAATTTCATGATGTTTCATGAGCAGAAACCTCAATCCAGAGGTTTAGATATATTTTGTGCATCCTGTGATCAGACTACAGACTCTGTGGAAGATAACAATTTTGATCTTGAATTTGTCTTGGTGTTCAGTTTATACATTTTAGGAACAGGGAAAAAGTCTGATTGGCTTGCACTGTGATGGTGTTGAACATGAGCGATTTTTTTTTCTTCTTTTTGAGGACAGATAGCTTTTTCTCCACATATAGTCCACACTGGTAGCAATGGCATTGACAGTAGGCAGATCTGACAGGATGAGACATATTCACCTATCCAATCACAGATGGTAGGAAATATTATTCATGGATGCTGCTGTGAATAGCAGACTTCTTTCTTGGCTTCAGGAGGGAGTCAGGAGTGCTCATAAAAAAGTGTTTTATTTATTAATGTGCATTTCTCCTGAGGCTGGCTTACTGTACACTGGGAAAAAGAGGAAAATGATAAAATAAACCAAAAAAAAAAAATCTTCTCTGGATGAAGAACTGTATATTTGATCATAAACTGCCCCAGTTGCGCATGACTGTCTTTTGTTAGACAGGAAAAAAATTGTTGGATTCACAAGATGTGAGTCAAGACTCCTTCAGTACATCTGGTGTTTCCTAAGGAGTGAATGTACTGAACTTAAAGAGTGCTGGTGGGTGGGAATAATGGCTAGAAAGAGGGAGAGCTTGGGCTTCCTGAGGGTGGAGTGGGGAGATCAGCAAGACTTTTGGAAATGCTGCTAGTGATATGCCAGTGACATTTTTTCAGAATAAATTTAGGTAAGGACAAAACTGCTAATCATTGGCAGAAATAAAGCTCTTTAAATATGCTTGCAGAAACAAAGCACTAACATAGACCAGCATCTGCTCATTCTCCCCAGCATTTTCTCTTTTTTTTTTTTTATTTTTTTTTCTGCAGGCCAAAATAATTTAACTGCAATGGAGTTTAAGCATAAAAATGCATAGTAACTGTTTGTATTCTTTTACAAGGAGGGCAATCCTTATACCATGAGACAAATTGTATTACTTTTTTTCTTTTAATAAGAATAATATTATTCAAATTTATGCTGTCAAGACCACTGACTGAAACAGGCACCCATTGATTTGGCCTTCAACTGAAAAAAACCATTGAATCTCAGTATCTCATTCTAGAAAGCTGGTGTTTTGCTTAAGAGTTCTATGTAAGAGTTACAGAATCACAGAATGATTAAGGTTGGAAGGGACCTTTAGAGATCATTTAATCCAACCCCTCTGATGGAATAGAGCCACCTAGAGCATGTTGCACGGGATTGTGTCCTGGCAGGTTTTGAATATTTTGAGAGAATGAGACTCCACAACCTCTCTAGGCAACCTGCTGCAGCGCTCGGTCACCCTAACAGTAAATAGGTATATATGTGTGTGTGCATATATTCAGATAGATTTTCCTGTGTTTCAGTTTGTACCTCTTGTCCTGTCACTGGGTACCACTGAAAAGAGTCTGGCCCCATCCTCTTCACACCCTCCACTAGGGTATATTTATGCACTGATAAGATCACGTCTCAGACCTCCTCTTCTTTAGGTGAAACAGGCCCATCTCTCTCAGTCTTTCCTCATAAGAGAGACACTTTAGTCCCCTAATGATCTTTGTAGCCCTGTTTGAATGGACATCACCATCCTTGACCTGTTGGCAGTGCTCCTCCTAATGCAGTCCAGGATGCCATTGGCCCTCTTGGTCATAAGAACATGTTGCTAGTTCATGGTTTTCTTCTTGTTCACCAGAACTCCCAGGTCCTTCTCTGCAGAGCTCCTTTCCAACAGTTTAACCTGTACTGGTGCATGGGTTTATTCCTACCTAGGGGCAGAACCCTGCACTTGCCTTTATGGAACTTCTTGAGGTTCCTCTTCAGTCAACTCTCCAGCCTGTCCAGCTCCCTCGGAATGGCAGCACAGCCCTCTGGTGTATAGGCCACTCCATATGGCTTTGCATCATCAGCAAACTTGCCCAGGGTGCCCCCGTCCCTTCATCTATGTCCTTGATGAATTGGTTGAACAAGACTGGGCTTTTACTGACCCTTGAGGGACACCACTAGCTACAGGTTTCCAGCTACACTGCTTTGCTGATCACAACCCTCTGAGATGTGCCATTCAGCCAGTTTTCAATCCACCTCACTATCCACTCACCTAACCCACACTTCCTGAGCTTACCTATCAAGATGTTGTGAGAGACAGTATCAAAAGCCTTGCTGAAGTCGAGGTGGACAATATCTGCTGCTCTCCCCCCATCTCTGTGGCCAGTCATTCCATCATAGAATGTTATCAGATTCATTAAGCATGATTTCTCCTTGGTGTATCCCTGCTGGCTACTCCTGATCACCCTGCTATCCTCCACATGCTTAACGACCATGACCATAATGTTCTATCATTTTTCCAGGGACGTAGGTGAAATGACTAATATGTCATCACTTTCCTGGTCCACTTTGATAATGTGAGGTACCTATGTTTAAATAAACGGTCTCACAGAATATATTAATGATGTATTAAAATAATACATCAAATAATTTAAATATTCTGATTGCTAACCTCAGTTTTGTAGTTTTACTCAAAATTATTTATAAAATAAAATAACACTTCCTTAAAGGACAGTGGCACCATAATATGGTAGAAACTTCTTTCAAAATGAAGGTTGCAGTTTACTAAAAAAATGTAGAAAAAGTTCCTCCCACTTTATTTCACATTTTTTTTAACTTCTGTCCTTTCCTTAAGCCTGGTAGGAATTCAGTGCATCATTATTTATCCCAGCCTGGAATACTAGCCTTGCCTATTTTAAGATTAGCTAGCAACTTGGCTCTGTAATAAAGTGCAAGTTTCTAACAACTTTATCAAACTACACCAAAGTAACCACAGCTTAATCAAGCATCTCAGACTTAATATTTTTGACTGTTTCAGTTGGATGTAATGAGCTGTTTCTGGGAACAAAGAACAGGTTAAATTGCATGTTTGGCCACGTTAAACATTTGAGCAGTATCTTTTGAATATTGGGTGAGTATTCATAAGTAATAGAAGAATATGTTCATGTTAAAATATCATAAACATTGGCACAGGAGGACTGCATTAAAGTTGATTTAGGTCTGGTATTTTGAACGTTGTTATAACTTTGCAATTTAATGTCAGTGCAGTGTATATTCGTCTGTCATGATGTTTGCATACAGAAATAATATAGGAATTGAATACAGCCATGCAAGAGTGTAATAAATATATATTATAATATAGTAATATATAGTTTGGCTTGTTCTTTTTAATGCAAAATCATGGGTTTTTTTCTTTTGAACTTAAAATACATATAGAATGCAAAACATGTTTTAAGTTGCATATGCATAAAAGCTTCTAACATTTTCAATACCGAAAAAATACATTATCCTTTTCCTCTTCCTGGGCAACAAAAGGAAATGTTACACACAGAAAAAAGCTTTCAAAGCCAATTTACATTTTGAGACTCCACAGTTGTGTTTTTCACATTCAAGAATGTTATGAAAATCTGTAAATCTTAATAAAAACTGAATTCTTGCTTAGCTCCTGCTGTTCTGAGAGCTGTAATGAACACTTTTGTATACTTGCATTCATAAACACAACAGTGGGCCTCTGCAATAGAAATGCTTATTTTTCAGGTTTCAATATTAATCCTTGACATCAATATTAATATATTAGAATCCTTATAGTCTCTTTTTTTAGGAGTTTGAACACACTTGGATACTGCAAATAGACTAATTTATATCTTCCTGCTTTCATCTTTTGATATTTCTGAAACTTGTCTTTGTTCTTTATTAAAAATGTATTTATTAGCAGGCTGTGTTCTTTTCCCTATATAGGAGGAAAAGTGTACAGGGAACTGGCTCATGGGAATCTTTTTTTTTTTCTTTTTTTTTTGTGTGTGTGTGTATGTATGTGTCTCCAGATCATTAAAGACCAGAAGCTATTGGTGATAGTTGGAGGGATGCTACTGATTGATCTTTGCATCCTGATTTGCTGGCAGGTTGTGGATCCTTTGAGGAGGACAGTGGAAAAGTATAACATGGAGGTATGTCCTCAAGCCCAAGTGCTATTTGTGGTCACATATCTGCTGTATCAATAGTTTTCCGCAGGGCCTACTTAGGAATGTATCAGGTTATATGAAAGCAGGTCAAGTTATTCTGTATTCAAGGTCAGGGGGAGATGTGTTCTTGTTTCAGAAATTAAGAAAAGTGAAAGAGGTGCAACTAAAAGAAATCCCATCTGATGTCGAATTTGAGAGATTTTAGATGAAAGTATTATAAGCATAGGACAGTTCTTTGCTAAGACTCTCAGAGTCTCTTGCAGTAAATCCAGAATCCAATAGCAGATTTCAGCAAGAACTCATTCAAGATAAATGCAGGAGAGGTCGCTGCATTTTTTTTAAGATATTTGGGAATTATATTATCTATAGCTGTGCCTATCTTAGGAAGAGCATGCAGTAGCTGTTCTTATTTTATTGTCATTCCCAAGTTTTAATAGAGAGAAGAAAATAGCTTAATGCCAATTTGAATTTTCCAGTGTTCTGATAGGTTCCTAAAAGTAGAGCTTTCTGTAACAAAAGTAAATGATAACAGGCCAAGGCATCAGATATTCAGAACTGAAAAAAATACATATATGTATCTTTGTGTAAATTGGTAGTCTTTGAGAGTTCCTTGTCTCCAACATGGAAACTGGAGATATCTGAAAACTAGATTATCCCTGGATAATCTATAAGCTGTATTGTCTAATGTTTGGCAGTCATCAAGAAAAGGAATGATATTTTACTCTTGTGCAAGAAAAGGCATATTATTTTATTCTGTTGTTTTTACTTTACCTTCACTTTGCAGTGTAGTTCTGGAATTTTATTGAGAGGATTTTAACTTTAAGTTGAACACAATTTCTGGAAGATTTTAAAATGTTATTTTCTAAAGTGCAAGGGTTGACTTCAAAATACAAGTTTGAACTTTTTTCTGAGGATATTCACCAGTCAATATGTCAATATGTCATGTGTCAATAAAAAATGGAAAATATAACCAAAATGTGTCATTACAGACACTTCTGTCTTTATTTGTAAAGAACTTTTAAAAAAATGCAGCATGTTAATAGCTATGTTTACTTCATTAAGTTTCAACTGCACTGCAATTTTCAATTTAAATTATTAGTGTTAACTATTTCACTACTTGTATAAAAACAAACATACTATGTAGGTAGTCACAAAATCTGCTTACAGTATTGCTTATTTTGCTGCTGTTTTAGCAGGACTTAAACTTTTTTCCCTAATCAAAGGGAAACCATACATAAAACATCCCTATATACAATCTTAGCAGAATTATTAGAATGGTTTTTAGACAATAGACTTTAAAAGTTATTAAAATATAAATACCAAGGACTGGAAAAATAATCTTTATTTTACTTTTAAGTGACTGAAGCATACTTCTGAGCTTATCAATGTGTGTTCAGTTGCAATTTGTGTCATTTAAACTTCAGTATGTTTCTTAGACAATAGGACTTAAGTGCACATAAGTTCTTCGAATTTTGTTTTACTGCTAAAATTCTCTGTGAAAGATGTAAGCCCATGTAAAGTGAATGTTTAGAAAATTCACATTCATTGAATATATCTACTAAAATGTCATATTTTGAATATTTAGCACAGACATAATTTTTGAATTTTTTTCATTGTTAATCTTAGAATTTTTCATCTTTACTATAATTTGTGCTTAATGTTTTAAAGAATGGATTTGGGGAGGGAATATAAATGTATTGTACAAGTAAATTGGGTCATTAGAAGTCTGTACATATGTTTTTATCGTACTTAAATACTAGGGTGGACTCTGATTTGCTTTCTTAAAGCAGAGCTCTTCTTCAGAAAGTCTCAGAAACACTGCTATTAAGATAAAAAGACAATGCAGGATGTTGGATTTGGTGGATAGTTTTTGGAAGTGCTTGTTGTAACAAATAGATTCGGGAGAGATTCAGAGTCTGCTTCTAAAGTTCTGTAGCTGTGCCCTCATCTCCTACAAAAGACGGATAAAGTTCCTTCTGCTTTAGCTTTGTGCTGAGTACTGTAAGCTTGATTCTCACTTGATACATTTTGGACACAAAATGCTTCTCAACTTGAAGCAGGCATGTAAAACAATGGTAATTAATATATAAAGTTAACTCTCTTCAACTGACTGGATTTTGTTCCTTCTGTAAAAGAGTTTTGCTAGCTACATCTTAAATATTTCAGCTCAGTGGAGATTCCTAGAATCATAGATTCATTAAGGTCAGAAGGGACCTTTAGGTCCCTTTGGTCACCTAGTCCAACCCCATTGCACTTGCAGGTCACCTAGAACATGTGGCACAGTATTGCATCCAAGCAGGTTTTGAATATTTTAGGAGAATGAGACTCCACATTGTCCAACTGTTCCAGTGCTCTGACACCCTCACTGTGAAGAAATGTTTCCTTAAGTTCCTGTGGAACTTTTGGTACTTCAGTTTGTGGTCATTTTCTCTAGTTCTATCACTGGCCACCACTGAAAAGGCGCTGGCCCCATCCTCCTCACTCCCTCCCTTGAGGTACTTATAGACACTGATCAGGTCCCCTCTCAGCCTTCTCTTCTCCAGGCTGAAGAGGCCCAGCTCTCTCAGCCTTTCCTCATAGGGCAGATGTTCCAGGCCCTTAATCATCTTCGTAGCCCTGCGCTGGACCCTCCCTTGCAGCTCCACATCCCTCTTGCACTGGGGAGCCCAGAACTGCACACAGGACTCGAGGTGCAGCCTCACCAGGGCTGAGTAGAGGAGGACAATCACCTCCCTCGACCTGCTGGAGACGCTCTGCTTAATGGCCTTCTTGACCTCAAGGGCACACTGCTGCCTTGTGGTCAACCTGTTGTCCAGAAGAATAATTTCTCGCTAGACAGAACATGGCATATGCCTGTTATGTCATAGTCAAAATGTTTCACTGATATTGTCTGATTTGGACTAAGATTCTTCTAGATCCAGCAAAGTTATAGATTTATGATATAAAATACCTTTTTCCTGTTTCAGCTCACAGGTTCAGAGGCTCAGTAGGCCAATAGAAACTTCAGTGCTTCTGTTTACGGAGCAAGGGAAGAATTTTGCCCCGGTATCAAGATTCTACTTCCTTTCTCAAACTTTGTTTTTTTCCTGTTTTTTTTCCTTCTTTTCTTTTTTTCTCTCTTTTTTTAGGCAGACGATATTTATGTGGAAGGATGCTCTACGTGTGCCTCATTTTTCATCCTGCCTAATAAACTTTGAAGCTGTTTGATAGTTTCAGCCAAATGTGACAGAGTAGATTGCTACATTTTTCATGGAAATAGTCAGCTGTATGGAAGAAAGAGGCTGATTTAGTTTCCCCTGTAAGAAAAAGGTTGCAAGTTAACTCTTCATTTAAAGAGAAACATGCTCATTTCCCACTTAGTTCAAGACAGAGAAGGCAACCATAAAGAGAAATGCATAGGAAAAGAGCCTGCTGTAATTTCATTGCTCATGGAAGTTTGAAATAGCAAAATCTTTTACCGAATGGAATCATTTCTCCTAATGCAAGGTGCTTAACATAGTTAAATTATATAGTTACTACAGTTTAGTAAGCTTATACATGGACATGCACCTCAGTCACATATACCTCACAGTAAGGTTATAGTAATTATTTTATTCTGCAGTTCAACTCAAAATCCTATGATTACCTTAACTGTTTTCTCCCAACAAAAATTCCTGTATCCCTATAATACAGAAATCAAAGTACTTTGACCTCAAAACAATTGTGCCCAAAAAATAAGGATTCTTATATATAGAAACATTCTTTTATGTATATATCACATTTTATAAGTCTCAAAGGAAAAAAAGATCTTGCATTAATGTTATACTCATAAAAATTAATCTTTTATACACAGAATGCCAATATTTCTTGCAAAATTTTAAAACTTGGACAAGGACATCAAGGACAGCAAGATTTTTATTCCTTATTATCCAAGTACACGATCACCCTCTGTTTGCAACCATATGATAACATCAACAGAATGAAATCTACTTCTAAATATTGATAATGTTATCTGGAATGTTTCAAGAAATTAAGGATTCATACTTACTTGTCCTGGAGTAGCAATTAACATGAAATAGAGAAAAAAAATAACAGGACGTCATTTTAGAAGAAAAAACAAACAAACAAAAGCATCTCTGAGACATATATTACTTGCACTTTTAGGAGTGATATAGAAATAAAATGTGGAAACTAAGAATGTCTAACTTTAAATGACAATTTTATTTTTCTTTTCATTCCTTTTTTTAATAAATATGCAAGAAAGATTGAGTAATCCATACCTGTGGTAATCTTTTTTATTTTTGAAAACAGATTAAAAAAATCAACCATTTCAGTAAGTGAGACAGAATTCCTATGAATTCAAATCATATATAGGAATTATGATATTGGACATATTTCAAAGGCAAATAAATATTCTTAGCTTCAATATCTTTGAAGAAGCAACAACAGCCAAAAAGAAAAACATGAGGCAGCTCTTAAAAAGAAGCGAAAGAGGATACTCTAGAGAGTTGAATATTTTCAGGTGATCAAGAGAGTGTTAAAAATACCATGTCAGAGGCACAGAGTAACTTTATCAAGTATGAATAAACACAGCACCTGTAGGCTAGTAGACCTGTACCAACCCTAATGATAAAAAATACACTCGGGAAAGGAATTATGTGCTACATCGAGCAAGAGCTAACATGGCATTTGTGAAGAACATATGGCTCACAAACTTAGTGAAATCCTCTGAAAAAGTCAGCAAGCATGTGGATAGAAGTTGACACAGTCCATTAGGTTTCCAAAAAGGATTCAGCAATTTCTGCCTCCAAAGCTGTCATGGAAAGTAAACAATAATGGAATAAGATAAATGCTCTCATATGGATATAAATTTTTTAGACGAAAAAAGTTCATTTTTCAGGAAAAAGGCAGGTAATTCTTCAGGGATCTGGAAAACAGTCCAAATTAGTATAGCAGAGAAATGTGCATATATATATATGAAAGAATATATATATATATACACATGAAAGAAACATGAGAGTAACATTGGTCTGGAATGGACAAATATATCTGTTTCTAATTCACAGAATTAAGTAGAATGATGCAAATTCTTCACTTTTTTGCAACAAAGAGATAACATTCTTTTTCTACACACACACATACACAAACATATAAATATATCATAAATAAATCATAGAATTACAGAATGGTTGTGGCTGGAAGGGACCCCTGAAGATCATCTAAGCCAGCCCCCCCTACTCAAGCAGGTTCACCTGCATTTAGGTTTTCTTGTTTACATTTTGCTGTTGAGTTACCCCATCAGGTGAATCAGAGAGAACATACATTATGAAATGAAGTAAATAATTGTCTGAACTACTTTCTGGGGGTATTCGGCCTAACATAGGTCTGAGATTGTTAGTGAGTTATGCCCATCTGTTTACCCTACTATTTTTAAAGTAAATTTAACTTCTCTTATTCCAATTTGAAGTATTACAGACTGTGCGAGCCTAATGTCTGTAGGCTGCTTTCAAGCCCTGCCATTGTAGCTCACAGAAAGCAGCCTGCCAGTCAGCAGCTGAAACTGAGACCTCTTACTTGTACCCGATGGGGCTTGCTGGTGACTACCAGCCATTCCAGAGGGTATGAAAATGGCCATTAAAGTCAACCGTAAACATGCTGACCCAGACAGTCTACACCAGGTCCAAAGAAAGAGTGAATATTAAAAAAGGAAAGCTGATTTAGTTGTTTCACTGATTTGACATCAGTTTCCAAGGAAACAGAAAAATGTGAGAATTGGGAGCTAGCAGCTGAAATTGACTCAGCTGGTGGCTAGTTCTGCTTCTGTTTCCATAGGAACAGATATCAAATTGGCATAAATAAAGGGTCAGTTCCAAAATGGCAGGATATATGGCTGCTGCTTCAGCTACTCAATAAAATGAGGCTTGTTGGTATTTATTGCTCTTCGGTAAGCAGCTCCAATTTTAGATCTAGCTCCATTGTTAACGTTCCAGTAAATACTACATTCCAACCCTACAAACATAGGGAAAACTGGCATGGACTCGACCTGAAATTCGTCCAGTTCAGCAGCTTGCTCACAACAGTGTTTGACAAAAGCAGTTTCTGAGGAGGAGCAAAACATATAGTGCACAACTGAGAGTTCTTTCGCCATGCCTAAATTTTCACCCGTAGTCCATAATAGCTGGTGACTTCAAATAGCAGATGCGTATATCTCTAAGTACTACTTTAAGCATTCACGATTTTGTTGCCTATATAAATGCTAGTTGTTTTTGACTCTTGCTACTTTTTTCTTGCTACTTTTTTTTTTGTAGGTCAATGTAACTGCTAATTATGAATTGTATGAAAAAAATGGCTTCCATTTACAATTATGAAAACATTGCTTTTCAGTCTCATGATAGATTCCTTATTTTAGGGAAGAAGAAGAGGAAAAAAACTTCTCCATCTACCTTTGTTGTACCATTCATTATTTTTCAGGTTTGCTACACATTCTTATATTCCCTTTGATGCAAACTTCCAGTCTTAATAAGATCTTTTTCCTTTAACATAGAAACTTTAAAGCATTATTTCTAGTTAGGATGGCTAATATTGTATATAGAATTTTCAAAGACATAAGTAATGGTTTTCTTAATTATTCATCCCATTCCATGTGTTTTCTTTACTCCTTTTCACCACTGTGCACCATTAAAATGAAGTTTGGTCAAAGTGACCCCCAGGTCAGGTTGATGCATTGAGACCAGTTTTAAGTCGATCCCTTATTTTCAAGTGAGAACTGTTTTACAGTTACTGACACTGAATCTCAACTGTCATCATGTTATCTATTAAATTACTTTAGTTAGGTTTAGGACAATTATGATTAGCCTCAATTAACCCCAGCATTTTTGTCTGCAAATTTTTCTGCTTATGTTTTTGAGCAATACTGTTTTTCATATGAAATAATGGTTTTTTGAATGAAAGTATTACTGTGGATATAGAAGTATAATTATGGGATTTCTGTATATTGTTATTGCTAATTATGCTGCTATGCAGTCACACTTCCAGCATACACCTACTGCTCTGGTAACACTTTTCTGTAGCTCCTCTGGTTCTGAGAATTCAGTCACCACAGGCATCCACTGTACTTGACAACCCAAGCGATTTTTCTCCTCTTGGTATTTTACAGTATGAACCTCTATCCTAAGGGACTATTCAAGTAAAAGAAATCAGTTGGTGGCTTTGTAACAGCAGTAGGGTCATTACATAGATGAAAAGCAGTAATTTTATTGCTTTTGGTGGCAACACCACTAGACTCGCCAACAGTAAAGTGGAGGTACCAGTAGATGATTCCCAGCCGTATGAGCACTTGACATGTCGTCAGTGATACCACACGGGTTCACGCAGAAGACACTAGCATAGTTTTCTTCACTTGCTGAGGGTACTCAATACATAATAGAACCAAGGGCACTTCTTTCCTTTAAGCATCAAATGCATAAAATACATTAATCCAGATTATTCCTCTGGGGGCTAAAATCAGACCCAAAGGTAACATTGATTTCATGCCTCCTTAGAAGGCTACAGATTACTGCATAGTTACTAAAGGACCGCAGTGATGCTTTTTGATAGTCATCACTGTTTTGGGATGTTTCAGCACTCATTCAGCAGTGCCATACTTGCAAGGATTTAGAAGCTAATCTCATATCTCCTCATATACTTCCCTATTTCTTTCAAAGATAAATCTCTGAAGGATTTCTGGTTACATTTTTACTTGTATTGCCTGTTGATTTAGTATAAAATATCAATTATTTCTCTGTCAAGTTTTAAAGATAGGTCAGGATATAACATTAAAATATGTGCAATGTTTCTTGTACATAATAAGTGGTGATATACATCTACTTTAGGGGTAAAATGCTGTGTGGATCAGTTGTCTTTATAGCATACACAAGTAAACATTCGTTGAATTAGTTAAACAGCACGGGCACTCACAGTGGTGATAAGCAGATAGTAGAATATTGAAAATCTAACCCATGCTGAACAGAGTATAACCTTGACGGGGAGAGAACCTGCAGAAAAACTTTCATGCGCAGTGCCAACCTCTTAGCGTGTACATACAGGAAGTCATTTCACTCTTTTGTTTAGGAGATCTTCTGGATTTTTCACTTTTGCTAAGTTCACTCAGGGAGCAACATCCACAAGGAATGCTATACTGTCTCTGTACCCATATTTGAAGATCCCTTCTTATCTTTATAAAGCAATGCAGATCTTCGTTAGTTATAATTTGTCGCCTGGACAGCACCAACACAATATATTTGGGTATGAAACTATAGAAGTTTTGAAAACTCAATTAAAAAAAAAACTACCAACAACAGCTCAGGTTATACAAGTGCTTTCAGCCTTTCTCTACATTAGTCACACATATGGTATTAAATCGGGGCATTTGACTTAAGATACTATATATGCAAAGAATGCTTAGTGTTTTGGAGAGGATGGTTATAGTATTCACTGACACCCATTTTTCCAAAAAGTTCCAATGCAAAGCTCATACGAAAGTGAGAAAAAGCTTGGGAGTATCTGCCAAATACTAGAATTATTTTTTTCTGTAAAAATTGCAGATTATCAAAAATCTGTCCCCACTCACAAAAGCAAGATCTGTTTCTGAATCTGCCTTCTCCATCATAAGCGCCCATTAAAATGTGCGTGTACAGTTTTATTTTTGTTTTAAAACAACCTACTGTGTACTTTTCACTCTACAGAGAAAAAAGTAAATGGAAGATCCTCTAATAGATTTTACCACACTTAGGGGATCAGAAAGCACTAGAAGTACTATTACAATAAATATATTTTTTTAAACTTACACAGAATTGTAAGATTTTTGTTCTATAATGACTTGAATGATTCAAATTGTCTTTGTTCTAGTGTTGCTGGCAATTGCGTTTTTATTGCAGAGAGCATATACCTTTTTTCACTACTCTTCCACCCTTCTGTTACACATTCCCCTGCCCAAAGAATCATGGAATCATATAGTCATTCTGGTTGGAGAAGACCTTCAAGATCATTGAGGCCAATCTTAAAACCTTCAACACCATGCAGTTAAACCATGCCTCTAAGTGCCTCCCTCTCTATACATTTCTTGAATGGTAGGGATGGTGACTCCACCACTTCCCTGGGCAACCTGTTCCAATGCTTGACTACGCTTTCCATGTAGAATTTTCTCCTAATATCTAACCTGAACCTCTCCTGGCCATTTCCTCTTGTCCTAGTGGTAGTTGTTTTAGAGATGAGATGGACCCCCGCCTCACTATAACCTCCATTAAGAAAGTTGTAGGGAGTGATAAGGTCTCCGCTGAGCCTCCTCTTCTCCAGACTAAATAATTCCAGCTCCCTCAGCCACTCCTTGTAAAGTCTGTGCTCCAGCCCCTTCACCAGCTTCATTGCCCTTCTTTGGACACACTCAAGTGCCAATGTCTTCCTTGTAGTGAGGATCCCAAAACTGAACACAGTATTCGTGTTGCAGCCTCACCAGCACTGATTACAGGGACAGGATCACTTCCGTAGACCTGCTGGTTACACTGTTCCTGATACAAGCCAGGATGCCATTGACCCTCTTGGCCGCCTGGGCACACTTGCTGCCTCATGTTCATCTGGCTATCAAGCAACATCCCCAGATCCTTTTCTGCTCTGCAGCTTTCCAGCCACTTGGCCCCAAGCCTGTAGTGTTGCGTGGGTTTGTTGTGACTGAAATGCAGAACTCGTCACTTGTCCTTGTTGAACCTCGTATGGTTGGCCTCAGCCTATTGATCCAGCCTGTCCAGATTCCTCTGTAGAGCCTTCCTACCCTAAAGCAGATAAAGTCTTCCTCCTAGCTTGGTGTTGTCTGCAAACTTGCTGAGGGTGCACTCAATCCCCTCATTCACATAATCCATAAAGATACTAAAGAGGACTAGTCCAAAACAGCGACACCTGAGGAACATCTCTCATTACTGGTCACCAAGTGGATTTAAATCCATTCACCACCACTCTCTGGGCCTGGTCATCCAACCAGTTTATCACTCAATGCAGAATACACCTGTCTAAGCCAAGAGCTACCAACTTCCCCAAGAGTATGCAATGGGAGATTGTGTCTAAGCAGACCGTGTCCACAGCATTTCCCTCATCCACTAAGCAGGTCACCTGGTCAAGCAGGACCTGCCTTTTTATGAACATGTGTTGACTGGACCTGAAGCCCTGGTTGTTGCACACATGCTGTGTGATTGCCCTAAAAATGATCTGCTCCGTAACCTTCCCTGATACTGAGGTCAGGCAGACAGGCCTGTAGTTTCCCACATCCTCTATCCAACCATTCTTGTAAATGACGAGTCTCCAGTTGTCTGGGACATCCCTGGTTGACCAGGACCTCAGGTGATGTAGAGCAGCTCGGTGAGCTCTACCATGAGCTCCCTCAGAAATCTCATCTGGCCCTATAGACTTGTGAGTGTCCAAGTGGAATAGCAGGTCACTGACTGTTCCCTCCTGAATTATGAAGCGTTTATTCTGCTCACCATAAGTGTCTTCCAGCTCAGGGGGCCAAGTACCTTTAGGAGAACTGAACTGAGTGTAAAATACTGAAGCAAAGAAGGCATTAAGCACCTCAGCCTTATCCAAATTCTTGGTAGCAATGTTCCCCACTGAATCCAATGGAGATTCTCCTTGGCTCCTCTCTTCTTATTCTACAAATAAAAATTTCCATGTGAACATTCCCATGTCTGCCAACTGTCATATTTACCAAGACTTACCTTATGCTCACTCTGCTAATCTAATCAACATGCAGATCATTAATAACTGACTGCATCAAAGGATAATAGTCTTCTGGTTCAGGTTAGTGCATGTTTAGAAAAATACCTACATGCTAGCAGCTATTAAATCTTGGGAACTACCTGAACAAAGATAGCTATGGTTTGTTTACTAGTTGATGGTATTGGCATGCTTGTGGACAAAATCAGCTAATGGCTTGATACTAAGAGATGGTTTAATGACTTGTCATGATAATCTAATCTAAATATTTATTAGCTTAATTTTGCAGAAGAGATGGAACAGGTTTGTGGTGGATGATTGTGGGATGAGGCACAGGAGGACAGTGTGAACAGTGCTGATAAAGTACTGTCCTACTTCCTACTGCTGCAGCCGCCTACCAGTCCTCCTTGTCCTTACTGTAGTGGTAGTCACTGTGGTTGTCTTTGTATAAGCAAGTAGGCAGCAAGTGAGATCTTATCTCACAGGAGCTGTTCTGTAGTTGCCCACCTGTCCTGCATAGCTGCTTACATCGTCTATGCCTTAGTCCATTCCTAAGTGACAGCAGGACCTTGAGTAAGTGCTTCTATGTACGTATTTCGTATACATATTTCTAGACACAGCACACACAGCATATGACTTTTTAATATAGGAGCAGCACTTGCTGCCCTTCAGGCCTCTGTCTTAGGAGCAATTTGCAGTGAAAAACTGCATAATTTCATTAGTATACATATAATAATTAAGCAACAGTGCTATCTCTGGGTGCATTTTGTAATGCATTGCATAATTACTAATATAGTCTTCATTTTCATTCTCTGAAATGAAAAGATCTTATGTAGAAATTTTTCCCATATTCTCGTCATAGAAAATAAAAGGCTTCATTCTTCTGTCATCTTTACTCTTTGCCTTGGCTCTGTCAGTGCCACCGTCCCAGTGCCACTGACACTGTGCCAGTGTCTTTTCTTTAGATTTCCAGGTATGCTTAAAGAAACTGCATGTTCTTTTCTAGCCATTTGTTCATGAAAACCTGTTTTTCTTGTATCATTTCTGTATTGACTTGTTTGTTATGGTTAAATTTTCAAAGATCCCTAGTTATGTCAGATAACATCATGAGTTTAAGTGTCTTGATGTAATACTTTCATGGCTTTTTTTATTTAACAATTTCTGATATATTTTTATTGCTTCACATGGCATCTGGCACGCAAGAAAATATTTTAGAGATGAGAATTTTTCTAAAGTAATTGATAATTCCTTTATTTTTAGTAGTAGTAGTAGTTTATTTAGGGGCTTTTTGGTTAGAATATTCACTCTGTGGAATACCCCATTTATCCTTTAAAATCAATAAACCATAAAACTTTTGGTATCACTCCACTTTGTTAAATAAAATCCTGTGTAATTTTTAGAAGTGTCTTCTGATGTGTGCTGCAGAATTAGATACTCTAAAAAAGTATATATTTGAGAAAAAAAAAACCAAACTTCTCTACTTCTCTAAAAATTTTGTTTCAGTACTTTTCATAGAGGGGGAGGGTGTGTATGCATTTCAGTTCTGGTATCTGGTTAGAGTTAGTTCAGCTGGCTGTGTATTCACTTAATGAAGCTTTTCTTTCCTTTATGCTTTGCTTATAATTTGATGTGGTTTATACATATGCGTATACACACACACATATATGTGTGTATGTGTATGTGTTTGTGGGGGGGGGGGATATATATATATATATATATATATATATATGTATATGTATGTGTATGGGGCCTACTTCACCTGGCTTTCAAGGGTCTTTCAAGGACTGGTATAGCATCAGAACACAATTGAAACACCCTGTGGTTCTGATGGGGATAGGCTGAAAGCCAAATATACACTCTGCTGTATATTTCTGTGTGCTGGTTACTTCTTTATAGAAAAGGAATTGTGTTCTAACATTTTTGACTTCAGGCAATGGAACAATGGAACAGAAAGCCTACTTCATATACATATAGAGCTAATTATAGAAATTAATTTACTAGTGAATTAGTTTGCAATAAGACTAAGGAACTAGCATATAACTTTATTAAGTTGATGAAAGCAAAACGAACATTTCTTACTGCCAAATGGAGGTGTTCTTCAGCTCTTATATAAACTGAAGGCAGACATCCTTAATGTTTTCATTAGTGTAAAATCTCATAATTATGCTGTGAGCAAAGTAAAGCCTTTTTTGTGATTCATTTGCATACACTAATATAGTAGAAAGAACAACCAGTTAAAGCACTGTGAGATACAATCAGAAAGGAAATATAAGTATTTTGAGAAATCATCAAACAATGTCACAGAAAAATACCATTTACTAAGGAGCTGAAGCAAGACTGGGGAGAGGGTGACAGGAATTTAATAATTTGTGGACATTTTTTACTTTTTAAATATTTCAACTAAATTTTAATTTGATTAATTTTAAATATCAGAGTTAAATCAGAAATTATCACAATAATTATTTAAGCTGTTAAAATAACAAAATATGACAAGTTATTTCTACCAGTCATCCAGGTTATTAATGATATTAAACAATATTGGCCCCAGTATCACCCATATAGTACACGACTTGTATCTGGCCTCCAAAGGGACCCTATGCTGTTGATCCCAGCAGTTCAGACAGTTTTCAGTCCACCTCACAATCCAAGTACTAATCCCTGCTTCATCTATTTGTCAATGAGAAGGTTGAGAGAGACAGTGTCAAAATCCTTGTTCAATGAGTAAAACCTCTTTGTTCTGTACAATCCTACTGATGTCAGGAACCTGGGATTCTTCAGAACAAACTTCACTAATAAAGAGTGAGATGAAGGCACTGAGTATTTCAGCCTTCTTCATGTTTGATGTCATCAAATCCTCAGCCTCATTTAGCAGCAGACACACAGGTTTTCTCTAGCCTATTTTTTACTATTAATAGATCTGCAGAAGCCCTTTGTCTTGCCCTTCATGCCTCTCAACAGATTCAATTTCAGATGCACTCTGATTCTCCTAACCCTATCCCCGCACACATAGACAGTGTCTTGAAATCTTTCTCAGGTCACATGTTATAGTTTCCAACACTTCTATACTTTATTTTTATGCCTGAGCTGAGTCAGAAGTTCCTTCTTCATCCATACAAGCCTTCTGCCACACGATTTTCTGCTTATTGACATGAGACATTTTTGAGCTTGGAGGACCTGATCCTTGAAAATCAGCTGTCTCTGTTAGACTACTCTTCTCTCCAGTACCAAATTCCATGAAATTCCATGAGACTCTTCCTAACTGATCCCTAAAAAGGCCAAAGTATGTTGACTTCCAGGCCTGTGACCGTGCTGTTCATCTTAGTCCTCTCTAGATCCTGAACTCCATCGTTTCATGGCCACTGCATCCAAGGTCGTCTCTGACCTTCTCAGTTCCTCCTTAAGCATAAGGTCCAGCAGAGCATCTTTACTCATTGGCACCATGATCATATGTCAGATTATCAATTCACTGTACAATTCTCATGGATCATCTGCATCCTGCTATATAGACTGTACATATTGGGATAAATTTGCACATGAGGAGCAGGTCTTGTGATCACAAGGCTTTCCTATCCGTCTGCTTCTTCCTGATCAGCCTGTCTGTAGCAGATGTAGGCAATGCTGGTCTGGGCATTACCCATAAAATCTCAGCTGACTCATTACTCCTTGCTTTCAAAACAGCCTGTATCCATTTCAGTCATGGATGTCTTCCATCCTGTGAGTTCCGTGAGATCTTAACCTTGTAACTGCGCACAGAGCTCTGATTCCTTCTGCTTGTTCTACATGCTATATGCCTGCTCTAGTATATAGACATGTCAGAGAGGTGCTCCACAGTGCTATATCCTCTTGGCATTTGTGTGCATAAACTTTGAGAGAGCCCTCAGTAATCTCTGATCAAAAAATGAAGCCAGAAAGAAATCAGTGCGTGAAAGAAATAGTTAAGTAATTGGGAAAACGGTATTGCCCTGTTATTAAAGACGTCTAAAAGAGCATGGCTTGCTTAATTTAGGAAAAGAGTGCTAGAAGGGTATATGATTACTATCGCTAAATTTATCAGAAGCATAAAGACCAGGAAAGGAGAGAAACTGTTAAAACTGCATAACATTGCTGACACAAGAAAAATCATGAGTAAATTGAAATTGAAAATTCGAATACTCGAATACTAAGCCACTAGATTAGTTGACAATTTGGAATAGCCTTCGTTAGGAAAATAATAAAGGGAAAGGGAAACCTTAACATTTGAAATTCAGAATTTAGTAAATACGTGAATGAGATATATATTATGTATGATAATATATTATAAGAACTTGACACATATTTCTGTGTTTATGAGATGGGCTCTAGAATACTACCAAGAACGTGTGAAAATTGCTCACATTCCTGTCATTTTCCATTTAAAGACTGGCTAGCTTTACCTGGATTTGTGATTTTTTTCAGCCTCAGATGGCTCACACGAGAAAGAGAACGCTAGAGCTATCCCTGTATCTCCTTTAAAATGGTTCATTTGCCTCGGGCTTTCAGATTTAGATGTAATGAAGATGAAAGATTGATGGCTAACTGCTGACCTACTTTAAGTAAATGAAAGAGCAGGTAGCAGGCTGCTGACTAAGAAAGCAAAAAGCTATATTAAATATAGTTTTCAGAATCCCAGCATAGCATAATTCACATCTGGGAACCTCAAAATGTCCTTGTATATGCATTTTACAGCATATTGTAAAAACTACCAGGAAAAGGTCAATAAATTACAAAAAAAATCATCCTGGAAATATGACAGACTTGTGTCAATCATGTCGATAAACTGTTCCCCAGGATTTGTATAATGTTTGGTGTAAGAGAGACACAATCCTCTAAATTTTAGAACTGCCACCATTTATAGAGAGAGACACTCTTGTGTCAGGAACCTTGTAGATGAATCATGAGACTGATCTGAAGGAAAACAATTTCTTATTTGAACTCTTGTTTGAACTAGTCAACTTTCCAAGTTGACCACCAAATATTGCTGCAGCTTCTCACAACTGTCTAAGAATATAAGTTTTAAGCTAATTATTTTCATTGCAAAGCAATTTCTTACATACTGTGCATCAGGTAGAGAAGTATTACATTTTTTACCATGAGATCTAGTGGGAAATGCTGCAAACCAAGAGACTAAATTGTAATTGAATCTCCTCCCTTCCCCTCTGTAAGGAAGCATTTCTGTGCTTTCGACAACCCCCGCTGTAAACTACATCTTCATACCGACAACCTGAAGTAAAACAAAATTTTACACAGGTCTGTTTTACACTGAGCACCAGGTAGGAACAATACTTTGGTAAATCATTAAGAAAGTCAATGTACATTCATTTGAAAAAGTGTCAAAGGTGTGCACCTTTTTTGAATCAAGCCTGGTTCTGGCTTTCTTTTCAGTAACTAGTTATAAAACCCAAGAATGTGGCAGAAAGAAATTTTGTAAATTTACAGATTAGATTCTTGTTCTTTCACATCTAGAGCTGTTAATTTTAGTCTTTGTGTGTGATTCAGGCATGGGTAATATTATGCTATTATTGTCCTGTCTGTAACTGTTAGTAAAACTTTGCCTTTCTAAGGCTGGGAATAAAAACTTGTCTTAGCATGTGATATTAAACGTGTTATTAAAAGACTGATTGATTTAGAGAGATGAGGGGAAAAATGCATACAGATATTAGGGGAAGAACTGAGAACAAATGGTAGTTTTCATTTTGTAAAGTGCTCTTCCCATTAGTAGAACTTCCTTTCAATATTTTAAGAACAATTTAATGTTAGGATGATTGTCTAAACTTTTTCTGAATGGTAAAAATAATGTCTGTAGACACTGATGATATGGGAAAAGCAAGAAATTCTCTGCTATTGTCTCATTTGAGAAAAAAATATGAGAAAAGGGAATTGAGCTGAGGATGATCTAAGAAAAAAAAAAAGTTAAGAGGGCTAGATTATTCTTCTTTTGGGACATAGTCCCAATAGCCACCACAAAAACAATGGAAAAAATATGTGTCTGCCAATGATAAAGATGGTGCTTGGAAACACTTGAAACATAACTAAAAAGAAAAACAAGATAATGCCTTCATTGTCCTAAAAAATAACTGCCATATAGTGACTGAATAGATTTTTTTAAAGGTTAATGAAGTCTGTCTTTTAAAGCCTGAAGTTTTTGGAGGATATTTTGTAATTTCAGTCTATTTTACAGCAGCTAATGATTATTAATTCAAAAGAAAATTGCTACTTAAAAGATCTACTGAGAAGACTGCATGGGAAAATGATGTCAAAATTCTCCTTGTCCATAACATAGATACCATTAACTTCACACTGTTTCAGGTTCCTATAAATTTTCAGTCCATTAATATTTAATTGTATAGATACATACAGATTTAGATGTCTTAGTAGCCTTGAAAAGATTTATACATAAAGATGGATCATAAATGTTTGTTCCAAAGTGAACGTATTTTGTCACACCATGTATTGTTTTTGGCATGGTTTATACACACCTAGTTTACAGGAGAATTCTTGTAGTCATGTAGTTACTAACACTAAAACCGTTTTTTTTCCTGATTCTGCATTATTTTTAAAGGGTTTAACTGGAAGTTTTTAAAATGATTTATGTTAGATATGTGGTGCCTTTCTATGTGGATAAAGAGAAGAATTTCCAAATACCAAACTAGCAAGTTTCCTGCATGAAGGCTTAAAAGCTCCAGGTAGAAGGAGTAGAAATGATTCTTTCAAATTCAAAGCGTTTGAATAATTAGATTTGAGGCTGTTTCTAGATGCATAAAAAAGTGTAACTTATACCAAGTCAAGTGAAAATTTATTGTGTTTTAGGAGTCGGTTTTACATTGTTTTGTCAACTGAAATGTTCATTACAATATGTGGTATTTATGATAGGAGAAACCTGTAAAAAGAGATTTAATTTTTTTGACCATATTTTGAGTAACTAACATCCTTTTTCCTTTTTTTTTTTTCATGTTTAAGTCTTTCAATGAACAGAACTGTAACTTTTCTCTTTGATATATGTCTCTCTTGGTTATGAGATCATCAATTATTTATTCCAAACCTTTCAGCCTAATACTTTGAACATAAGAGTGCAAGTAAACATTTTGATGATTGGTATTTAAAAATAGGTCATATTTTCAAGAGAGAACCAGTTTTGTTGTGTTTGAAAGTCTGGAAAATCACTCGATTAGGATTTAGTATTTGCCAACATAATATGGACTTGTTTTGATAACATTAGCCATACTATTTTCTCTATTTAGAAAATTCACCTAGCTTTAATAAAACATTTAATGTCTCTTGCATTATTAATAGAACCTATTGAGATCCAAGAACCATGTTATTTAAATTGTTTTGTTGATTAAAAAGAAGATATTTGCCTAAATTTCCTTTAACATCTTATTTACATACTTGTCGGCATCAAAATTCTGTTATAATATATAATATTTTCTTGTTTCGTGTTGTATGCTGTAACCATTAATAATAACAGTCTACACTTTTGAAGCACTTTTTATCTGCAGACCTCAGTTCTTTTTGCAAACAGCTAATTAAGCTTCAAAACACGGTAAGTGGTGTTATACTCTGCAGGGCAGTGCTGGAGGGCAAGCCGTGCTTGCTCAGCAGGCAGTCCTAGATGCTGAGAGGATGAGTAGAAACCCCCCTGAATGAGCACTGGGAGTTAGTATGCCATAAGGGAAGTGTTCCTCCTTCTTCCCACTAATTAGTCTTGGCCGGATCAATGAAAAGAACAGAAATTTCAAATGGTTCCGTGCAACCGCATGATTAAAAGGTTTTACCTTATTTTGCTCTGTAGCAGTGGCAGTTATGACAACAGCAAAAGTTTTCACTGTTGCCCAACACACCAAGTTCAAATGAAAGTACTTTGGATTTTTTTCTGTATTTTCCAGGACAAACTGTTTCAATAGTGACAATGTTTATTCTTCTAGCTTTGCACCCCTAGTTTTATTTTTGTTTTTCCAAACACATAATGACCAAGCCCTTAAAATAATTATCAGCCTTAGCTATAACTCCTGCTAGTTTTGGTGCTCTCCAGAACTGTAGTTTTTTAATGACTGCTTGTTAGATTTCAGTGTATTCGTAAGTTGCACTCCACATAGATCCTGATGCATAGATGATTATTCATGAAACCACACATTCGGTTTAACATCCTCCTATTTAAATAAAAAGGTGAATTTTCTAAGATTCTGACCCAGGGCTGCTTAGGAATTCCTCTCTTCTGCTAATTTTATCTTGGTTGCTATGGTACAAAAGGCAGAGAAGCAGAAAAAAATCTAGCAACGAAGGCTAAAGTAGTTTCTCAAGGGAATGTGGAACTGAATGAGGTAAACTCATAATAAATAAAACAAAACCTATTCTTCACTTCACTAAAGACCTTAAAAGAGAAAAAAGCATGGAAGTTCCTCTCTGTTTTTGAATGCAAAAATGTCTGGAAAAGTGTTTTGTGTGTCTTTAAAATATCTTACTTTATCTTATATTTATTGCTTTTCTTATTATCTTTTATTATCTTATATTTATTATGAGTTTTGCAAAATAACACGTTTTAATGCCCTCAGAACACCTCTGAAACTATCCACCCTTTGGATCTTGGTTAGATCCACCATTTAGATCGCTGTCATCCACAAAGGTACACTCTAATTTCTCTTCTGCTTGTATTTTTAAAAAATACGTATTCTGAATTTCCAAATACTTTTCCCAGAGACTAAGTAGAAGAACATTGTGAAACTAAATACAGTGATATGGACAGAGCATAAGTCTATTTTACATTATGTTTAATATTTAACTAGGGGGAAAAAAAAAAAAAAAAAAAAATTGTTTCTGATTGATAGAAATTCCTTTCCTTAACACCCAGAGTACGGAACAGCATTTGATGGTTTGCTCCTCATAAAGTAGCTCCTCAGATCTTATGCTGAAGATAATATTTTCTGTCTTTTTCTTCCTGATTCTGCAGCTGATTCAGGCCCTTTCTCTGCTTGCTATTCAGCCCAACAACTAACATATTCTCAGTGGCTGTTTAAGGCTTTTCTGAACAAATCATAGACACACACACAAACACAAGGATTACTGCAGGAATCTATGAGTAATTGAAGGTACCTCAAGGAAAGGATTTTTTTCTTTTTTGCTCCCCTTATGCAAATTCCTCATTGACCTATGGGAAATTCAGATGAAAATAATTTTTTTAAAGCAGCACTAAGAGTGAATTAGCCCAGGAGATGTCTCAAAGGTCTTTGGGATACAGAATAGGTTTGGCCCTTTATGTGACCTCTTTTCTTGGGTTTGACTGGTGCAGCTGATCAGCTGGAGACCCGCTTTTTAGTTGTGAAGAATAAAGCTGCTCAGCAGGTAGGGATTGCCATTTATCAGGCTAGCCCTAGGCTGCAATATTTGCCTCTGGAGGAATTTTGATGGATTAAAGTCTATGGAAGGAAGTCATTTTCCCTGCTTTATGAACTAGTGGTGAATAATAGAAATGATCAGAGAGAAATTTTGTCTAAGCAGTCTGCAAATCCATTTTTTTCCTATTCTTGCTTTTCCTTATAATGTTAACAGAGCCTGTTATCAGGACTTCCTCCCAAAATCCAGTAATACTGAAAATACAGAAAGGCTTTTGTATATCTTTACATTTTAAAATTATGAAAGTATTTGACTTACATTCAGGTATCAGGAAAGAGTATTTTTTTTTGTTTTTCCTTTATTTTTATGGTAATATCTTTGGATCCCTGGGCTGTGGACTAACATGACTAATATATAAAACTTTGCTGAATTAAAGTAGGTGCTGTGCATTACCTAGATGAAGGAACATACTGGATATTTGGAAAGTAGGTCTTCATATGTCAAAATTCATTTAGTTGTATCAGCTGAATTGTTTCCTTAAATGTGTATCAAGTATAGTGCACTCCTGCTGGAGCTCAGTGTCGTCATTACTGCTGTTCCCAAGCTGTGCTCTGTAGCTCATCTGAGGTCAAAATAGGCTGCTGTTTGGGGGAAAATGTGCTTTGAGCAGATGTATAGAAAAATTTTATTTTCTTGCTCATGTTATTAATATGCTCCAGATTTTCATTTTCTGGCTGGGTGTTCTTGTCACAGTCTAGCCACTCTTTTGACTCACTAGTCCAGCAGTTGAGTGTGCACACGAGCAGCTTCCAGATCTGCTGTCTCCCATGAAGTCTGCCATCTTGGTCTCTCCCCATTTTCCACCTCCACGCCTTCCAGCAGGCGTTTTGCACACGTACAGACAGGACGGGAGGAAAGCAAAGATGTGGTTGAGTTAGGCCTCCATAATTATGGATAAGGCAAATAAATAATCTCTTTTAAGCTTCAAAGAAAATGGCATTTGGCACTTTTGAGAGACTATTTGCTTTTATCTTGAAGAAAATGGAATCTAACACTTCCTAGTCTTAAACATAATAAAGTTTGGCATGTTTACCTCTCTGAGCATAAAATAAAAATACAAGTGGCTAAAATGAAGGATCTATGGATTTTATGTGGGCCCTGAAGAAGAATTAGGTTTTCCCTCCCTTCCTCCTTCTTTTTCCCTTTCTTCCAGCTGCCTCCTTGCTCCTGCCCATTCATAAGCTCATTCCAAACCCTTCTTCACTTTATGCCCTAGAGTCTGTGTCTCCATTTCAACATAATGAAGAAGCTTCTATCTCTTGTTTTCCTTTCAGAGGCAATGGACTTATATTCCAAAAAGCATTATTACCAGGTGACCTGTGAGGTGTGTTCCCCACATCTGTGCAGTCTTTCCACCTGGACACACACAAAACACAAATCTAAAATCACCTCTAAGCAATTTTATTATTTATCTGCGGATCTCCCCTCGATTTTGGATAGAATTATAAAGAAAGGCACTATTGCTGTAGATATACAAGACATCGCACTGATATATTCAACACACTAGTTAATTCAGTCTTGACCAGTATTAGCTTTCTCTAATCTACTTTATGTGAAAATTCTTCCATTGACTGTCATCTGACCCAGTCTGCACTTGCATTTAAACTTATACAAGCTTAATATACAAGCTGGGGGAGCTTACCTCCCCCAGGTCCTTGATTCAGGTATTGACTTTCAAAAATATTTTTCTTGGGCTGAAGAAATATACAAACTATCTACTTCAATTTGAAAAATCCAAAATTAACAGCAGAAATAACAGTTTCATATGACAGCCAATCTCCTGCAGAAAATGGAACTGCAAAGTACATATACAGATGGATGCTGTGGGGAAAGCATATTCTCAATGTGATCAATGTACTCGGTCAGTTCTTTCCATACAGGTTCTTGTCATTTGTTTTTCTGAATTGCCATGATAAAGATTACTGTTAACATTGAACAATGAGATATCAGTTTCACCCTCACTGCTGAGTGGGAGAACAACATAATTCACTTGAGACTCTTCATTGCTCTCCTGAGAACAGGAAAGACTGGTTTATGCTCTATAAATGTCCTGTTTGTACTCTATAAATGTCCTGTTTCAATTTATAAATGGAAGAGTCAACTTCCTTTGACAGTTTCAGCTGCATTTTTTCCATTAATCTATCTGTATTTGTTCCTGGAGTCCAAACAGGTGACATTTAATATCTTTCCCAGAAAAACAGAATTTCTGCTGCTTACTTTTGTCAACTCATTCCAACAATAGTGATATTTCTGAATCAGTGACATATTTTAGGTCTAATATTTTATGACACTTATCTTTTTCCCCTTACTCGGGTTCCCTTTCTTAGCTCCACATATTCCCATGCTACCAATCTTAAGCACTAACAATATCAAATTCTTAAATTCACTTTATTCAGTCTAATTTCTACTGAATTATGCACAACTCCATCTAAAAATCAAGTAGTTGAGTTGAAAAAACATATTAATAATTTTGTTAAACAAAGTTAATTTTGTAAAATGCTGAACCAGTTGGCTTACTAATTTCAGTAATTGAATACAAGGAAACCTACGTTTATATGTCCCCAGAAAGAGCTTGCTTTTCTCTCTGGTCTCCCAAATTTACAATATGACATATTTTATCCCATACAGCGTGCTTGCAACGTAGGACCTAGTGGGCTGTTTGCTTTCTTTTCCCGTTTTCATGTTCCTAGCAGCTCTCTTGGCATTCTAATACATTTTGAAAGAACTGTGTCTGCTTCTCCAGCTTGGGGGAACTTGTCAGACCGGACAGACTACTGAGCCTTTTCCCTTCAGCCATCCAGGTCAGGTCACAGATATAAAAACCCGTCTGGGAAAATTTGACACTGTGGCTTCATTCTTATAAAAAGGAATCTTGATCTGTATGAAAAGCTAGGAATAAATCAGTCAGGGAAACTAGCTTAAAACAGAAATGCCACTGAAGTGAGGGTATCATGTAGTCAGAAAGTAGTCAGAAGGCCAAGGCGGAGTTTGTCACCATTAATAATACCTGAGGATAAAAGCTACTCACTGAAGACAGTCATAGTTTCTGGCCTATGATCTAACCTCTTAAGAAAAGGACTGGCCACCTGCTGTTGCTGTTGTCATTGGATTTGTTAATGATGCTCTCCTTTACTCTTCATTCTTTGCCTTCTGTTTACATGTCTTTGTTCTATGAGCCCATTAGTTGTCAGGTGTCTTCAAAACTTCAGTAGTGAGATTTTCAGAAGTACTTGGATTAGGTTTTAGATCGTTTATACCTTCACCATTAATTTAGAACAGACTGTACCACACCTAGGAAGGTTTGCTACAAGATCCAAGCTGCTGCAAAAAAAAAACAAATCAAAAAAAAAAAAAAAAGGTCCAATCCATAAAGGAACTTTAAAATTTACTAATCCTTTATGACAAGGACCCTGCCTTCCCAGTTGTGGGTACACATATCTATGCCTCATTGCACAAGAAAAAAAGCAATCAGGATCTTGCATGCAAGCAAGAATTAGTAAGAAAATGGTGAGAGGGAGCAGCAATTGTGGTGGCTGGGTGTGACAAGCAGATGGATGGATGTTATCTACAGTTTACAGTTCTTATGTTTTGTAAAATGTGTGTGTATTAGTTTATGATTTGGGGTTTTTGATAGGATTATAAACTCATGGAAGTCAAGAATAATTTTCTGCCCATTTGGGCCCTTTACAATGGCATATAATTCTGCTAATGTGCACTCATAATGTGCTTTCCATTATTTATGAAATTGGATTGGCAGTTTTTTTTTTCTCTTTGTCCTACTCTGGTATTATTTGTATTTTTTCAGCCTTTGAGGGCAGGCTCTGATATCTTATATGTGCTTGGTGTAATTATATTTGATTAATTTATATTTCCTAAACTATAATATGGTTTGTGGTGCTGCTATTTACAGAAAAAAAAAAAAGAAAGAAAAACTATCACTTGTATTTTGTTTAGTATTTCCTTCAATTCAGTTCTTTACTGGATTTTACCTTCTGAGAAGATAAAACGGAATAGGGCACATTCTGGGGAACTCTAGCAGAGTTTGGCCTCACTCATTTCTGTGCCCCTCAGTCTGCAGGCCCTTCATCAGTTAGCTCCCTTGCACTTAATGTTATACCTCTTCACATACCCCATGTAAGTAAAGACTGACCATCTTTTACCACAGCCATTTTTCTGCATGTTTGTTTAGACATTCATTCTCTTACATGTCATCACAGAAAGCCTCATTTATGCATAAGGTCCATTCAAAACACAGTTTTGTCTGGTGCTTTTGATGAGGAAATAGGAAATATTCTTAGTTTAAGTGCATTACCCTGGATATTTTCCATCAAAATCACAGAATCACAGAATGGCTGAGGTTGGACGGGACTGCTAGAGATCATGTAGTCCAACCCACCTGCTCCAGCAGGGACATACAGAGCACGTGGCACAGGGTGGCATCAGCCTAAATTTTATTGCGTTGCCTTCTCTTTCTCTTTCTGGCCCAATATATCCTGCCTGGTTTCTGTTGCAAAGAACAAATTTCTGCTGGTAGGAGTGGAAGTGTTCTGATGTTCAAGGTTCCCTTCTAAAATTCAACCTTGAGGTTGAAATTGCACTCGAGTAGAGGGAGAAATAGCTACAGTTTCCTTCTCCTCAATAAGAGATGTGTTATACAAATAGTTATAATATTATCATATCTGTCCTCTCTGGATATTCCAGTCAAAGGAAAGAGGGATGGAATTTTAAACATGCCTCTTATTATTATTTTTCCTCAGAGGACCTTTGATGGCTTGCTGCTTACTATATTGATGCTCTGAGCCCCATTTGGGAGAGCACTCTAGAGTGTTTAGGTAGCTAACACTTCAGAAGTCAAGCATTAAGTAGGTAAGCATTAGGCACGCCAGGTCTCACACTGTGCCTTTTGCAAAACTAACCTTTATGTCTTTAACCTGAAATGTACAGAAACTAAACACTGAAAAATAAAAAAAAAAATCAGTCATCTCTTTCCTCTATTTTGTATTGCAGGAGTGTTGTTTTGATCTTAGTTCTCTGTCCATTTCAGTGAAAAGATTCTTTAAAGCTATCATTTCTTCCACAGCTGCAGACCTCACTTTTCACAGAAAATTTCTAAATTTCAATTTCTAATTTCTATTACTAAATTAAATACTTAAGTCATATCAATTTTATGATTTTGTTGTTATTATTGTTGTTCCCCTGCTCCTCATAATTCATCAGCACTGTTCTGCTTCTGAGGAGGGAGAACCATATGTCCTTATGATCTCATGACAACTCTTTTAGAAAGCTGTGTTGGCCCTATTCCATGAAGTAAGTAAGGACGGAGTAAATGGATAAAAGATTTTGATAAATATTTTCTGTATTTCACTGAATTTCAGCTGATTCACAGTGTCTACAGGTTTTCTCTTGATATTACGAGTTTCCTACCTGTGGTATTTATTATGTTGTTGTCGTCAGTATCACAGAGGTCCTGAAGATGGTATTACCTTTTCATATCCTATATTATTTTTTTCATGTTCTTAATCATCCTGGGATCACCTTAAGTCTGCTTTGTCTGTCTTTCTTTGGGTTTAGTAACAATTCACAGTGTTAGAAACAAATAGATTAGTAACATTAAGAATATGAGCCATTTTAATTTTCTGTCAAAAGCAATACCACATGCTTCAAAGGGTAGTGTAAATGCCCATTCCCTCCCCCCAAAAATGAAAAAAACCCACCACTTTCTGTAAAAGTTTACTTACATACCACATCAGTCTGTGGCTGATTATATCAGGTTATATCATGACCTCTAACATGTCCTGTAGCCATTGTAGCTGAATTTGCAAAAGAGATACTTGAAGGTATTTTCATTCTAAAGTCTTACTGAAGAGCAAGTGATGGTTGTGTTTGTGTTTTCCTCTAATCTTTTAAATTATGGGGACTTTGTCTTTTTCTTATTCTCCTTTGGTAGATTTAGAGATATTTTTTTCTCCACCTATATGTGAAATTGCATACATCATTAGCTGATTTGAATCTGCTTCTGTAAAGATTTCTGAAAATATTCCAATGTCATTTTTAAAATGTAATATCTGATTCTGAATCAGAATGCAGGTCTGTTCTGGGTCCCATATTGATTTTTTTTTTACTATGTATTGAAACCATACTGACAGCACAATAACAAAACTTAAAGCACATCTATGAATCTTTTTGGCTCTATTTCACCACAAGAAAGTAAATAAAATGTGTAAAAGTGAATTAAGTACCAACATTTTTTTTTCTAGGAGTGACAAGCTGCAAAGATCAAAATTTTCTGCTCTAAGACTGTACTGTCTGAAGGAAAGGCATAACCATGATACTGATTTTTGCTAATAACCTCCAAGAAACAGTTTTTGCATCTGATCTACAATCACACAAAGACTGCCTACACTAATGAAAACAAATTTTGTCTTCCAAATTCAGCAACTAAAATTCTAAAATTAGGGTGACAGCTAAGTATTCCATTAAAAAAAATAAATTTTCAATTTTCATTTTAAAAAGATAAAGTTTAGAGTGTTTTGAATATTAATTCTTTCCCATCAGAATAAATGTCATTTTTGTTATACTTTGAACTGTGCTATTTTGCAAAGACTAACACTTGATTTTGTTATTTATAGTAGTATTCTAAGCAAATATATACAGTTATGATTCCAGTTATATTAAGGCTGAAAATGTATTCCCAGCTCTACACTGTATTTCTTAAAAAAGACTGAGGTATATGCAAAGTCAAATAGCAAACTGTGGACTGAACTTAGTCATAGAAGTATATGTTGTAGGAAGATGTAATTTTATTTTAAAGCTAAAGATGTTTCCTTTCCAGAAACAGATCCAATGGGACTTGAAAGGACATGAGAGTAAATTCAGATAATGTTTATGTACTGGGGGTAAGATGACTTATTGAGCAAAAATCTGTGACAATAACAGCAATGTCTTTGGATGCAAATTGACAAGGCAGAAGGAGCCTCCTGGTCCAATGAAGGGAGAATGCCTCCGTGTTTCATATAAATACTGCTCAGCTTACTTAATAGCCAGCTAATCTGTTACCTGCTGGATCACATCCCTTCCCTCCGACTATAAATACTGTAGATGCAGACAACTTTAGACTGGTTTGTACACATGTGGGTAACAGTGGTCTGTAACCCACCTGCATAATAAGAAATTTTAGTTAAGATAATAATATATAAATTAGATTGTTGTACAGTTAATCAGATTCTTTAGCTTAACAAAGTGAAACTTCTTTGGTTTAATATAGATTATAATAGAAATGTCTGAAATAAACATTAGCTAATGTGTTCTGGCAAAACAGGGAAAAGGAAGTAATTTTTTATTTCCAGAAGGATGTATTTGCAGACAGAGAGATTCAGTGCTTTCACAAGATCTTAAACACTACTTGCTAAGCACGGGCTGTGATATTTTGCTGCAGTTCAGTTGTCTATCAGTTAGGTGCTATCACTTTCAATGTTGCTGTATTCAGATTTTTTGGGGGGAGGGATCCTGACAGCTACCCATCAGAAAGAGATAACGAGTGCCTAAGGAAGGTGTCTCTTGGTAACGTTTTGGCATTTACTTGATATACTAAATCCCCAAAACCATCTGCATACAGTGTTTCGCCCCAGGTTTTCAACCTCTGCCAGTGAGTGTCTAAAATAAATCTGATAGCCTGACTAAACTTACAACAGAGCTCAAAAACATTTCTATTACTGCACAAAGTGAGGACATTTATTTTTGCCTCTGCAGTATTGTGAACTTGGATTGAGTCATTTCTTTGATGTGTAAATGTACCTAAAGAAGGATGTTAAATATTTCAAGTAATTGGTATAAACATGAAATCTTTCATTAGTGTCTACTAGACTGCTGCAAAGTGCAGATAAGAAAATTCATGTGCTGGTATAAGAAAATATTTAAAAACTCTTACAGGAAGCTTTTTCTCTCCAGAATTGCCCCCTTCTCCTTGCTTTTCCAGGATATGCAGCATCTGTCTAGTGCAAAAATTCTGGTTAAGTGGAATATTAAAGCACCAGGTATATTAATCTCCCACCCACAGAGGCTTTCCTTATTGTGACATGACATCCAGAATCCAGGCTGCAGATCAGAATTATTTTCCTATCTGCTTGAAGGGTACAATGTGAATGGTACTTATTCAGAATACTTTAATTTGTTATGCCTGATTTTGAAATGTATTTTCAATAACACCACTGAAGTCCATTCTAAAACTGATTGGACTGTCTTAAACAAAATGACAAGGGTAATTAACATCCCATTACATGGTTAATTAAAATAGATTATATACTAAGAGAACACCAGCTTTAGATCATTGGACTAGTTAGACATCCCAAAGGTGCTTTTGTGAATTCTGTAGCTTTCATAACTTTCAAAAATTGGCTATAATACAACTGTAAAGAAATCATGTGGACGGTTTCTAAGAAAGAAAATCTCCACACACAAATTTCTGGCAGTTTTTGAGAAAGTTCCGGATGTACAAATTCCCTCTGAGATGGGAGTAAGTTTTTATTAGAATGAAGGAAAAATCACAGAGGAGAATGAAATTGCATAATAGACTGGATTCATGGCAGATACTTTTGGCTCAGGAGGAAAAAAAAAAATATTATATTGCTAGTACAGCCTTCTAGTTCAGTGAGAGAGAGCAGAGATGAAAGCTGGAAGCAGAACTTTAGTCCCTTTGAGATTTGATTGTTTTCCAGATATGTGACAGGGTGACTCTACCTTGGTGAAAGTCTGATCTCTTTTGGTGCTCCGAAATGGAAAAGAGCATGAGACTCCTTATATCGCAGAATCCTGAAGTAATAATGATGGGTGTACATATTGTACACAATTCCATTACCTGCCGCATTTATTAACCACAAATTATTTTATAAACCTTTTAAAAAATTGTGCATATCTCTCTTTGCAACTTACTTTCATATAGATTTAGTTCTGATGGAAGAGTATTTGTTGACAGTGTTGGTGGATGAAGCCTTATATCTACAGATGAGATTAGGGCGAGTCTATCTCCTGCAATGGTCAGCATGCAAACTGAACCATAAGGAAGAAAGAACTTCTGTAGGTAACAGGCATTTGAATCACCGTGAATCATAATCTTGTCCTGCACCATAAGTAACCACCATGAATCCAGTCTGTTATGCAATTTCTTTCTCCTCTACGTAGCCTTGGGTTTTCGTTAAGCTCACAGAACGTGCTGGTAAAGAAGCTAAACTTGCCAGCCAACAGGCTGCCCTCCAGAGTCTGCTGTGCAGGCTCTGGAGTCTTCTGTCTTTTTCACAAGAGCAGCTCCTGCACCCTGTTGAAGGGGTCTGTAGTGAGGTAGGTAATATGCAGAGGAAGATTTCTGTTGCCAATGAGGCCTAAAGAAGATAAAAATTTAATGTTATGTGTAATAAAATATATTTAAAAGACCGTGGGAGATGTATAGGCAAAATCTAGAGCAGTACCAATACTAAGGTATCCCTTAGATCAATCTTGTTACATTTATGTACCTGATGTCACACGTAGTTTTTCCACTTATGGAGGTTTCTGATGTTCAGAACAGTTTTTTTCCTTTTGAATTTTAAGAGGAATGGTAGTAAGCTTCTAGAAAGAAGTACAATCATGTAAAATAAAGAGATTTTAATTAGATATTTGGATGCCTGGCTTGTCTTCCTCATTCTAGAGTTAGGCAAGCAATAAAAATACCTGCTTTAGCCATGAATACTAACTTCCTATTCATCTCAATTGTCTAGGTGTATAATAAAGTTAAGTTGAATGCAGAACCTCTCTTCTTGAGTTTAGTTTGAAATTTTTACTTCCTTTTCAGCCGTGATGAAGAGCCCATAAGCCCAGTTTATCTGCTTTTTACCAGCGACAGCAGTCAGTCTAGCAAAACACATCATCTCCTCCCACAGCACCTGTTTTTCTTATGTCATTAGAACACTACAGCTAGAGCAACAATATTGTTATATATCACTTGGGAAATTTGTTCTGCAATGCACTGTTGCAGGGGGAAATATTTGTAACTATTTCACTAAAAACCTCAAGTTTATGTTCGTGTTATGTATTACTTTGCCTAAAATATCCTTATATAATCTCATGAATAAAATGCATGATATGTACTCGTTCCTGTACAATAGCACTAAGAGGTGTCAACTGATGGTAAGGAGTTTGCATGTTCAGAAATATTAGCATAAGTAAGTGGGAGATCTGGGACTGCACAGCTCAGTGAATATTCCTTTGAGCTATAAATAGCTTTTGGAAAAGATATCGGATGCAATTGTCAAATGCCCAAATATATATAATTCATAAGCCTGCTCTCCTACATTAGTGAGTATTTATGTGCTTTGTAGTGCCTGATCTGTCTTTGCAGACCTTGCAATCTGGGTTGCATATTTTCAAATACATCATTAAGTCAAATTCAGAAAAACCTGTACACAGAATAGAGCTGCAAATTAGCTAGCCTTTTGATTTGGCAGACTAAAACAGCATTATTTACTGAGTTAAAAATCAAAATTCATAATGCCCATGTAAAGAAGTAGATAGAATATCTTTAAAATAATTATCCATCAGACCACCTAGCTCATGTAGTAAATTCATTTCTCCTTGGAATCCTCTATTTGGAACTAGATAGTTTTCTCAGTAAAATGTACTTTAGGGTAGATTATTTTTATTTACATAATAAAGGAAAAAATTCTTTCTGCGAAGGTACTGTTAGATAAAAGATGACATTGACACAATGGGATAGATTATTTTGTTGTAATGACTTCCATTGGCCTGAAAATATATGGCTTCTGTGCTTTGAGCATCAATATAGCATTAATTAACCAAGTAACATCATGATATATGTATAGTAAAAAACATATCAGAAATGCTGATTAATGTAGAGAGGGTGCCTGGTACAGTTATTATTTTGACAAGACAGACAAAAAAATAGAACTTTCAAAAAGGTGAAGATGAATTCCTACGATAGTAAGACAATAATTTGACAGTTCTCTTAGTAAAACAGAATGTTACAGGATACCTAGCTCATTCAAGCTAGTGTGTTTTTACTGTCTTTCCTCATAGAACAAACATTTCTGATTTTCCCATCATAGACCTATAATAATATCATGTCAGTTTTCCACATTTGTAAGCTAAAAGAATTTACTCTTAAATGTAAATGAATTTTAAAAGTCAAAAAAAAATGTTGGCTAAGGGGGGAAAAAAAGCAGGGATGTTGAAACTGGAGTGTTCTGTAGCATTCAAACCCCAGGACATACTATGATCCAATTTTGTGTTATGTGGATTTCATGTCCTCTGCTCCTAACCCCAGAATATATGTATCTTTTTTTACATCTTGTAATCCTTTTTCTCCTTCATCTTACCAATTGTGTTAATTATTTTCTTCTTTTCTGTTCTTGGTCTGATACAATCTGCACATTATTCATATTACAAACTTAATTCAATCTCTAGAAGAAGAATGTATATTGTTTCTAACTCTGTTTCCAGCACAAGAAAGTACTTAAACATATGTGCACCCTCAGCATATGGATATGTTGCTCTGAAGTCAAGAGGTGACTCATGCTTGAAGAAAAGCATATAGTTACATGTTTTCTTTTCCAAATTTGGATCTAAAAATCATTCTGTTATTTTGCAGTGTGAGATACTTGATGTAATTCCACAATTTCTGCCCTCAAACTATTGAGATTTGTTTCTATATACATACAAGGTTAAAAAGAAAAAAAAAGAGATGGATAGCATGCTTCAAAACAGCCACAGTTATGTAGTCTTCTCTACATACCTACAGAGCTGGGCAAGTAGTTGTGCTGATACTTTGCAAAGGTAAGGTCTATTTGAGGATTGAGTAATAACAACTTTGGTACTGTAACCAATGTGTCGGAGTCTAAACAATCTAGACTCAGTCTAAACAAGATTGAGTCCAGCCCTGTATTCCAGGGGTTGTACAGCTCTCCAAATAGTTGCAGTTTAGGACACATGATGAGGTCAGTGTTCATTTCACTCATTAAATTTGAAGGGTCTAAAATCAGATATAGCATTGTTTGCTACTTTCCTTTTATACACATTCTTGATGCATAATTATAGGAAATGAATGAGTTCATGTTGATCAAGGTAATCTTTTTGATGTAACCCATTAATCTAATTCTCATATTTTATACTACCCATTTTTTTTTTAAAGAAAGCAGGACAATGCCAGGAACAGAGTTCTAAATGTAGTTGTACTCTTGTACTAATCCCTCTTGGATTTTAGTTAACTAGAGGAGTTTTATTCTCTCTGGCATTTGTGTGGTAGCAGGTCCAAGTCAACAGGAAGAACACTAGAAATTCCTCTTTTTTGGCGACTTTGTTGCTACTGACGACTGTTGCCAACCAACTACTGCAGTTTTTCTCCTGTTTGAAAGGAGGTGCAGTTGCAAAGAGGATTCTCAGCTCAAGATCTTAGTATACCAATGTGTCTCCCATGCATCATTCCCTCATTTCAGGAACAGCTTCTACCATATGTAGTTCATATCATAGCTTCCCCTATGCAAGAGCATTGAAATGCCTTTCAGAAGCACCTCAGTTGCCTTGAGATGAGCTCTAGCATTTTGCCCCTTGTGCAGTCACCAGTCCTCCAAGCTATCTTTCTATAAGGGCTCTCCAGCTCTATAACAAAAGTCACAGAATGACATTTTGGCTGCCACGATGTGCTCTCTGGAATATAACCTAAATGAAAGTCACCAGCAATTTTAATTTGTGTAAACAGGGAATTGCAGCAAGTTAATCATTCATCCGTCCATGTCTGCATAGTGGCAGTAACATGTACCAGAGATAAACAGCTGCTTTTTTTAAAATTATCTCTGCACAAATTCTCAGAGATGGTACAGAGACTGTAAATCTCTCATTGACTACAATAGGAGCTTAGTATATCGTATTTAGGATCTTTGAATCATTCTGTTAAAGTCTAACTTCTCCCTTTGAAATAAAAGCAACAACAAAAACTAAAAAACCCAAGCCACACCTACGTATATCGTGCTTCCAAAGCAGATATTCAGAACTGGCTCCTTTGTGTCTTGTGTATTTTGCTATTCATTATCTTTTTGCAGTTCATTGGGTTTGTGTGTATTTTGCCCATCACATCACAGTTCTGCAGTAGCCTCTCTAGAAACTTGCTTTTTTAAAAGAAATGTATTAACTTATTCCCCTGTAGCCACTATTTTATTTACAGTCAAAGAATAGTAAGAGATAATTCCTTTCCAGAATCCTTGCCAATTAGATCATGCTAACTAGCATGGTCTCTCAGGTCTCTTTTTATTCTGCTGAGTTTATTATTTCAAACCATTTGCCAAATTTAGATGTGAAGTTTATTGGTCTATAATTGGCAAGATCAAGTCCTGAAGTTGTTTGGTTTTGGTTTTTTTGTTTTTGGCATAACTGTCATTGTACTTAAATACATCTTCATTTTGATATCTGCTTTTTAAGCTTTTTTTTTTAATAGATTTTTTTCCTCCCATACTACAATATCTAAGGGATATGTGAAAAAGAGGAAAAATACTCAACACAGAAAAGGTTTCAAAGGGAATTAGACGCTTATAAGTGCAGATGCTTTTGAAATCTTACCTCTCTAGTGAAATTCTATGTTTATGAAGCTAGTGGTTGCTACCCCTGCTAATTCCGGCAGGACGAGATTTTCATATTACTGTACTAATTATTACACTGAGTGTGACTATTCTATAAATAAAACTGTGGCCTGCCTTTTAGAAGGCGCTTCCTGAAGAAAGATTGCATGAACTTGAATTATGAATGGAGCACCTAGGAATACACAGTTTTTAATCTACGTGCTAGTAAATGTCAGTAACTTCCTGTCATGTTTCAGTTGATCCTTATAGTTCCGCTATACCTGAAAGCTGAATCTTCAAGTAGAAACCTATCATTCTCACAGAACTATAAGTGTCAATTATTACATCAATAATTTATTGCATTCTGGTGCAATTTGTAAGTACACTTCAGAATTCAAGTGGTGTTTTCTCATATGTGAAAAATTTACAGTTAGAAATGAGTGTATATCGCATCATTTCAAATGCCAAATTAACTCAAACAAAACAAAAAACCTCTGCAGTGGATTGTGCTCTGCAAGAGACCCATGACTAGGCATTAAAGTGGTATCATTGTAGTAAAGTGAATGTGAAAAAGTAAGAAACATTGCAATTTAGGCAGTAGCTAGTATTTCATTCATCTTTCAAATAAGCTGTGTAGTAGCTTTTGGAACACAGCTGATTTTATATGCACTCTCATCATAATCTCAGGAGATGTGCGAGGGAAATGGAAGATTTCAATACGAAGCTTATGATGCCACAAAACCATGCAATATTTAGAATAATTAGGCCTAACAGATTAAGCTGAAGTCTAAGAAAAAATCTACATTCATTTGCATCTATTTTTTTCAGTGAAGTTGCAAGTCTGTTGAAATTATCCAGAACTGACATATTGGTTTTGCAGCTTTAAACTCTCTGTTGAATGCAAACTAACATTTTTTAGCTGTTGTATGATTCAGCTCATTCTGGGATACCTTGTTTATTCTTCTCATTACGATAATTGATGGCTATGGTAATACAGTGCCAAGGTTAAACTATTATTTATTGATGTGGACAAATATCTTAGATGCAAAAGATATGGGTTATAAATATTTCCTGTGTACAGACCATGGATATTGTGTACATCCATGTGTATACAACCAGGTGTACCATGCGTACAGACCATGTGTACAGACCATGACTACTATATATATGCTATTTCTACATATAGCAAATTTTAAAATCATGAAAATTTTGTATGTATATCCCTTAAAAGTATAATAACATGTGTTCTCCATCACAGTTAACAACGAAGCAGAATAACATCACTGAGCCTTAGAACTGTTTATATCAATATATTCTAATCAAAGAATATGAAAGAAATTATGATGGAGACCTATTATTATTAGATGGATTAATCTGCATCCCCCTATCTGAGATTGCTTGTTAAACAATAGTAGTAGTAATGTAAAGTGGTAATGGAATTGGTTTTTTCTTGGATAAATATCAGTCATCTTTTTCTCTTCATCTTTTAGTCTATTCAGAGCAAAAAGCAAATAGATACTAAGTGTTTGCCAGACATTTTTTTCTGTCTCATTTCACTGCATATGTTCTGGAACCCAGTTATCTAGGAGAGCTGACTACATGTGTTCAATTTGCCATTCTGCCATCTGTGAAGTAATTTACTCTCTACTCCTGGAAATAAAAGAAAACATGAAGAATTGCAGTCATTTTATTTGTTTCCCAAAATTTGGAATTTAGTCCCAAAACCCTTTACAGGAGCCGTGTTAATTTTATTGCAGCTAGAATTCTACTTTCATTGCTACACTGCTGGCTACAATGACTAGTATTTCTGCACTTGGTTGAGTTCAGTAGTGAAACTGATGAGGATTGGAATAGTTTGATACATGTAACAAATCACTGTATCCCTAGAAACAAAATTTGCAAAAGTGTTTAACTTGCATTGGTTTATGTGCTTTGGAGCACAAAGAAGAATTTTATCATTTCTTGCTTGTACTTTGCAAATAGAAGCTTTTTACTACTATGACGTTAAAACAAAATGCTGCTGACCATCTTTACATTAGTTGCCACCTAAGAATAAGTTTTCTAGCTATGGACCTGTTACAGTGTTGATCACATTAGAAGATAAAAGCTATGTTCTGTTCTGGAAAACAAAAGTAAAAAAGAAAAAAAAAAAGGTCAAGAGCTGGCAAAATCTGCATATAACTGCTCTGCCTGTACCAATTCACAATCTAGATTCTTTAGACCAGTTCATAGAACTGGACCAGTTCATAGATTCAATTAATTCATAGAACTAGTTTGAAGGATTCAAGGTTAAGCTGTGTGAGGAAACCATGCATAGAATTTAAACTACTTATCCAGGTTGGGGCACCTGCTAGTGTTGAGAAAAATATTTGCTTGTATGATCATTTCAATAGTCTCCATCCTACAGCTCTTCTTGACCTTCTATACAGGTGTCTGTTAGGGCAGAAATATTTCTTTCAAAAACCTCTGTCTAACCTGACTGCCTCTAATATTTCACATATATCTAATGAGTGAGATGTAGACAATAACTGTGGAACCAGAGTTTCAGGCCAGGTGTAACAGCAGTTTTTCCAGAACTAGGGTTACAGCATAACAAACTATCTATAAACCAACCCTGCTAGAGAACTGAAGGCCCTACCACACAGAAAAGAAAGAAAGAAAAAAAAAAGTGAGAGAAAGATAGGGAAAGACTAAGAAAACAAGAAAATAGATATCCTAATCCACTCTTGGACTCTGTCAAGTAGAATATGAATTTGTTTTGACTGGGAAAAAAAAGGTGCAGAACCAGTCAGTCCTTCTGTATGTTGCAGAAAGAAAAGGATTCATCCTAATTAACCACCAGAGCAAAGACAGATCCCAGATTCTCATCTAAGTAGTCCCAATCTACTAAATCATATAGGTATTTTATCTATCAAAATTGTTAAATGGAAAAGGATATACATTCCTTCAGAACATGCCATAGATATGTTTCGTTAGTAAAGTTTAGAAATGTATGGTTGTTTGTAAGTATTATCTTACAACTCCATCACTTAGTTTAAACTATGCATATATACATATATATATACACATAGCATTCTAGTGGATGATGATGCCCTTGAATCTTAGCAATCAAAAGATTGGCATAATCCTTGCTGGCATAACCAAGTAAATCTGCCAGTTTGTCTGTTTGCACTGCTACGTTTCCTCAAAGCCAGAGTTTTATATTCTGCTTCATAGATATGACCAGTCCAGCTTGAACCAGATAGCTTATTGATTTTAGGAAGGAAAAAATGCCAATTTTTTCTGCATTTCTAGTAACTTTCACTTTTTGTGGTAAATTGGTGAGCTTCATCTTGACATCTTGGCTGTAAAAGTTGCATTTTCTTAAAACCACAAATATATATATATATTCAGTATTTTGCATTGTAAGACTAGTTCCCTTACTTGGGAAATAGCAAGAATTCAGAGAAGAGAGCTCTGGCTTATATCATAGGAAACTCAATGGACAACTCTCAGTGAATAGTGTTGCACCGTTCCTCTTGCTGTGAGAGCGAGGAATCACCTGCCCCTTTGGAAATTGCAGAATAAGTATCCTCTTCAGTACATTCTTTCACATTACTCCTTTCAAACCTTGAATGAAATACTGCTTGGTCCTGATGACTTACTATAAATGGATATCAAATTTCCCTGTAACTTTCTCCGTAGACAGTTCCATCTCTGATTTATGCTTAAAAATGCCTTTAGAATAGCAATTCAGTTGTCATAGAAAGGGCTTTCCCCATTCTATCTCTTCCTCTATCCAGGCTGTATGGACAGATAATAGCTACCAAGAGGTAACATTTTTTTATGCCCTGTATAGATCCTGCTTTATTTAAATAGAGATTTTTTTTTTTTCATGGAAAATATCTTACAGAGAAAGGAAAAAGATTTCAAACTTTTTATTGCTGAAAATTCTGACATTTCTTATTATTTCAACTGCTAATATCTCTATGAAGCCAGGGTTGATATTATCAGAGTTATCTTTGCTATGGAATGCTTTCCTATATCTAACATCTCTGTCCCCATCTCACAGTGCTTTCTTTTGATACTGCTCCAAGTATAACTGACCTCTCCTATGTTTAAAAAATATTTTTTAAGTATTTGAAACAATGAAAAGATGCACACACATCTTTCTGTCTGTGGGTATGCATCTTTCTAGCTATGGTGTGATCCATCACACACAGTGTAGCACTGTTGAAGCACTCCAGTTAATGACTGAGGATGTCACTGAAAGGTTTAAAGCTCTTTGTGAAAACTAATGAACTATTCATAGACAGACTCCAATCTAACAGTGCAATTAAATAAACAACTAAAAGCAATCTTTTTTTTGGCCCACAAACCATTAGCAAAGATCCTAAACCAAAAGCCTACTGAAAACAAGCCAAAGCACAAGCAGTCTTCACATATATCTTATCTCTTCCTAAGAAAATTTAGCAGGCTTAGCCAGATTAACAATGCGTCTTTCTTCTCAGAATTCACAGTTGCCATTTGTTCTCCAATGCCTTAAACCTTATGCAAAAAGATCACACTATAAACAAATACCTTCTGAAGAACTTTTTCACTCAGTACAGAACTGCCATTCTCCTTTGTACTGAATATCCGAGATAAAATTGTAGAATATAACCTAGTTTCCCCAAGGAATCTTCATTTTAGTACTGACATCAGTCTTGCTCATACTCCTTAGTATGAATCACAGGAGACCCTCTCAGTAGAGACTCAGCATTTTTTGCAGCTCAGTTTCTGGTTTCACAGGAACAATTCCAGGATCCTGAGCAATTTCAGCAAGTCCTCAGCCCAATGTCGTTAGTATGGTCAGGATAAATCCTTGTATTGCACCGTGATTGTAAATATTGTCCCACCTGGCTTCACTTCCATGATCTCACCTGAGCCTCCTTCCAGCCTGGCTGCCAAGCCATAACACCACACCAGTATCTATGGTGTCCCTTCTTTACTGTTGTCCCCTGAGAATGTCCTGAGTGTCAAATGCCTCAAATGTATGGTCTTAACAGATGCCTAAGCATATGCAACCAACAGGTATATAGAATCCTCAGCAGTTCTGTCTGTCTGAAAATGTATTGAAACTTGGGCTGTCCGGTTGTCTGGAATTATTTTTTTCTCCTAAAAAACAAGTCACACATCACATCCTGATTTACTGCACTATGCCTGTGTGTTATGCTGACCATATTCCCTGGATAAAGGTGCAAATTTCAAATCTGTACATTTAATATGAAATAACTTGCACAGTATTAACAACAATGTACCCAACTGTTTTAAACACTCAGCAATTCTCATCCTGACAGATAAGGTAAAAGGCTAATCCAGACAGAAAAAAAAAAAAGAAAAAAAAAAAGAGAAACCAGTTGGCCGTAAGAGGCCACATTCTAGGCACCCTTTTTAAAGAAAAAAAAAGATGAAATCAAGTGCAATTTTTTCAAAAGAATCTAATTCTTTCCTGTGGACACTATTATCTGTTTTAATTTCTGTTTATACTAATCTTGCTGTTCTGTTGGGTGGCTCAAAGTGGTTATTGGAACACAAGTTTCTAATAGTCTCTATGATGAGGCATTTAAAGTCCTTAGATGTACATGCCAGTCAAAGTGTCATATATGAGGCATCCACCAAGTAAACTGTTTCACAAACTCGTGGTTATAGTAAGATCAGTGAACATATTAATATGTTAGCTTCTTGGGTTGGTGCAGGAAGGACTTATAAAAATAACTTGGACTATTTTTAAATCCCTTCTGTGTTCTGGAATCTGTGTGTGTAAATTTGAGTGTTGTCTTTACCATTTTTGGTGTCTTTCCCTTTCCTTTTCCTTTGATGTCTTTCCTATAACACTACTACAAAGATATATATTTTGTTGACATTATTATAATTAGTATAGTGGGTTAGCTATCCTATTACATAGTAAATCATAGTAAATAATTATTTATATAGTTATTTATATAGTTATATAGTTATTTATATTTAATTATTTAGATAGTAAATAATAATTTTTTATGATTTGTGAGGCCCTTATTTAAAATACTTTAAAAAATTATTCTCAAATCCAAAAGTGTTGTGGATTTTACAATAAATGAATACGTATTAAGTCAATTGTTTTTCAGCACAGTGATTTTTGGTTTTTTCTTTTGAAAAATATTAATCATCCATGAAAAAAATTCAAACAGTACTCCAGTGATAGATGATGAACCAGAAAACCCTTTTTTTTGATGAATAGCTTCCTACTTGTTTTCAGGAGTTTGGGCTGTGAGGTAAGGTACTACCATTTATCTGGATTTGCTCAGCAAATGTTGGAATGGAATATTTTACATTAAGCTGCTTGACAATATGACAGATTAAAACCTATGATTTTATAAATAGTTCATATGTAATAAAAAAGCAGAAGTAATGCTAGGGCTTAGAGTTATGAGCCCCTTATTTCAAAGTATATAGAAAAAGGGTATGATTTGTCTTCAGGTAGGAATAACTAAAATGATAGTCATGCACCTTCATCACTTTTTGCTTCCTAAGATACCAGTTGCATGTCAGGTACATTTGAAATCCTAAATTTTGGTGGAACAGGGAAGTACCCAGCAATATGTGCTCATCAACAGCAGTGAGAGGCTTAGCTAATTTACCAGGAACAAACGCTACCCCTTTCAGAGGCAACATCTCATCAGACTCTGCATTATTGAAATGGTGCTAGAGATACAATCATTTTCTCTGACAGGATGATGAACTCTGTCAATTTTTTTACAAGCAAAAGACATAGACTCACAAGATTGGGATTTAAGAAGGAAAGTGGATTGAACCCAGAAGTAATTGACAGTGTGAGGGATTGAAAAGGTCAAATAGGGGCAAGCAGAAAGTTCTTTATTTTAAATATAATTTTTATTCACTATAACTGAACCAATCTAGATGAGTCTTCCAGAGAGTCAGAATAAAATATTCAGATAGGATATTTTAATCTGGACTCTAGCTATATTGGAAAAATCTGTTTTTAATCTGTGTTCCGTTACCCAATATAAATGATACAGGAGTAAGATTACATATTTGAGACAAAAATATATGGCCATAATTTCTTAATGGTCTTAAATCCAATCTAAAAATGAAGTCCCCAAATTCTGAGGCCACTTTCTCAAACTGTTACCCGTCCAGCAACGGAAAGGAAAGGAAAGGAAAGGAAAGGAAAGGAAAGGAAAGGAAAGGAAAGGAAAGGAAAGGAAAGGAAAGGAAAGGAAAGGAAAGGAAAGGAAA
>PTEX01000105.1:164416-225546 GCA_003342815.1 Eudromia elegans
AGAAAGAGAGAAAGAGAGAAAGAGAGAAAGAGAGAAAGAGAGAAAGAGAGAAAGAAAGAAAGAAAGAAAGAAAGAAAGAAAGAAAGAAAGAAAGAAAGAAAGAGAGAAAGAAAGAAAGAAAGAAAGAAAGAAAGAAAGAAAGAAAGAAAGAAAGAAAGAAAGAAAGAAAGAAAGAAAGAAAGAAACTGTAAACGTACTTGAGCAGAAATACATAATTAAATTCATGTTTGTTGAAGGTCCCTGCACAGCTGTTAGCTGAATCAGTAGTACCTCATATTCATGCTTTACAGTCCTCCAGAATAACACCCATGATGATGGGATTATGTTGTCTTCAGTCTTCACAGGATGAAGCAAACTGCCTCACTGTACTCCAGAATTTGGAAGGGAGGTGTCAATCTTGTGATGCCCTGAGAAGCTTAATCTGCGCATCAAAAGTTTAGCTGACTCTGTCAAACTTAGATTCCCCAAAAACCTCTGCGACAGTTGCCATTTTCTTCATATAGAGCAAAACAATGGTCAGTTTGTTTGCACGAGCACTGGGACATCAGCTTCACCTCCATCAGCAGCATTCAAACTCTCAGTTCATGTATCAATGATGTTAACCTGTCTAGAGATTCCTAATCACTAAACTTTTGACTATTTGACATTTGTCTCTCTCCCGGAAAGTTATATCACTTTGCTTTATTGAATCAGAGGTAGAAATGGTCTTTGTAGATGACTGGTTTCTGATCTCAAAGTTTTTATTTATCTATTTATTTATTTTATTCAATGAATTAGAAGTCAGTTCCCTTTTCCTCTGGATCATTTCTATAATATTCTAATTTTTATGTGAGAACAGAAGATACCCTCTATTGTCAGACTTGTTTTCAGAGAAAAGCTCCGAGATATCTTTGAGGAATGGATTTCAGGTGATGGAGTTTCCTAAAGTATCAGAGATGCATCTCCATTGTGTATGATATCTAACCTAAGCCCGTAAGTGACTAAGCACTGAACCTGCGTGGTCAGGTGACTGAAAGCCACAGCAGTCACCAGTGGCCAGCGGTCACATCATTCACTGGGTTCAGACTTGAAAGCACATTTCTGCTGGGCAACCGCAAATTAACTTATGAAATGTAGCTATCTAAATTGCCTTTTATCTGTCTAATAAATTGCAACCTTAAAAAAGAAAAGAGTCTGATTTAGAGAGTTAAATTTATCATGACATTAATCTGACTATGTTTTTACTCTGAAGATTAATTTGATTCTTTCTCTCTAATAAATCTCATTTTAATTAAGACAACTCAAAATGAATTATAAGAATTGTTACTGGATGTACATGGTCGGACATTTCGGAAATAAATGAAGCTGGCACACATGTAAAACAGAAACAGTATGAAGGCATAGATGGGCATGAGAACATGTATCAGACTTCTGAAGTGGAAATGAGAGAGTTCTAGCTACAGATTTGAGATAACAGAACTTGCGCAGGCAGTGAAGAAGCTTGCAGTCTCTATAGCGAGTAAGTAGGCAAGATATACTGTTAGACTTAAGACTGTTTTGCACTGCTCTTCAATGGAACTACCACATGCCATGTGTACATAACATAGGGCAAATGCTATATATACAAATGCTATGGATTTGACATATTTCATTACTGTTAAGCCAGTGAACTTTACCATTTATCTATAACCATCTGGACATTCCAGTTCTCCTCTTAAAAGAAAACTCTGACACCAGACAAAGCAAATAGCCCTCAGTTCTGATTTCTAATTTAAATTAGCTTAAAATTGAAGTATTCAGTTATATCTGAAGGCAGAACTGAGTCCATAAAGGCCTCATTACTACAGAGTGTGATGTGAATGTAAATAACTCATCCTACAAAGATTGATAGGTTTAACTTTATGCCCAGATGTACAGTTTTGCAAAACCAGTACCTTTGAATTTACCTTTGAAGTTTTATGAACGTGAGTGTCAACAACTGGAAAAAACTATTCAGTAAATGTTCCTGTGTTTGGATTTTGTAAATTAAATATATATATACATATTTCATTCAATATTAATTGAGGTTTAGCAACTAATATTCCCAGAGATAAAATAAAACTTTTTTTTGGCAATGCATATTTTTGTTCTCTGAAACTGCATTTTTATCTAAAAGTCTGTTGAGCATGAAAGGATCACAGGTCCCTAAGGAGTTCTTTTGACACTAGGAACTGTGTACATGAGAGGAGAAGATATCTATCCCAGTGTCTTTCAGACAACACAGTGTATTTTAGTATAACTAAAACAGGTTACTGAAATGTTGATGAAGTCACAGTATCTCTGTTAGGATTTTTCATTGTGTTGACTTTTCCCGAGGAAAAAGACTCGCGACACTGGGCTTTCAGAACAAAATCACATAGTATGTACAAACCAGTTACAAATGACAGAATAGTCAGTAGAACCATAAAAAGATAAAAGCAGCGACTGTTTACATTACAAGTTGATGCCATCCAGTGGCTCAGTAGAGCATTGAGAGCAGGGATTGGAGCAATATCTGATACAATATAACTTTTACCTATAAAGCTCCAGAATTGCTCCTTAAATTTTCATTCTTTTGAGTGTGTTTGATCGTAGTGGTTATGAGTGTACTCATATTATTTCATGCTAGATAATGAACTTCATATATATTCTGACCTGGACATATATAAAGGCACATATTGTCTTGTATGTATGTATACGTGTTTGTGTACACATACAGACAGTATACTAAAATAGTACTGCTTTACAGCTATATGAAGAGATGCATGTCAGAAAAACATAGATTTAAAAAAAAAGCATAGTTTTTCCAAGGCAAAATATGTGCTCCTGAATTGGAGTAATTATTTTATTTGACTTTTTATAAAATAATATACTTTCTTATTGGATTCATGTGAGGAGAAGATATATTAAATGACTGCATACAGATCTGATTGCTGTAAAAGTAACTTGCCTGCAGTATGAAGATCCTTCCCACTATCACTGGTGAGAAATCACTATCAGTGATTCAATTTATTTATGTGTCCTTCATTTAGGAAATATGGAAATAGTAATGGACTTACCATATTTTATCATGTATGATAGTAATATCCATCCTTTAAAATATGTTTTTTGAAACTGGTTTGAATTCTTCTGTTTTATGGTACCAAGATTGTTATTTTTAAAAATGAAATACAATCTGAGTTATAACAAATGCTCTTCAAGAATAGTACTGGTTGCACAAAAACAATAGATAATGATCAAATGGATAAAGAGACAGAGTATATGGGTGCAAAGGGCAAGCTCTTTTAGTCAAAGTTAAAACACTGGATTATGTTCTGAGTTTTTAATGCCATACCTGCAAGCAGCTGTGAAAGAAGGATGTGAAAGACAGATACAAAACCATCATCTGAATTTCCTTATGAGGAATTTTCTTACTCAGTTCTTATGAGGAAAGAGCTTTTAAGAGGGTACTTGTGTTATTTCAGCCTATAAAGCCTCCACTTATAATATATGAAGCTTAGGCTCTTAATTCAGGCATCTTAGGTGCCTTAATTAAAAGGAAACTCTTCATCCCCAGGGTGCAATCTAAAAAGGAATGCTAATCCTGAGGAGATAAGAGATTGTTGCCCCTCCATCCAAAATCACAGACATTACTGTCACTGTTTTATGTGAACCAGAGCTAGCTTGTTCATCTAGAGGAGTAGACCTGGAAATCCTTTCCAGGCACAGCAGTGGCACATGGTAATGTTTTCTTCTACAAATCTTCAAATAATAATTTTCAAATTTTGCTTTCAGCAATTCTGTATCAAAGACAAAAGTAGGGACAGAGATATATAAATTCTTTCTAGAGTGTACAAGATTTCTAATTCAATTACAGTAAGTAAACAAGAAGTAATTTTACTATATATTGATGACTATTGAACTCTAGGCATTCAAATTTATAAGCACACAGATAATAAACTAACCAGGTGATATAAAACAGGCAACATCAATTTATCAAGAAAAAATGTCAGTTTATATTCCTTATTGGACAGGATAACTGGCCTAGTTATCCACTAGGAAGCAGTGGATGTAATATATTTAGACTTCAGTGCAATGTTTGACATACTACTGGTGACATTCTCATAAGCAGCCTAGGAAAATATGTTCTGGATGAAATTGCCATATGATGGGTTGTTGCAAAAATGTGCTAAAAAAGTAGTTCTGAATAGATCACTCTCAGATTGGGAATATGTTTCATGTAGCATGCTTTACAGATCTTTGTTTGACTTAGTTTCACTTAACTTTCTTGGTAGAAAATGCTCTTCAAAAGAATGGGATTTTTTCCATAGATCGGCGAGCATATTTTGGAGGACAGGATCAAAACTCAGAAATCACAGTAGATTGGAGAAGTGGTCTGACACCAGTAAAATGGCATTCGATAAAAAGGAAAAAAGCACTACAGTCAGTAAAATGCCCAAAAAGAAAATTAGTTACAAGTTTGAGAAAACTGTAAAAAGGGACAGGTGATTACAGTAGATCACAAGATAAATATCAATCTACAGTGTTACCCTGCTAAAAAAAAAAAAAAAAAAAAGAAACACTTGTCTGTAAAGCACGGAAGATAGAAGATATTTTATGATATTTTAAGTAGAGCAGAATGTCTGATGCTTGGGTTTAAGAAATAGATAAATAAATTGCTTAGAGTCCAGAGGAAGGTAGTAAGAACTATAAGAGGTTTGAAAATGACTTGTGAGGGGAGTCTGAGAATTTGTGAGTTTTGTGTACTTTCTTTGTTCTAAACTAAGCAAACCAAAAGCTTATTATAGGAGAGAACAGTGAAATGTTAAAATATAATACGAGAGAAATGAGAATTTCCTGCTACCCACTAAGGATAGGACAAAAGGTAGCTACCTGAATTTACCCAAGAGAATTTAAAGTCAAATACAAGGAAAAAATAAAAATAGCTACAGACTGTGCTGGAGTAGCTTAACAGTGCGGTGTCTTTCACTGGAAATTTTTTAAGACAGATTAGACAAACCCATCAAAAGTTTGGTACACTTAATCTTACCTCAGAGGTTGCTTTCAGCCCACTGCTATCTAATGTCTGCATATTAATGCAAATGTCTGAAATTAGTACTGAGACAGATTCCAGCTAAGTGGAGTCTATAAATTACTTGGTAGAAGGACTGGGGCAAGAGCATGATGAAAAAAGGCTGCTAGCAAAGCCTACTGAGGACATGGGAATGACGGGTAAGGGAAATAAGGGAAAGGGCTATAGTTTTGTATTTCACAAAAGAGTATTCACAATAGAGGCTTATTGTTATGACAAGCTAGGCAAATTGCTTTAGGAAAAAATTAATCACTCACAAGTGGAATTTCACTGCCTCTGAAACATATTATAGTTGTAGAGCCAAATCACCAAACAATTTTTGGAGGCATCAAGGAAGAAAGTTCAGTGAGACACACACGTGAGCTAAGCAAGGGGCATCAGTATTTCTGCATCCACTAGCACAGAGGTTAGAGTGCTCCGGCAGATTGGAAAAGCCTTCGCTTCAGTCCCGTTAAAATCCAACCAGTTCAAGATTCAAGGATAAAGGAGGAGGGACTGATCAGCAGATTATGCAACATCTGAAACAAGGACTTCCTCACTCTGCTACCTGCTGAGCTTATTTAATCATACTAATTACTGGTGTAATTACTGAAAATGACAGCAGAGCCTGACTCTCAAACCTGTGGCTGGGACATTCACTGAGCAAACGGTATATCTGTGTATCAGCGCTCGCATGAATTACTATTATTAATGCACAGTGAAAGAATATCAACAAGTGAGGTGCAAAGCACAGTGCCCAATATAGCAGCTGGGTAAGGCACTTTCTTGGAAGGTGGAAGCTGGGAATTCCCTCAGGCAAAGGAGGCATCAGCTGTGAATTTGTGTACCACTGTGTGAACCCATCCTTTCTTTGCTGCTGGCAAGTCCAGACATTCTTTAGCACCATTCTTTTAAAAAGTTTGTCAAAAGAGTTTTCTTTAAGGGCAAATGAAATATTTTATTTAACAGACAGTGACTTTTAGCTAGGTGCGGTAGGAAGAAAAGTGATTCAAAAAAACTTACAGCCTTAATTCTAGGTGATGGGTATTTTATCAGCTATTTATATTCTTGCTGACATTTTAAAAAGAGAAAGTTCTCCACCTATACTTTGCTCTAGAGTTTAGAGAAAAGATTTTGTGTCTTGCAAATGCTTAAAAGCTTTCATCAGATTTTCTAGCATCTTTTAGTCTGTGAAATTTTGACAGTTTTCTCTCTTTGCAGGAAACAGTGGCAAATATAGTTATTCCGTTTTCTTGAACATGATTTTAAATTATCATCTCTAAATCACTCATTCATTGGACAATAAAGAAGTGTATGAGAGCATTGACCGTACCAGCTGTTTTCTTGAAAGAGGAATTAGAAAAAGGCCATTTTGTTTTCTTCTGCAGGCTGTTTCAACTAGTTCCTTGCAAGGTCAAGGAGGAACTATTCACTGCAACCTCTCTGCAGGCCACATGATCCTCCTTGACAGCACAGATGCACTGAACTCCATTTGTGCCACTGCTTGTCTGGAGAGTCAAGTGGACTGCATATCTTCAGATCAGTTTTATTGCACACATCCTATTGGTCTAACATTACTACTCCTTCACCATAATGATCACCAGTGTACATTTTCTGCCTGCAGAAATAATGTGCATTTTTTGCCTGCAGTCCATTTCTTCTTTTGTCCCATTAAGAGAAAGGATAGTAAGTATAGTCAGTAAGTATAGAGTTTGTTCCTACTTTTACCGTATCGTTGATCTAACATTTGTGAGGCAAAAGTATTTAAAACCCAAATGGAAACATTCAGTAAAATAAAATACTAGTGTAGACTCTAAGAAAAAGATAATCATCAGATAATCGTTTTCTGCAAACATGCACTTGCTCCTATAGCGTATAAGAAAATACTTAGTTGAGGACCTCAATAGTTGAGACTTTTCAGAAATAATTACTTTGAAAATGTAGGAAAAAAGAACATGTAGGAAAATGAAATGTAGGAAAAAAGGAGCGTGTCCTACCTGTTCCAATAGTCACATATGGAGACAGTTAATAGATACTTTCAAAGTTTTATAAGACAAAACTCCCACTTTCAAATATGAAGCCTAGAATGAAATAGTTCTAAGAAATAAAGTGTGTTGTACTCAAGAAGGATACGCTTAGGGTTGACCTGCCTGGTACACCTTGCTAGGTGTCTTGATACAATCCAAGACTATCATTCTTTTCAGAATGTCAAAGTGATCCTATTCTTTATATTTTCTTTAAAGCACTTTGTGTTGAAAAATTCTCTTCCCAAGACTATCTGCAAACAAAAATATAAATAGCAGCAAAATTTGAATACATATGGATTTGAGCAATTGCACACTTTGTAATATTTCAAAGGGTTTTCTGATAGCATCACTCTAACTGCAAAACACGGTGGATAAGCCAAAAAGTGGCACAGGTCAACAGATAGGAAGGCAGGAACCTACCAAGAGATGAAAGAGAAAGATAAGAGGAGAAACAAAAGTCATTAAAGAGATTAATGTAAATGCTAGCAATTCAGAAAAAAAAAAAAAGGACAGGCAGTAATATGACAGCAGTGTATTAAATAGTTAGTGATGAAAAATGGCCAAGCAATATGAGCATTTACTCCTTTTTTTGTCACATAAGGTTTCTGCTGTCAGTTTGCATAATTTAAGCAATACATTTTAAAATATAGAAGGATATAAATTTTAGACAATTATTGTCCTTTTGAAATCATTTAATACAGATTTTAAAAATACAGTAGAAATAAATAATAAGTCTAACCTTTATAAAATAATAAATATTTTATTATCATATCACAGCAGATGAAATGCCAGCTGCTCGGGGGAAGGAATTTCTTTTCTGGAAATATGGTTGTTCAGCAAAGAATTTTTGTACACTTTGCAAAGCGTCTCTGAAAACAAAATCCTGTCTAACTGGACTATTGGTCTTACATAAGGTGGTGATTCCCATTTCATTGATGTGCAAAATATATACATTAAAAAAAAAAACAAACTTTCATACAAATTACGTCCTTAGGTGCATATTCCAACTGTCTGAGTACCACTTCAAAATTGCAATAGCAGTTTAGAAGATCTGACTTTTTTTCTGTAACATTCTATTTTAAGTCCACTTAAATTAAATTCTCTTTACTAGCAGTAATAAAAGCATTTCTTTATGTGAATGAAATAATACTATTTCAAACTTCTGTGGTTACCACAGCAGAAGTTTGTTCTGTTGGTATGCTATCATATTATTTCTGGGTAGCTCATTCACTTATTTTCCTCAGTTTTCAGAAGCAGTTTAGTTATCAAGATGTTATGTTGCAATTAATTTCCTACCAGGTTTTCCTCTCACATTAATTTAGTATTTGATATTTATGCCATGAGTAAGAGTTTTGCAGTAAAGTACAGGTGGGTTCTTATAATATTTATTGTAAAGTGCAACCATAGCTATTGGTAGTAAAGGTAATGGTTAGACATAGTGGTCTGATAACCAAAATTACTAATTCAGGATTCCACTTGACTTGTTGCCTGTGTGACTTTTGAGAGCACATTTAATCTTTCACTTTCTCAGTTCTCTATCTCTAAAATGGGATGATAATTCCTTGCCTCAAGATGTACTGGATATACTCTACGATTAGGGCTGGGATAGGAAAACATCAATAAAAGAGATATTTATTTTTATAAAGGATGTGTTTATGATATCATTTCTTCACTGTCTAGGGAGATTAAAAATATATTACTTTCTATCACTTTATAACAGATTGAATAGCAAAAAGGCTTTGTCATATTTTTTGTCATCCTCTAAAAAATGCTATCAAAATTACATGCTTTTCCATTTTCAGCCGTCTGAATATTCATGTCGGTAATGCAACAATTTCATATACTACCATATGCAGCACTACCTCTAATCAAGGGTTGTCCATATATGAGAAAAATGATAATATTAAGGACTTAAGGTCAGAACTAGCTTTACTCTTTTTCAGGAAAAAAAATATATGTTTATGTAGGAGTCTTCCCATCAATATCTTTCCAAAAACTACCTTTTATATGATATGATGATGTATGATAGCAGTACTCCCATTTAGAAGAAATTGTTCGCTGTTCACAAACAGGCACTGAACACAATTCTATTAAAAAGTACAAAAAAAAAATCAGTTGATCATTATTTGAAGTTTTAATTGCCATGGTCGTATATCAAGAAATTTATCTTGTCTTCTGTGACACTTTGAACTTGCTTTTTTGCTTCCTTAGGACAGCAAAACTACTAGGGAGGCTGATTTCTGTTCCATACATAATAAAATATAACAAAATTAGAAGAGGATTAGAGATCCTTGATGAGTAGTAATTATTGCATTTCAATATACTATCTCAGAATTTCTTACCTTCCTTCCTAATCTTCACTGTGTTCAACTGGTAAGTCATCTTCCTTTCTTCCATTTGCCTCATCAGTCATTGACCATATGCTAAGGACTAAGTGAATTTTCAAGTATATACCAAAATTAATAGAATTCACGATATCAAATTACATTTTGAGGTTCCTTATTTCTTCATCTCTTACCCTTCAGTTGACTTCTGTATATGTAGGGTACACCAGGAAATGGCATGATCTTTATTAACACTTTGGGTAAGATGTCTTAAATATCACTCCAGCGGTTGCAGTAGTCCAGTAGAAGATACTGGTACAAGTTTGGTAGCAGAGAATTTGGAACCAATCTCATCTATGTCCTACTAACAGAGATGTTTTGGATGGGGAAAGGAAAGAAAAAGTATTCTTCCCATACACAAAGTATTCTTCCCATACACAAAGTGGGTCTTACAGTGGAATAGTGATGGCAAAAAGAGCTGGATATGTATTTCTAAAATCCAGAACTCTGTCACATTTGTAAATCTAGTTTTCAGTGTGCTTGGGATGATTTTGTTCTCCTTAACTGTTGCATTTAATGTCTTTGGTTCTGATTTACTATTTTATAAAGAGATAAATAGGATTTGCTTTTTAGCCTTATCCATCTTCGACCAACACAATTGTTTTTAATTATTTTTTCAGACATTATTACTCTAAATAATGTATTTAATGCTAAGATGAACTTCTCCATCCAGCTTTAGGATTGAGAACTGATCTATATTTAAACATGAACTGATATGATTATATCAGTTACCACCTTTTTTATTTTACTGTTAGCGTGTCTAGCCTGCATAGCTTCAAAATAATAAAGTCAAATCTCATTTTATAATAATTTTTTTTAGCTGGGATTTATATCTTCTTCTCAGTACTCACAGCTGGATAATGCTTAAGGGAGTTGTTTGATTTGTTAAGAAATTTCTAAATTTTAAGAAATTAAGAAAGTTAAGAAATTTTCTAAACTTTGTCTCAGTGTGGCATCTAACATATTTATGAATGGCACCTGAAATCTTAAATTATTATCAGTATATTAGCTTCAGTTGTCACTTACCTCCTTCATTTTCTTTTATGATTTGAAGGCCAGTGTTTCAATATAAAAGTTTACATTTTAGAACACAAATGCTTTTTAAGAGTTTTGAAACAATGGATGCAAGTAAGCAATTACCAGTTCTCTGTGGTCTCACTGTTACAATCTTCTTTCAGGCATCCATTTCCTTACATGCCATGAATAAAGAACTGCTTGTGACATCCCATGGACTGGGTTGTCCATTTTGTAAAGCTAAGGTTGCTGCCTCGCTGGAGTACACTCAATATCACAGCAACTTGGCTGTTTAGTTCTCACTCACACCATCAGGAAGGAAGCTATAAATGGGGAATGTTTCCAGGAATGTCTTACCAGTGCATCCAGCACACTTCATCTGAAATTGATAACTGCACTAGGGTTGATTCTATGATTATATCCTGGAGCCTGCCAAGGTTGTGACAGTGTCTCTCTATACCACCTCACTTACTACGTTGGAGGAAGTGACAGGACTGAAAGAGATGTGCAAGTTTCTGTGCAAATGTGCTGTCACCTACTTCCCTGTTATTTATTGTTGTTTACATAGCAACTAAGGTTTGTGCGGCATAGCGGGTAAGTAAAATGTCAGGTTGCTGCCTGACAGGACAGGAAGCTTAATTCTTGAGCACCTGGCTCAGCTCAGGCATTACTGCTTGCACAATGTAAAGGTGATGCGTATATAGCCTGTGGGAAATTTTGAATTTTTAATTTGCCTACTCTCCATGAGATCTGTGGTTTATGATCGTTGTTCACAGAGATATATGCAAGGTGAATGCTGTACCCGCTAAGCTCCTGGAACAGGATCAGGAGATGATGAAAATCTGTTCTCTGCAAAAGAGCAAAAAAAAATAGTTTGCAGTTTTAGAATCCTTTCCCTAAGTAACTTTTAAAAAGACAAGCCACAAAAAGAAAGAAAGAAATGAAAGATTACAAAAAAGAACAACTTATTTCTCAGCCCTCCATTTTCCTTAATTTATGTTTGTGTTTCTCTTTTTACTTATACTGAAATATTACTTATACTGAAATAAAATACTTATATTTTTTTCTGTACTTGAATGTAATTGTTACCTTTCCTTGAGGATTTTAGGTTGACCATGCTTTTAGCATGATAGCAGTAGAGATCAGGACCTCATAATGGCTTGATAACGTGCATCCCCTCAAGCCTCTTTCATCTCATTCCGAACTTCAGCATATAGGCAGCCTTATGCCTGCTATACCTATCTTTATTTTCATTCAATCTTTAGGTTGTCCTAATAGCGGAGAGTCAGTGAAAGCAAAGGAGAGGGAGATAGAAAAAGAAAAAGAGACATCTTTATTTGGGATTTGCACCCTATTAAACTCCAACATCGATCGATCATAAACATTGATTCTAAGCAATGGGTCCTTATTAGCTCCAGTTGCTGCAAAATTATTTTTTTAAGCACAGAGATGGAAGAAGTCTTTGTAAAAATCAAGCTATTTGTTAAAATATTGATTCTAGTAGATAATATAGTAATTTTATTTGAAAATTAAATTGTAAAAGATCATATGACTGTGGCTTAAACACAATCTGGGAAATTGTTTAGAGAAGAATATATTCTGTATCTTGAGATACAGAATATCTTGACATCTTGAAACATCTTGAAACATCTAGTCATTTCTATGGCAATATTTAAATTAAATGTAAAGTGTGCATAAATTTTCAGTATTCAACAATTCAGGAATTTGGGACAGATGTTAGGGAAAAAGCTTACATGTGCTTTAGTGCATAGTGTATATGAGCACTAAACAAAAGATAAGACATGGCATTTTCTCTACAGATCTGTGTGTGGGAAATTCCACAGGCATGTCAACTCTTCATTTTGGGTGCAAACCAAAGCCCATACTTGAATGCAGATGTACTTCTGCTCAAATGTTTGTATACAAACTACAGGGCAAGCCAGGAGAAAAACTTGGGCCTCAGTTAATCTTGCCACCAACTTCCTACAGTAGCATTACAATTTGACCAGCTTTGGGCAAGCAATCCAGCTCTAAAGTTCCTTCTAGAGATGTCTTGATGCCATAAACCACTAGAGAGGATAGTGGTATGCAGATTACCTGCATTGACCGTGCTTGGAGCAGGGGAGTTGCACAAGATGACCTCCAAGAGGTGTCTTCCAACCTCAACTTTTTCATAAAATAGCTGTGAATATGTGAATATGTGAATAGCTTGAAATTACGGTGTCCTTTCGACCTTCTGTTCTCTCAGCTACAAACGTTCTGCAGAAGGTCATCAAAGAGAGTAAGACAGGGAACTCCCCAGGTAATTTGTCACTTCCTTACTCACATTTTCCATGTACTATAGATTTGTCATAGATCCAGAATATGAAAATATTAGATTTGCATGTTATTCCGAAAATAAAGAGCCAGTTACCTCATAAGACAGTCTTGTGGGAGTAAGAAAGAATCCTTGTGGGCAATGCTTTCTACTGGTTGCTCACATTTTTGTCTGTGTAAGCTACATATACTTGAAGGGGATTGTGAGATCTCACACTACGGAATCTCTCCTGTCACATGATGGGCCTACTCATTGTCTTTAGTAAGCCTTGGACTTGTTGCGCTTGCATAGGCTTTCCTGAATACTGCAGTAGCACAAGTAACTGGTTGGGTGGGGACATGTCTAAGGAACTATCCAGAATAACTAGTTGTTTATGTTATAGAAGCAACTCTCAGAAATCAGGCTTACATTATTTGATATTTTACAAGTATAACAAGGTGATTAATGAGCAGAATCCATGGCCTTTTGATAAGACGTGAACAAGCCTAGTGAGAGGATAAATGGCAGAAGAAATAAATAATTTGTAGCCTGCAATATATGTCCCTATGTTGGATATATCCCCAACTGGATTTTCCCACTGGCAATTAATGGATTCACTCTGCACATCAGAATACATGTACAACAGAATGTATCCATCAGCAGCCAGTGTACTGGTACAGTTTTGAAGATAGGGTGGACAAGAGACAGGAGATTCAAGTATTAATGAGGTGATTTTACAGCTGCTAGCATGAGGCTTCTTCACACCCAGGAAGAATTCGTTTATTTGGAAATAAAACTATTGGGAAGTGGAAACCAGCATTGTTGGCCAAAATAGATAAGCAGAGACAGACTTCTCAAATATATACCTACTATCTCCATATAGCATATCTCAATTACAGATAGGGTAATAATCAGCTATGAAGGATCTTAAAAAAAAAAAGGAAATTGTTTGATGGAATGAAGAAAAGGAGGCAGTCCTTAGAAGAATCATTTGACTGGAATTCTGAGAGGGAATAGAGCTCTGGAAAGTATAAATGGGACAATAAAGTTTTTCCAACTTTTCAACAGTTACCAGAGTTCTGACATAAGTTTAAGATGTAGATCTAGAGTTGAGGATTTAGTCCAGGTTTCTGTCTGTAGTGGTGGTGCTGTCATGATTAATCAGTCTGAAGACTGCAAGTTCTGGAAATGTTCTGAATTCTGAAAGGCTCCTTAGAAAGCAGCCTTTATATTTTTTTTTTCCTTTTTATTAGGTTTTTTTTTTGGTTTTTTTTGTTTTAATTTATAGTTCAGCATTTTAATGCAAATAAATAGAAGAACATTGTATCTTCAGGATGTCATTTATTAAATCTTAATTTTCTCTTTAAGGAAAAAAGTCTCTACCACATAAATGTCATTTGAAGCTATAGACACATGAGCATATGCATTTGATTATGCAAATTATTCAGTTTAAACTAGGTCTTGACTTACGGTATGAAGTGTCTTCTCTCCCCAGGGAATATTGTGTCTGTCCACATCAGGGCTCTAATCTGAGAATGAACTTCTGAAATGATTCTCAGAGGTGAAGAGATGAGTACAGGAACTGGGCTCCTCTTCACTGAAATGAAAACAGAAGACATGCTACACAAGTGTGCCTAATGTGTTTCACCCACTCATGGGTTCAGATTAAAACAAGGCCAGAGGAAACCCTCACATCTGCAAAGTATCTAATTTGAATGTCATGTCCTCAGCCCTTTGTTTTACAGAGCTGCCCCTGCGGCAGGGCATGGGAAGCATCCGGGCTAGACTTCAGAAATGCCTCATGGTGTCCGCAATTAGTGCTCTTGGCTGAACCTGGATGCCATCAATGGACTTGACCGACTTTTTCTGTTTGGATGCTGTGACACTGCCCCTTGCTGATGATGTCCCTGCCTCCGCATGCTTTGCTGTCATGCTCAGCTCCTGCCTTGCTTTCCTTACAGAGCAGCTCATTCCTGTTTCTTCCTGATAGACACAGTCAATGTTATAAACAGTGAGTAAAGCCTGCAAGATTAGTAACTGCAGCTCCTCAAGATCTTTCCTAGATGTGGCACGCTTTCACATAGCTCCTTGCAAATATCTACACCTTTTTGCTAAGATTAAGATGCTGGACTGTACTCATCCTGCAGCATCAAAATGCAATGTCCTTTCAATAAAAATATCTGCACTATTTTAAAGTAGTTGCAGCTGAAATGTTGCTGAAATGTTTTCCAGCTTGAAAGTTATCATGAAGACCAGAGGTGGAATCTTGATGCCATTTAAGTGAAATATAAGATTCCCATCTCCTTTGAAAAAGGCCTATTTTACCTAGTGTTGATATTATCCCTGATTTAAAAACTAGATGAAATGAATGAATGACTGCAGCAACAGATTTTTACATAAAGTTACTGGATCCAAAGTCATAATATATTCTGAACTGCACATGTCTGCACACATAGAAAACATATCCATTTGCACTTCTTGAAAAATTCACACTAAGGCTGCTGGATATGCACATTAGCAAAAGATGTTAGTAGCATCACAGTCTGATTGTTTGTCATTTTCCACACGCACAAAAATTGTTCATCTGCTAACACAGTCTGCACCTGCTTGCCTTTTATAGCCCTTTTACACTTTGTTTAATACAGTCTTTATCACTCCCTGATGAAAAAAAAATGCAGTCAGTCATGCCATTTATCTATGTATTTATAATTTATATTTTTACTGTTTTCTTTAGATAATTTTGGAGAACTAAGGGTTGAAGATAGCCATTCAGATATGCAGATAGCTCAGATTCTGTTCCAGAACATGCCAGTAAGTTATAGTTATGTCTATAAAGAAAGGTGTTTGATTAGGAAATTTCACTCATATATTTATAGTAGTTCCAGAATTGATACCTGATAGATATAATTTCAGTCAGATTTAATTGTGTGCTGGGTCTTTCTAAGCAATGGCACAGACAAATGAGTTAGGCATAGTGCCAGACATTGCTGGATTCTTGTGAGGCAGTTTCGATAAACACCAAAAGATATTTATCTCTTCAAGAAAGAATCAAAAATCACATATGTGAAATGTGTCAGGAATAGATATTAACTATATTGCCTTCTTTGCCTTGGTGTTTACCAAGGGCAGCCCTTTAGAATCCAAGCCCTAGGGAAAAGAGAAGAGGACTGGAGAGAGGAAGACTTGCCCTGGGTAGAGGAAGTTTGGGTCAGAGAGCACCTAAGGAAACTCAACACCCGCAAATCCATGAGCCCTGATGGGATGCTGCCCAGAGTGCTGTGTGAGCTGGTAGATGTCATAGCTAAGCCACTCTCCATCATCTTTGAGAGGTCCTGGAGAAGGAGGGGGGATTGCTGGAGGACTAGAGGAAAGCCAATGTCACGCCGGTCTTCAAAAAAGGCAAGAAGGAGGACCCGGGCAACTACCGGCCAGTGAGCCTGACTTCCATCCCTGGAAAGGTGATGGAGCAGGTCATCCTGGCTGCTGTCTCCAGGCACATAGAGGAGAAGGTGGTGGTCAGGAGTAGCCAGCATGGGTTCACCAAGGGGAGATCATGCTTGACTAACCTGATAGCCTTCTACGATGGGGTGACTGGCTGGATAGATGAGGGCAGAGCGGTGGATGTCATCTATCTGGACTTCAGTAAGGCTTTTGACACTGTTCCTTTCAGCATCCTCCTGGGCAAGCTCCAGAAGTGTGGGATAGATGAACAGACAGTGAGGTGGATTAGGAATTGACTTGATGGCAGAGCTCAGAGAGTGGTGGTCAGTGGTGCAGAGTCCAGTTGGAGGCCTGTGGTTAGCAATGCCCCCCAGGGGTCAGTCCTTGGTCCGGTCCTGTTCAATTTATTCATTAACGACCTGGATGAAGGGATGGAGTGCTCCCTCAGCAAGTTTGCTGACGATACAAAACTGGGAGGAGTAGCTGATAGTCCTGAGGGCTGTGCTGCCATCCAGAGGGACCTGGACAGACTGGACAACTTGGCAGTGAGAAATGTCATGAAGTTCAACAAGGGCAAGTGCAGGGTCCTGCACCTGGGGAGGAATAACCCTAGACATGCCTACAGGCTGGGGACCGACCTCCTGGAGAGCAGCCCCGCAGAGAGGGACCTGGGCGTCATGGTGGACGACAAGTTGACCATGAGGCAGCAGTGTGCCCTCGTGGCCAAGAAGGCCAATGGGATCCTGGGGTGCATTAAGCAGAGCGTCTCCAGCAGGTCGAGGGAGGTGATTCTGCCCCTCTACTCAGCCCTGGTGAGGCCGCACCTCGAGTCCTGTGTGCAGTTCTGGGCTCCCCAGTGCAGGAGGGATGTGGAGCTGCTGGAGAGAGTCCAGCGCAGGGCTACAAAGATGATTAGGGGTCTGGAGCATCTGCCCTATGAGCAAAGGCTGAGAGAGCTGGGCCTGTTCGGCCTGGAGAAGAGAAGACTGAGAAGAGACCTGATCAGTGTGTACAAGTACCTCAAGAGAGGAAGTGAGGAGGATGGGGCTGGCCTCTTCTCAGAAGTGGCCAGAGATGGGAATAGAGGAAACGGCCACAAATTGAGGCATCAAAGGTTCCACAGGAATTTAAGAAAGAATTTCTTGACAGTGAGGGTAACAGAGCACTGGAACAGGTTGCCCAGAGAGGTGGTGGAGTCTCCTTCTCTGGAGATCTTCAAAATCCTCTTGGATGCCACCCTGTGCCACATGTTCTAGAAGACCCTGCATGTGCAGGGGGGTTGGGCTAGATGACCTCTAGAGGTCTCTTCCAACCTTAAGCATTCTATGATTCTATGATAATATCTTGATAGATATCAAGACTTAAGGAGCGATTCTTGTGTACAGCCCCCTGCCATGCAGCAAATGATTTTACTGCTCTTTTTTTTTTTTATTATTACTGGGAATGCAAAATTTAAGTATTTTATAAATACAAATGAAAACTTGAAGTCATACATATCTAGAGAGGGAAAATAATTGAAAAAAATGAAAAAAATGCTGACTGGTATATCTGAGTGCCATTTTTTACCCTAATTATTTCCAGATCTTTTCTTCATAACATCTTGAATGCCTTATTTTTTATTGTCCAAATATGTATATCTTTCATTTAGATCTTGTATCCTTCTTTAGGTTTGACAGGCCCACTCTACTATTTCTCAACTCAGTGGAGAGCCCCACCCTCTTCTCTCTATCCTCAATACTTCATAGTGTTGTCCACTTCTTGAGCGTAAGAAAGGCTTTTCATTGCAATGTTCTAGATATTCCATGTGAATTGTTTCGAAATGAAACTTATTAGGTCAGTAATAAAGTAATAGCAACCTGAATATCATGTGAGAAGAATCACACAAAATATGAATGGAGTAATATTAAATTTAAGGAAAGAATTTAAAAGAGGCTGAAAAAATCATAATTTCTAAGTAACATGATTCAAGTCTGGCATATGTAGTAGTATTTGAGTAATACAGAGCCAGTGAAAGCATGCATGACTCTAGAATAAAAAAACACAAAATGGGAAATTTTTGTAGGAAAATGTGCAACCGTATAAAAGGATCAGAATTTGAGGTAGAAACATTTGTAGATTAATTTTAGCCATAGAAACCAAATATGCAAAAAGAAATTCAAGTAGAAATGCAGTCTTTAAGATGATTACTTCATAAATGTAATGGTCTATAAAAGAAAATTCTTTAAATAAGTTTCCTGTTCTGAGATCTTTTTTTTATATATATATAGGAAAGAATGGTCTAGGAAATAGATGTGTTGGATTATTCTTTTACATATATAATCGATAGTGAGAGTTTAATTTTGGCATGCGAGAGGCAACATATTTGTGAACACCAGCAACAAATGAGCAGTAAGGATCATGAGAGGATGAAATGCCCTGATGCAGTGAAATGCCATGATGTATAAGCTTTATGAAAGTATGCATATTTTTCTTGCTCCTTCAGATCTGAGCATGTCTCCAAAGGCTTCATTTCATCCTTGATCTATCTGTAAGGGCCATATCTCATCTTCAGACTAATGTACCAAATATCTACTCGGCTCTTTCCTCAATAACTGTCACCACAGACGCTTCTTCAAGTCTCATCTGAGTTGTAAATGCACGCTTAGTATTCAGTTTTTCACTGATAATGAAAACTCCTTCCAGTAGAGAGGCTAACCTGTCTAATTGCCAAGTCAGATCACTTGACTTTTACCTTAGCTGCTCCAAAGAGCTGCAGTGTATGTTTGCTTTGGGAAAGATCAACTAAGATCTTTGTAGCAGAACATTCTGCATCTTCTTTTCCTTCTCAAAGCACATAGATCTCCTGAGGCTATGCAGCTGTGGCTCAGTCTTGCCAGCCTATTCAGGCTGGTCATGCTGCAGAGAAGCTCCGCACCCTCCTAAAGTCATGTCAGAGTGCATAGTAATTGCTTCTATAGCTCAAAAAGATGATTGTCTGGAAATGTGTGACAAACTAGTGGCGGCAGATGGGAAACCACAAAGCCACAAAGGAGGTGAATGCTAAGTCAGATAAACTTAGATAACACCAGCTGTCACCATTCAGAAATCTCCAGCTTGTGAACTGAAGCCTTTCTGCCATACTGATAATACCGCATGTCTGTCTGTGGATACCTGATCTTTCATCTGTCTTTCAGTGAGCAGTAAAAATTACTATGAAAGACCAAAGGCATTGATACGCTAACCATTAAATGCCTTGATTGCAAAATCCAAAGCTTAGCTGTAAATGTGAGTTGAAAAGGGCTGTGCTGAAAAAAAAAAGAATGCTTTTGTCAGTTTAGTGCAGAACTGCACGTGGTCATCTCTTAAAATCAAATTATGTAGTAGGCATTCCAAAAAATGGGAGCAACAGTAAAATCCCTAAGTATGCCTAATTAAAAAAAAAAAGTGGGGGGGACACAATGTTGGAAACATTTTCCCTCAGAAACAACCCATCTAAATGAATTATTCAAAATCAGTCAAGATTACAGATTTGACTGCCAGTACTTGATCCAGAAACAATATAGTCTTTTAAATTGACTCCTGGGGCATCTATCCCAGGAAAAGATGCTTGCAGGTAAGAAAATTTGAATCATGAGGAAAGATAAAAACTACAACCAGACAAATATAGTGTATATTTAGTTATTAGAAATGTGAAAATAACTTGGAAAATAGTTATACATCAATCTTTCTTATAATTCCTTTGTTTGAAAAGAAGGCATTTTTCTTGTTCAGATCTTTTAAAATAGAAGTCACTGAATCATACACGTAAGCAGATTTGTACAGTGAACTGCTTTTATCAAGATATAAAGGAAGTGGATTGCATAATGCAACAAGGTAGAGGAGGCTCAGAATCATCTGCTTGCACTATGTACATTTCAAAACTATGCTTCAAAGGTCAAACAAAAAACAATTATATTGATCATAATACTGTAAATAAAAATTCTATGGAAGTATGCAATATATTTATTGGTAATGGGTTTTATTTCACCTTGTTCTGCTTTCTCACCAACTGAAAATTTTTCTGTTTCATCCAAGAGCAAAGGATTTGCAACATTTAAAGTGTTTGGTAGTGTTAAGTGAAATCTGGTTTGACAGTGCTGAAAGAGGATAAATTAGTTAAGAAAAATGTTGCATAAAAGTTTACTGAACTGAAAGAAAGAATTCCCATGACTGTCTATCTGCTTTGCTCTGAATAATGTCAACAGAAGGAGCAATGCTGCTACAAACTATTTGTAGAAGACAGATAGAAAAATCAAAAATCCCCATAAAATCTCCATCTGGTATTCTTTCTGTATTTTAAGAGTATGTAACTTTCTAAGTTTTTTTTGTAACTTTTTATACAACTTTTTAAGGGCATATAGCTTAGTGTGACTGTTGTTTCTTACTCATGTCAACTATTCTGATCAAATCAACTGAAATACTTGGTGAATGAGGTTTGAGGCTCGTCTATTCTATTTTATATAGCTTTTAAGCTAACGTAACTGATCTCTATGCACTTAACTTTACAAAGTGAAAGCAGAAAGAAAAAAAAGTAGCATTTGAAATGTCTTATAAACAGTAAGATGTTCAAATAATTTTATTTGAAGATTGTATTTTTATTTTGTTTTCTCAATGTCATCTGAAATAAGCAAAGATAAAATCATCATTGACAGAATTTGAGGTGCAAATTGGAAGGATGGTAGTTAAACACATGGCATTCATTTCTGCAGGATGAAATCTCTAGTCACATAACCTACAATGATATAACATTGGTCATTTGTAGGATGGAAATATCCTGAATTCCAAAAGAACAAAGAACCATGATTTCCAACTTGCCCAAAATTAGCTCCTAGTTTGAAGTAGTGAAGATGCACTGTTTACACTGAGTAACCTTGATCTTTGGTGTTGTGGTGGTTTTAATTGTGTATATGGCACCATAACTGACATAGTTATTACTTGCAATGACCTTATAAAGTGTAAATTTTTCATTCCACCTCAGATTACAGAAAAATCCAAGCAAGTAGCATTCCTAATCTTTTGATCTTATAAGAAATATTTCTATGCAGCTGGGAATTGATATAGCACACTATCTTGTCAAAGTTGTGTATATCCATCAATTACAAATATTTTTAAACAAATATAAATCAAATCTGATTGGAAACTTAACAGATTTAAATACTTTGCATAAACAAACTTATCTTCATATCTGGAAATCATTTTCTCCTTATGAAGAAGAAAGGATATAAGAGAGTGTTGAGCATGTATGCTGGCTGCATACATTGAAGTTGCTCAGAACCTAGCAACTGCCTTATCTTGAGATCACGAGCTTAGTTTTCTCATTTCTCCTGCACGAATCATGGAGTTGTCAAGTATATGGACAGTTTAAGGCATGTTTTTATTAATAGAATCCTGTATTCCTACAGTGGGTAAACAACCTTAATATTACAGGAAATAGTCTCAAGCTCATCTATTAAAAGCTGAACTTCTGATTCATGATTTCATATTGAAGAAAAATAAGAAAAAATCATATGTCCGTCTCCATCCTGGATCATTAGACTATTACAGAAATGACTGAACCACTCAATTAATATTGAGGAGAAATTATATGGATCATTGGACTGCAAGAACCAAGTAACAATATGGTGCTTATCTGAGTTATTATATAATATTCAATGTCTTTCATATTATATCTGAGCACAAGCTCAGGTATGAACAAAGATAAACACTCTTTCATCCTAGGTTACTTGACAAAATTTAATTAGAAGACATTCTGTGAGAACTACTCCAATTAAGTAATGTGTTTATTAATTTGCATTAATGGAATCTACGACTTTACACTGTAAAAAGATATATGAAACAGAGAGATCCATCCTCAAGTTATAAAGTAATTGAAAAATAAATAGTCTCTGTTTCTTTTCTTTCTCCTTTCCTGTGTAATTGAGAGTATGGCTACAATATGCTACATACAAAAACTATTTAAATCCCTCTGTGGGACAGGTTTCCATATGTATGTACATTTCAGCATGAGGAGGGTCAATTACAACACACAAGTAAATATAACTTCTTGCAGAATTTATAGTAAAAACTAGCTATAATTATACTTGCAAAATATGGATGTCAAAGGAAATAAAAGTAATCCTCTAATTTAATGAAGTCTGGATTTTCAGATAAGGAGTCTCATTTGGGCTCCATATGTGTGCCAAATTTTAAATGCCAAAGTCATCTAATTCATGCTTCAGAATATTGGTAGTATATAGACATTATGCCATCTGGATGGAAGTAATTTAAAGAGAAGATAATACAGACAATGGGATGCTATATGAAGACTATTTAACAGTGTGACAGGAGAGCATTATCTCATGTTTTTCCATGATATGGAACTCTGCCAAGTTTATTTTAAATCTGGCAAATAGAAGCTTTAACAATTTATCTTATGTTTCATATTCATCTTTATATAGACTGAAGCCTAATACTCTGCTTTTCTCACCAATGGAAAGAACTGCAGCTGCTGAAATGACAGAATGTTGCATGGGGAATCTACAGTACAAGTACTTAGAAAGCTTTTTATGGTTCCCTAACTGTGAGTTAGGCTACAAAGGAACACTAGAACTCTGTAAATAAAGATTATCGTCTGCTGTACTTGGAAGAGAATCTGGAAAAAATGGCAGCGTAGAGGAATATGCTAGGAAAGCCCAGGCCCCTAGGACGATATGTGGTGGCACATTAAGACTGGAAATTTTTTGCTGCATAAAATACCTTTCCTCCTCTTAAGGAGGTATAAAGAAGAACTCGCAATAAAGAAAACACAAAATAAGTTAATTTTATGTAAATTGTCCTACAAATACCTTCACATTGTGCAGGATCACCACCACAGGGATTTCAGACATTATAGGCGCAACAGAGATAAAGAAATTTCTAGTTCTAGACATAAAAAAGAAATCACAAGCTGCCCTTTTATGGACCAAAACCCATGTCCAGATGGCACAGGTGCCTCAGGATGGTTGGCCCTAAGTTTCCGAAACTTAGCATAAAATAAGGAAAGCTGTCCATGATATTGCATATATGTTTTTAGTTAAGGGAGCCAAATTCTTAAGGGAACTGCAGCTAATTATTCCATTAAAGCTGAACTTTCCCTTGAAAAAAATGACTTTTAGATTTCCTACAAAAAGGCCACTCTGGAAAGCCACATTCTGTAGTTGCTGGGGTTGGTTTGTTTGTTTGTTTGCTTGTTTGTTTATTTGTTCATTTTAATCCCAATCCATAGGTAGGTAAAATGAACAAGATTCTCATTAGTACTCAGTTATTTTGGTGTGGTGTAAGAATGCACAATACTCTCCACAAAATCTGTCATTGCCCCTGCCCTGCATTCCCTTGCAAATTTCCCTGCTGTTTCCAGATGGCTTTATTCCTCCCACTGGCAGTACTCTCCTAAACCATTTCTTGCATTTTATGCTCTCAGAAGCAGACCTGCCAGCCTATCCGCAAGCGAAAGAGCAACGATGAGAACACACTAATAATTTGAATAAGCATAGAAAGGAGATATAATGTTGTTGTTATTAGTTGAGAGTTTCTTTCTAGACACTTTCTAGAGTGGATGTGATGTAAAACAAGAATATTGCTGGAGATGATATGCTATTTTTGTATGAAGTGAACAGTTTATATTCAACTGTCAAAAACATGCCAGAAACTGATGCTGACGTGAGAAACCTTTTTAGGTTTGAGAAGAGATAGAAAAGCTCAGCCAGATCATAAGATAAGAGGTCTTCAGTCTTTTAAAAATGACATTTGAAGGGCATTTAGATTGTTTTCTATAAAGGGAAAAGGCAGATTTCCAGTATGTACATAGGCACTTCAAAAATTATGTTGTCATTTTCTATTGAGCAGAAACAAATGGTGGATGATGAGAGAGGTCAGTGAAGTACTCCATTCAGCTGTAATTGTGGATTTTTTAAAAAAATATTTTTAAATCAAAAAATAATATTTTTACACCAGCCTTTTGTGATGATTTATTCATATGCAAAACCAGAGCAGAAACAAAATGGCAAATTAAAAACTGTAAAAGAGAAATTCAATTTCCAGTAGCAATAAGTAATAAGAAAAATCAGTTCTCTGTAAAATGACTGCTCAAGTCAATATTTAACCTGCATAAATAAATACTTGTGAAAAAAAAAAAAAAAAAAAAAAAAAAGAAAAGAAAGTCTCATAAAATACTACCACCTTGTGGCTCTGGAAAATGCTTTCAAAGAAGTTTTGTCCCATGTTGAATTTCGCTGATGCTGTAATCAGGATCTAACTGCTCCCATTTGAGCACAACACTTACATCACATAGAAGATCTGAATACATATTTTTACTTAATTAACATATTTTCAAATCAATCTTTGCCTTATATAATCTGGCAGCCTTCCTATTTAGGAAATGATACTGCACAGTAAATGGCTCTGCTTTTTTTTTTTTCCCTATATCCTTATTTGTTGCATTATTTTTATTACACTATATAAGGTCAGGAGCAAAGCCTCACATACTAAAAGACTGATGGTAGAAGCACAGCTTCTTAATAATGCAACTACTGGAATTTGTAGCAAAATTCCTACCAGCATGAGAAGCAGTAGAAGCAAGCTCTAGAAAATTATTCAGATTTCTCTAAAGATTTTCCACATACAATTCTATGCTTAGGTTGATGGAAATATGTTTTTTGCCCAGCTCATATACTAATATAATGATTACATTGTTCTTCTGCTTGAGAGATTTTACATATATTATCTGTCACAAAGGAAAATTACGAAGCCTACTGGGACAACTAGATACAGAAAGCCAAGTCTGGGTCAATGGTACTTTGGCTGAAGAACAAACCCAGTATTTCAAAGCAGAAATTAATAATAGCTTTCACTATATCCCCTTTGCCAGTAAAGGCAAAACAGAATATAAATCTGTTCAAAGCACAGCTCTGAATAACCAAAATTTCTGTGTAATCACATACTATATGAAGTATCTTGCATATCATACAATGTACACTATTAAAAGCATTCTAACCATAACCCTGCATATGATCCTATTACAGGCAACATATTGGCAAATATTTGCTTGCTCTTTCTGTCAACTGGTTTTCTCTGTTGTAAAAAAACCCCAAAGATTCTTGCAGAATTTTCTGAGTATTAATTATAACTTTTCTTTCATATAAACAATCCTGGTAGTCTGTAAGTCCTCTCAGTTATATCCTTTTATGCAACATCTTTTTCAAAATAAATAGAAACCCCTAAAGCTTCCAATAGTATTAAATTTTTCATATATATTCACTTGCTCTAAATGATGCTTGTTCCAGATTTTTGATGATTTGCACTCTCTTCTAAGCTATCACTGTAGTTGCCATAACAAATGGTTTTTATTGGCTTATGATTATTAATGAGAAAAAATCTGAAACACAAGGGTTTTTCCAATATTGTTTATCAGCCATTTGCCAGTGATACAAGAATATCAGGTGAAAGGAAGATTGACTTTACAACTATTTTCATGGTCATGCATTCAAACTGTTTGCCTTGTAAAAGAATTAAAACAGGAAAACCAACTGTGTTAAACAGAGAATGACTACAGACAGCTTTCTGCTCTTCAGTACAAACTACCTCACTTGTTGGCACACTGTGTCTCCCCAGATCTTTACTTTTTAATATATTCCTTTCCAGATTCGTGAGACTGTAACCTTCAACATTTTCCTGTAAGCTGGATTCTACACATCCTCATTCTGCATTCTACACATCCTCAATCTACTAAGAACAAATTTAAATATTTCTGAGATGTGAGTACAAATGAAATCTGAATCTTAATATTTCTCCCTTTAATTTTGTAGCCGGACCCTGCAGGCAGAGACATCTCCATCCGTCCAATCTTGGAACACTGTGAAAATACTCACATGACAATTTGGCTTGGAATAGTCTATGCATACAAAGGGCTGCTCATGGTAAGCATAGTTTGTTCTGCAAAACACTGTTTTCAGGCTGCTGTTTGTTTGTGGGAATGAACTGAATTACACTTGCTTTCCTGATGTCTGAGAGTGAATTAAAACTTTACTGAATAAATCTTTTATAATTTGACCTGTTCTATAGTTCATAAACTTGCAATGCGTAGGTATGATATTATGTGAAATAAGTAGGACACTACTGGAATAGAATTTAAGCTGTATGCTATAGACATGCTGCAAACCAAGAAATCCAGATGTTAAAGATGTGATCAGAACAACTTTGCTAATACCTAAGTCTAATCATCTGGATTCATTTAGGTTCTCCAAAAGCACTACATCCAGTATTTCTTGGCATTTTAAATGTTTGCCTCTGAGTTGCAACTGGCCGTCAGGAATAGTTGTGGGAGAGGAAAGATGATTTTGGAGCCTGAGTCAAAACAACCTTTTTGTCCCAAAGACCTATTCCACAAAAGGATTTTTTACTAAAATAGAACTCAGGAATCTGAAATCTTGAGATTTTAAAAATAACAGGAACAAAAACTGTAAAGGTGACCACTGGTGATTAAAGGGCCCTCATATGCTAAGACTCAAATTTTAAAAACATCATATTTTTAATAGCCCTGACCAAATGAACACCTCTCTTGAGCTAAACCTCATCTGCATCCTTCAACTAGCTAATTATGTGTTTACACTGCCCAAAGGGTTCAATCTGGCTATGTGTATTTCCAGTATGCCTGATGATTATGATATGTGAAATATTGGATCAGCTGCTTCCACTCAGCATGTCTGGGGTGGGAGAGGGGAGGGCCATGAAGAGGGAGTTGCTCATGCCTAAAATATGCCTCTTCCCTGTCTACAGTTAGTCACTGCTCTGCCAAGCTGCAGAGACCTGCTTCTTTTCATGCTGTTTTCTCAGGCTGGGAGATCTTTAAACATGTTATATGAAGTCCACCAGGAAGGAACGAGATGATTTTTTATCCTAACCAGTCCATAGCTTTGTGATCAGGCTGGTCTTCAGGCAGAGAAGGGAATTCCACCAAGTTTTTCCACACCCTCGGTGAGAGTTTGATCCTGAGCTACTAAAATGAAGCTTTCCCATCTCCCAGCCTGAGATAGAAAGTACAGATTTGAGACACAGATAACTATTTTTAGGAAAGGTCCAAACAATCTGTGCAATGAAGAGACAGAACATATTTGGTTGATGAAATGGATCGGGATTTAAGGTAGATCTCCTGCCTCTGCATTTCTTGATGCAGATGAGTTCTGTGTGGCTCTGGATTTATAGTAATTTCAGCATGTGGCCCACGGTCAAGAGGTTTTGTTTTGAGGTTAAAGCAGCTAGAAGGTAAGATGAGTAACTTTAACCAGTGCTGTTGTCACAAATTGACAGGAAGATGTAATGCACCTAAAACACCCTGTTCTTTCCTGCTGCTGTGCCACAGCTAACCCAAAATTGTACTACTACATTGTATCTCTGGGACAGATACTTTTCACGCTAAACAAACTGGTCCAGCTCAAAAGCAATCTTTGCAAACAGACCTGAGCAAGTGCTCCTTAAGGCTGCTAAAGATCCTGTGTCACGGCAGGGCCGAAGCGCAAGGCTTCAGTGCTTTTGAAATTTCTGCTTGTACTTCTGATTGTACTCCTCTGTCTGTTTCTATCGGATCTGTATAGTGCCAGTTTCTATTTTTAGCTCTCTATTAAGCCACATTTCCCTAAGAGGTAAACTGAAAAGCAAAACTATAGTATCCAATTGCTGACAAAGTATTTAACTTTCCTGTAATGTTCATGTCCTATGTAGTGATGGTTCAGACCTGTTATGTCAGTTAGTTATCTTCATGAATGAAGTTCTTCACTCTTTGTCTCCTTTCTAATATATTCGTCGGTTACTGGTTTGAGACATCTGCCATCAAATGTTGTTCCTGACTTAGAAATGTATTTTTCCTTTTCCAAATACTTTCCTAAGAGTTTTGTAGAAAATTCTGTATTCAGATCGCATTGGTCCTCACTGTTCTTTGCCCTAGATGTCTTTGGTCGTTGATTTGTTGATATACATATCGTACTGTTTTGTGCAAGGTATTTGGCTCAGTTTGTTTAAGTTTGCAAATTCAATTCAGCATTATTCATTTTTGTTATTTCGGGCATACAATGTTTAATAACCATTAGGGAAATATACACTTTTTATTACTCCAGTGCCTTTCATCACACAATTTTAATTAAAGAATTGCAGTTGTAGACCATTTTTCTATGCTCTACCTACCTGAACTGTATGAAGGTGATAGCATTGGTGATTATAATCTTATCATCAAAGGTGTTTTAGATTTCTGTATGCCAAACATGCTTTGTCTTTGTATTAAGAAACAATCTCTCACATTACTGCTCTGTTTCATAAGGTTTAAAGCCACCCTCTCATGGCCACTGCAGCCAAGGCTGCCCCCAGGCTTCACATCTCCAACTAGACCCTCTTTAATCACTAATACCAGTTCCGCAGAACACCTCTCCTCATTGGCTTCTCTATCACCAGTGTCAAAAGTTATCATTAATGCTGTTCTTTCTTCAGTCATTTCCCTTTAGTAGATACATATTGAGATCTATCATCTAGATTTCAGTCAGTTTAAATTCATTATATTCATTTTATTACATACTATTATAAAATCACAATACCATGTAGTATTGAGACACATTACTGAAAAATCCAAGTAAGCTGCATAAATTCAATTATCTTTATTCAGTTTGCAAGTTCATTGAAAAAAAAAAAGTATGTTGAATTATATTACTTCCTCTTTTTTTCACTTTTTTGTCATTTATTATCTGAGTTATATATTAGCCATTTCATTAACATGGTTATTATAGAAATTACAATAATAGGTCTATAATCATTGAGGACATTTGACTTACTCTTTTTTTTTTATAAATATGATCTCTTTTATACATAATAACATAGTAACAATAAATACTAACAATTCAGAGCTGCAGTCCAGAGAAATTCTAAATCAATTTCTTACATGCAAGTTTTCCTGATCTCTCTAATCGCAATGATTTGTCTTCCAGAGTCTTATTACTGTAATAAACCATATGTCAATTTTTTTGGCCAGATTTAAATGTATTATTCCAGCTCTGTATAAGCTACAAGTATTCATTGAGCATATCTGCTTATCTGCACCATTACTGTCAAATTTTCCATCTCTCAAGGCATGAATCACTATTAGAATTACCATTTTTTTTCCTGATACATTTTAATAAATTCCATTAATGTCAGTGGCCATTCATTTTATGTTATGAATTTCACTTCCCTTCTCATGATCTATATTTTAGGGCTTTCAAGATGTAGACATTATTATTTATCCTCGCGATCACAAGCCCTGGTCCTTATGGGGGACTTCAACCACCCTGATGTCTGCTGGGATAACCACTCAGCTAGGAACAGACAGTCCAGGAGGTTCCTGCAGACCATTGCAGATAACTTCTTGATGCAGGTGGTAGATAAGCCAACAAGGAGAGGGGTGCTGCTGGACCTGCCACCAACAAACAGAGACGATCTGATTGGAAATGTAAAAGTTGGGGGCAGTCTCAACTGCAGTGACCATGAAATGCTGGAGTTCCAAGATCTGTGATGAGGAATCTGGGCAAGGAATTGCAACCAGATTGCAACCTTGGATTTCAAGAGAGCTTTGATCTCATCAGGGACTTAGTTGAAGGAATCCCCTGGGCAAGGGTCCTAGAAGGAAAGGGTGTCTGGGAGAGTTGGCTTATATTCAAGCACTACTTCCTCCAAGCTCAGGATCAGTGCATTCCTACAAGAAAGTAAGTCTTTCCTAAGCAAAAACTTCTTCACCAAGAAGCCAGTCAAGCCATGCAGGAGGGTGCCCAGAGGTCTCTTCCAATTTGGAATATTTTATGATCCTATATAAATAATCTGAATATTCTTAATCTCTTTGTTGAATGATTAAGATGTTTTATGAGGAAAAAGTGAATAGTCTCAAGATCATACAAAAATTCCTCTTTACTTTCTCGAAATATCTGTGATTTTTAATATATTCATTTGCATTCTTTTAAAAATGTCTTCAAGATCAAAAAAGGTAAGTCAGGAGAAGAGATTGTATCCTGCTCAATTAATTTGCACTATTCCAATTCCTAGTTATTATCCACTTAGTACCAAAATGTCTGTCCCATTTTACAGTCCTAAGGGAGATGAATATTTAAGTTTTGCAGTGGAGGAAGGCAATTTATGGTAATACCACAGATTTTATATCTTTAATTAAACATTGATAGTATGTTAGCGTACAAACCATATGTTTCTACATGGCTTGGTAGGATACATTTCTCACTGCAAGGAAAATGTCAATATAAACTTGAAATACTGCAGATATTGCAGTACTCCTTTGTATGACTCATTGTATCATTTTTAAGTAGCTGAAATAGTTATAAAACATACACTTGCTCTTATCATAAATGTTTAACCATTTTATACTGTTTTGATCTTCTGTTGTAACTTATTGCAAGAAACAGAATAAAACCATTCTTCATGGTTTTCTAATTTCTTCTATTAACAAAGCACTTGTTTGATTCAACTTGTAATGGATTTCAGGTCTAAATAGGATCTACAGAGAAGAAATTTAAATATAATTCAAAAAAAACCCCAAATATAGCTCAAATAGAAAGAAGGGGAAAATGTTAGTGTCCAAAGCATTGTGCAACGGTTCTTTCAAAATGTTCTGTGAAGAACCATAGTAAGAGCTCTGCAGCATAAAGGAGTTTACTAAAATATATTCATTTTTGCTTTGATTAATATCTTCTCTTGCATTTCAAAAAATATTAACTACTTTCTTAATACTCAATAGAAATATTAAACTTTCCTGTTATACTGTATATCGAGAGAAGCTTTGGGAAAATTAAATGTACCTCAAACTCATATCTGATCAGAAGAACAAGTGATATTTTAATGTTAAATTGTACTGTCAGTGAAAGTAAGAGACCTAAAAGGATATGGTTTGTCCTTCAGTTTCCTAAATCGACTTGCATGCTATCAATTAGGAAAAAAATCTGCTTTGAAAAAAAAATGCTCAGAGCTCTTAGTCTCTCTTTTTTTTTTTTTTAAACAGGATAACTATTTTTTATAGGAGAATCCATAGCCCTGATATACTCCAGCTCCTTATGTAATGTAAAGGATATTTTATGAGCCTCAGAATGGGAATTATAACTGTCAGCAAGGAACTGTCTAAACTAGCTGGTATTTATATAGTGGGGACATAGCATTGTCCTATCCCTCTCTGAATCTAGCACTGCAACCACTCTCCATCCTGGTGTGCATGTGCACTTTATTTAAAGATTATTTTAATCTCAAAATCCAGCAGAAATTAGAACTCATATTCCAGGTAATAGGCTAAATAATTCAGAGAGGCAGATTGTCATTCTCTTTACACAAAATTTGACAGGTCTGAGAAAAACTGAGAACTTCTTCAGGAAAAAACGTGTTACCTGGGGTTAGGGAGCACACCTCAGGCAAACCATGGAATTGTGCCATCTTTTCTAAAAGCAAAGTGATACAATGAACATCACCAGGTTCAAAATCTTGAACAAGGATGGCTGGCACTGCATTTTGTGTGTGGATTCCAAGTCAGTGGATATGCCCTGAGAAGCTTTACCAGACTGAGTCTCCTGGGAGAAACGAGAGGACTGATACCCTTTGAAAATTCCAGGCCTTAAATATCAAATAGTTTTTAAACTGCTCAGCAGTCTTGAGACTTGTGTGCTCCAAGCACAATGAGAAATAGGATTTATATAGCTGGAGAAGATTAGTGTTTAAAGTTTAGGTAACTGAAACAGACAGCTGTTGAACTGGGTTACTGAGAGTCTGTGTTTTTATCTGGAATATATAAAATACATATTCTGATCTCGTCAGGGAATCACAGAAATTTGGATCTTCCACTAACAATTTCTGCATACTATTCCTCAACAAAGCCATTTTAATTCCAGGATTTTTGCAGTCATAAAATAAATCTTTCCTCTCTGGAAATCAACTGAGCAAAGGAAAAAAAAAAATAAAGAAGAGACAATATGATAAAAGCATATGGAGAGGAAGGTAAGGGGATGCTAACTCCTTTTCAGGAAGATTCTATCTTACATGAAGAATCCTATCAACTCCACGGACCCTTAGCAGGCAAAGAGTTGCCTACGTCACTGTCCTGGAAGCAGACTCAGGAAAATTCTCTCTTCTTTTCACAGCATCACAAAATCACAGAGTGGTTGAGGCAGGAAGGGAACACTAGAGGTCATCTAGTCCAAATCCCCTGTTCAAGCAGAGACCCCTTGAGCACGTGGCACAGGGTGGTATCCCGGTGGGTTTTGAAGGGAAACATGATACCCTTTCTGTTCCAGGGCTCTGTCACCCTCCCAGTAAAGAAGTTCTTCCTCATATGTAGGTTTCCTATGTTTCCTATGTTTTAATTTGTACCCATTATGCCTTGTCGATCGCTGGCCATCATTGAAAAGAGTTTGGCCCCATCCTCTTTATATTCTCCCCTTAGGTATTTGTACATGATGATAAGATCCCCTCTCAGTCTTCTCCAGGCCAAACAGGCCCAGTTCACTTAGTCGTTCCTCATATGATGCCCTTAATCATGTTGGTAGTTCTGCTTCACTAGAAGTTCCAAATCCCTCTTGTCCTGGGGAGCCCAGAACTGCACTCAGTACACCAGGTGGGGCCTCACCAGAGCTGAGTAGAGGGGCAGGATCCCCTCCCTCGACCTGCTGGCAACACTCCTCCCAACGGAGGCCAGGATACCATTGGCCTTTTGGCCACAAGGGCACATCGTTGGCTCATGCTTAGCTTCTAATCCACCAGAACTCCCAAATCCCTTTCTACAGAGCTGCCTTCCAGCAGGTCGATCTCTAATCTGGTGCCTGGGGTTATTCCTCCCGAGATGCAGGATGCCGCATTAGCCTTTGTTGGACCTAACGAGGTTCCTCTCTGCCCAACATTCCTCATCACATTCCTACATTCTCTGACAATGTTCCTGTAATTCCCCAAAGTGGTCTGACCTTTCTTCCACATTGTTTATGCTTTCTTCCTGTGTTTAAGTTTTACCAAGAGTTCCTTGCCATCCACTGCCAAGTTCTGGTGCAGTGACACCAGCTATGGAGCCACATGTTAATAGACTCTAACCTTTTGTCCCTTCTCATGTTGCTGTCAGCACTGGTGAGAACAGAGGGGAAGATGACTTGTGCCTCTGAGTTCCTGAACATCCATCCCAATTCCTTGAAGTTATTTTTGATTGCCCTCAGGCTAGGTATTGCCACTTCCTCTTCTCCCACTACTGCTGTAGTACCAGCAACGGGTAATAGTCTGAGGATCAAACATGCTGGAAAGTTTCCTGTTGACATCCTTAACCTAGGCCACAGAAAGGCAGCAGATAACCCTTAGAGGAGGGTCCTTTCTACATATTAGACCCTCTGTTCCCCTTACTGTGGAATTTGCCCACAACCCACCTTTTCCTTCTCCTGAGATGGCTGTCATGTGGGGGAATTGGCCCCTGGGAATATCTCTGGTGGAGAGGGAGCCTTGCCTTCTCTATGCATTGATTGCTTTCCAACCTCCAGGGCCTCATACCAGTTGCACAGGTGTACCCAATAAGGTGAGATGAGTGAAGATGAATTTCGTCTGGGACCTCAAGGCTGGATTTTTTGACATTCGTTCTCATTTTTGCAGATTCTCCTTTGTGTCAGCTGGGGGATGGATATTGCATTTCCTTCTTGTTGGAGAATTCTTGTTCATGTTTTGTGTTTAGCCCTCAAAGATGAGTTGTGACTTTTAACAGAGGAAAACTCTAGCTCACGTTTTCTCCAATGTGCCTATCAATAATAAAAATAATGCTCTCAAGTTTAGAGCATTAGTTCTGAGGAAATACATGTGGACCAACAGCCTCTCCCTTTCTTTAATTGTAAAAAAAAAAAATTTCCATTTGACTGGAAGATGCTTAACCATTTTCCATGCTGCGCTCAGCTGGAAATGGAAAAGGGTCAAGCTATAATCTCTACAATTCTGTTCAAATGATTTTTATTTTCTGTCACAGTTGATAGTTTGGATCACTTCACAGCTGCCTCATGTCTATTATTTACAGTAAGTACTGGCCTCACTTATGTATGATAGCTTTATTCCCAGAATAATTATTTTTGAAAGGAATCTGTTTGCATTAGGATAAGTGGGGGAAAGGACATCTTGGCACTGGTGTTATTAATATAGGTGACAGACATACAGTGAAAGATTAGCTGAAGTATATTGAGAACAATTGATGAAAATAGCAAAAAGAATACAGCAGAGTATAACCTTGTGGAAATCCTTGAACACAAACCAGAAGAACCATAGCATTTGATCCTACCACTACTGATTACAATTTTCATATGTCTTAGCAATTTCTTTTTTCTAGCAAGTTAAACAAATCGTGTAGGTAACTGGATATCATGTAAAAGCTAGGTGTATAGCTCTGTACCATAATGTTGTCTACATTTGTCAATTTAAAAACCACACCAATTTTAAATAAACACTTTCCCTGGGTGTCAGCTAATTGTTACATAAATGTTATTATTTCTTTTTCTATTTCAGTTATTTGGTTGTTTCTTGGCATGGGAGACACGAAATGTCAGCATTCCTGCTTTGAATGACAGCAAATACATTGGAATGAGTGTGTACAATGTGGGGATAATGTGCATTATTGGTGCTGCTGTTTCATTCCTTACTCGGGACCAACCCAATGTGCAGTTCTGCATTGTTGCTTTAGTCATAATATTCTGCAGTACCATTACACTCTGCCTTGTCTTTGTACCTAAGGTAAGTAATTTTTTTTAAATGGGCCTGGACTTTTTTTTTAATCCCTCTCTTAAGGGATCAGAGGCTTTCTTCAAGACAGCTGTGATATAAACTTCATCTTCAGGAACCTTTCCTGAATGTCACAACCTTCCTGCCCTTGTAATAACACCAGCCTCCTCTCCTGGTCCTAACTGCTACGTGCCATCAGGTCCCATTGACCACTTTAAGTCCAATTGGTTTAAATTTCCTTATCTTGATTTTCCTCACTCCTCTACACTTTCAGGACTGATCTCTGGGGCTTCCTCAGGGCTGGCATTAGCAGTAAAGACTGAGGAGAAGACGGCTTTGGATACCTCAACCTGGTTCATGTCCTTCGTCACTTGAAAATGAAAACTTACTTTCTTCAGAAATAGTGTATGATCCCCATCTGAAGAGTTGATCTCTCTGGATCTCACTTGGACTGAGTGCTTCAGTGCCTGATCAATTAGGTTTCTCACTACCGAAGTTTAGGTCTTTATTTCATGTCCCATCAGCTGTAGGACTGTTTTGTACTCTGGAGAACAAAGGGAGCCAATTCTAAAATGCGTTTGTATTACAAAATCCAAATATATTATGCTTACAAAATAATTCCCTCCTTCTTAGGACAGGGAGTTTTTTCAACTTTCTCCGCATATAGGTATATATCTATACCACTTGGCAAGTAATCATGAGTTCTGTATTTTCTAGGATAATCTCAGGTGCATTCTTACCTTTTCCAAATATCTACTAGCTTTCTCTCCTCATGAGACTTTCAAATTGGCACTAAGTACCAATAATACTTACTTATTTAATTTAAATATGCTTAAAGTTAACATTTTGGAGTGATTTATTTGCCTTTTTTGTCACTAAAACCTAATTATTTTTTGTCCTCTCCAAAGTGTATGGCATCTTTCTGTTAATCCTCCTGCCTCGTGTTTCTCTCTGTATTTGTCACTTGTAGCAGAAGGAGAGATGTTTTACATAAAACTGCTGGGGAAGATGACTTGCTTACTGCAGTTTTTTAAAGAAAAAAAAATGCACCCATTGATATAAATAAATCAATTAAGGATAAAAAAATATATATTTGATGAAATAGTGAAATATATTTCTAAAGTGATTAAGACAGAGTTAAACAGATTTGATTTTTGTCTCTATTTTTTGGAAAACTCTCATTTTGATAATTTTGATTCCACCTATCCTTTAGAGTTGTTCAGAAATTAAGCATTGCACATGGAAAGATTTTACTTTGTACTTAAAATTTATACTCACAAGTCATAAAGAAACAGTTGATCTTTCAATATTTTGCAGTACAAAATAAAAAACAGATAAATAAAAACAGCTACAGGATTTAATATGAATTTTCACCTTTCAGCTCATCACACTGAGAACAAATCCAGACGCTGCTACACAGAACAGACGATTTCAGTTCACTCAAAATCAAAAGAAAGAAGATTCAAAAACATCAACATCAGTCACCAGTGTCAATCAGGCCAGTACATCTCGACTAGAAGGACTGCAGTCAGAAAACCACCGCTTGAGAATGAAAATAACAGAGGTATTTTTTATAGCATATACACTGCCAATGCCACATGAGTTATTTTAAAGCATTTATCCACAGAACCAAATTGTCCCTTAAGCTGTAAGAACCTTACATTTTTTTCTCATAATCTGCTTAAATATTAACTATTTTTAGCAGAAAAAAAAGATGTCTTTGCCCCTTAGCAAAATATTGAAATAATAGGAAATAGATTACTTAATTTATGATTAAAAGAGCTTTAGCAGATTAAAAAGAGCAAATTAACCTGTTGCTTCAATCAGATATGCTTAGCACTGTAAAGCAAGTGCAACTTTTACATATAACTGTAGCAGACACTTTCAACCCCAAGGCCACTGAAGATTTGTCTTTGTTTTTGTCCATGGCTGAGCTCAGAGGTTGCTTTTGCTGCTATTTCTCAACCTCTCTGACAGTTTGCTCAGAAAAGTTGGTAGGTCGATTTCAGGTCTGCTACGAAACTGTATTACATAGTTTCTTAAGCTAAAAGTGACAATTATGACCATGTACCTGACCCTCTGGCAAAAAAGACCATGAAGATTGCTCAGTACTTAATGAGAGAAAGACTAAGCACATTAATTCCATTTTAGTTATTATATGTATATTTTTAATTATGTGATTTTTAATCATACTGAGACATAAGATGTCCACAATTGACCTAAATCTTACCAAATATTATCTTGTTCTTGCCTATCACGTGAAATATTGTTATACCTGAGAAAGAGGAATTTTATTGCCATCATTAATTCTTCATTCATGTGAATCTAAGTTGCCCATGAAATCAAAATGCATTCACTTAGACTACTAAAGACTCAAAAAGCCATAAGTTTTCCTGCCTTTTGAAAGGAAGTTAGTTCTCCAGCCTTGCAAGTTCTCTTTCACATAAGAAACTTGCAATTTTTAATGAAGGCTCAGCTGGCTAGTAGCCATTTCAGTTTCTTTTTCCTGCTGTAGTTTTTCTCTTAAGCCTCATAGCTCACAAGATCTCGCCATGTGCCTTACAAGAAACAGGAATGCAATTATAGGTAAGACTGGTCAGGAAAAATGAGGCTTATTAGAGCACTTAGATCAGTCCCAATACACTTTCCAGACTATTCAGACTATCTCTTCATGAATAGACTAAACTAAATTCCCAGACTCAGTAGGTGCAAATAAGTGTTGCATTGTCAAGGGGACTTGGAACATTTCGTTCCACAAGGTATTGTTTATTTACCTTGAGTTACTTACTCCAAACTCTATAAGGAAGCAGTACAAAATTAAATTCAGCACTATTTTTTTAATTTTAAGTCAGCATCAGCTTGGTGTTGGACCTACCTTAGTCACCACATCCTGCACAACTGTTCACAGGGAACAGTCCAACCTCCCATTATGGTGCTTGTATCTGTTTTTTTTCCTGCTGTGGATATGGCCAATTAAATACAAGATAGCATGTGGGCAAAGCTGTGCTCAGCTCCATGCTAAAAGGATCGGGTACAGCAGACCAGCAGAACACATCATTGCTTCCTTCTCTCTCCCTCCAACCTTCAAAGACACTTTGGTGAAAAGGTTTTGTTTATTCCAGCTCTTTCTATTTTTGCCCCTGCTGGAAAAACATGCTTGCAATGACAGCTTAGTTCTAGCTATGAGATTTTACGTCTTAAAACATGGGTGAGATTTTCAGATCACAAAAATAGAGAACGTCCACAGCTCCAAAACTAAAAATTAGGAGTTTGATTTCTCTTGTAACTACACACATAGAAAATCTAAAAGGATTCTCTCTAAGAAAGGTAAGAGGAATGAAAGTAGTTTTCGGGGAAAAAAAATCTGGTAGAGTTGACTGCAGTCAATTTCATTTCCAGACATGACTCTGTTGCCATATTTCAGTTACATTCTGCTAAATGTTAGTTAATTTTACTCAAACAAGTAGTTATAGCTATGCATCTCTCATTTGTATGCATAAATAATAAATAGTTCAGAGGTTTCCTACTGAGCATTCTAGTGCCTATCACTTTCTTATTCAGTAGAATATCTGAAATTCTGACTGTCAACTTTTGACTCTCTCTCTCCTTTGTAGTTTTATTCTGACCTTGTAACAGTTCTTACCCCTTAGGCATGCTGTGTCTACTATCATCTCATAGATGAATGTGGCTTGCTACAAACAGCAAGATATTTTAGAGGTATAAAGAACACCATAAGAATACTATATTTCCCACACAGTGAATGCACTACCATCCGTTTCCAATCATAGAAAAACAAGCAGTTACTACAGATAACCTGAAGCAATGATTCTGGAGATTTTAATGAGTCATACTATTTCTGTTTGGCAGCTGGACAAAGATTTAGAAGAGGTCACAATGCAGCTGCAGGACACCCCTGAGAAAACAACGTACATCAAGCAGAATCACTATCAGGATCTCAATGACATTCTCAGTATACGGAACTTTACAGACAACAAAGGTTAGTAAAGCTTTTAGTGAACTTTACCCATCAAGATCCTGACTACCAGTTTCAGGGGATTGAACACTCCAATCTTGCTAAGCCAGACCTTCAATATTTTGCTTGCATTACGAAAAGCATGCAGACACACAATAATAAGCTGTATGTTATACACTGAATGGTTACTTCTCTGTTTGTATGTCTTCCATTGTGTACCTGCCCTATGTATATAATACAGATAGTAAAGTGCAAAAAAAATTTTAAAACACATTTATCTTCAGAATTCAAGAGGGTGTTTTTTGTGCTAAATGGAAGGAGAAAGTCCCAGAATGTTTCAGATATAGGAGCTAACCAGCTTTCAGCTCTAGGAAGCCCAGTTTTAATAAGTGTTTGTCTTAGTAGGATATTCAAATCCTGCTGTTGAATATCACTATCTATCACAAAAGAGAAACAGTGTAAATATTTCATACCAATTTGGACTTTAAATGTAGAAATGAAGGCTGTCACGTACAAAAATTCTTTCCTAGAAACTAATAAAAGAAGGATTTCACAACTACTGCAATATTCCTAAGTTGGTTCTGCCATGTCTCTTGGATCACTCCCTCAAGAAATGCACCCAGAAGAATTGTTTCCATTAAAGCTATTTCACTTTGGGGAAGAAATAAGATCTGGTACATAGTGCAATAAAGTAGAAGCCAGGAGACCTAGCTTCCCTTTCTGACTCTACTGTTGATAGATTCTGTGACTTTTGATGAATCACTCTGTACAGCTGAATATCATTATAGCATGTGAGAAAAGTAATTGGCTTGTGTTGGAAAGACACAGACTTGCCTGTTTGTTGCAATGCTAGGCTCCGGCTTCCTATTACTGTGGCAGTGTAAGCTTACTTAAATGGAACAGAGGTCACTTCCATAAAAAATATTTGTTGAAGAATATTTTTTTAACAACAGCAACAGTTCATATGTTATTTTATAGTATACTGAATTATTGGTTGGGTAGGATTACTTTTTTTCATGCAGTTCTATATTTTAGGCTGCATAGACACTTGGCTGTGTAACTTGCTGGAAAAAAAAATGGTAAAGCTCCATAGAAATGGAAAATGGTAAAGCTCCACTTCTTTTTTTTTTAAAAAAAATAAAAAACAGGAGCGGAGAAAGGAGGAAAAGAAAAATGTAAATAGCTGCTGGAGGCGTGTGATTATCGGACTGAGATCAGCAACAAGAACTAACATCAGTGAGTGGGATGAAGCCGTTTTACCAAGTGTTTGAAAGGAACATGTAGAATGTTCCACTCATGTCAAATGCTCCAGGAAAAACGATAAATAATGAATAATATTTCATGCAGAAAAGATATATTACATTGTGCCAAATAGCTGTCTGAGTTTGGGTTTAAAAAAATAAAAATGATCCTCAAGAGGTATGTTGGGAATAAATTTAGGACTGAATTCTCTGAATGCTTCCAACAGCAAGCAGTAAGATGTTGGCAAAGAAATCAAGGAAAAAATTTAACCTTTCTGCCTTTACTTGTGGCTATCCCCACCAGAGATTGATGCCTAACTGCTGCTCTAACTTGCACCAGCAACCAAGATTTTCTACAATCCTAAATTTCCCCTGATACAGTTCCTTAACTTCTATATTTCTCCTACTCAGTACATAATTAAAACCACTCAAACATCTGTGCTATTGGGATTTACAAGGTTCTTCTATATAACTGCAGTTCCTAGGTACAGTTTTCTGGGTGGGCCTACCAGGTCAGTCCCTGCACAAAAAAAAGAAGAAAAAATATGTTTCCCTTGGCTATTCTTATACTAAATATATACTATATATAAAGTAAAAAATATATATTATATAAATATATTCTATATAAATACATACTATTAGTTAGTTGTTTATTATTATTATTATTATATAAGTACTGTCATATGATATTATAGTATATAAATAGTATTATATTAATATGCAACTGATATTTGAAGTTTGGCCCCACACTTTGAAGGCAAGTCCCCCATACAATAAATTAGGGAGTGTCCTGATTCTGATCCATGTCATATCAGATGATGAACTCTGATAATCATCTCTAGCAATCTAACAGCTAGCCTCTGACCCACCATATTAACCAACTCTTGCCAGCCTTACTGTCCCTCTATTTACATTTCTTCTGCCTGTTTTCTCGCTTTTCCTGTTTCCTTCTACTTTTACTATTTGTCCAAATCTCCTCTGTATTTCCCTCACCACCTAAAATCTCAATTGTCAACTCATGTGTTTAATTTGACTTTAATTAAAATTTGATAGTGGAAATCAAAATAATAAGGCTTGGGAGAATTCACTGCTGCTTCTCTGTGGATGCAAGCAGATGTAGCTGAAAGGGTAATTTAAAAAGGCCGGTACATCTCCAAGAACGCTAACTCTGCCTGAATTTAAGTTTTCTCCAGCTATGTGTTTCATACAACCTTTTGTCTCAGCACTTGAGACAAACCTCAAAAGACATAAATATTTTGTTAGCATAAGTTAGAAGTTTCCAGGTTTCTCATCCCCACCTCGCAACTGAGGAAGCCAACCTGACTTTGTTTTGCTGTTTTTAAAGTTATGGCAAGGTGTGAGCCCTACTTGCACCTAATGAAATATGTGAGCTGAAGGAGAGGCAGTGTTGAAAGAGGTCAAAAGTAACAGCTGACTTGGAGCTAAAATAATCAGAGCAGATCAGTTGCAACTGATCTTGTGGGCATGGCTGAAATCTGTATCAAACTGCTTTATAGAACAACTTGCTGTTCTAGAAGAATTCACACAGATAATGTAACAAGGTGTATCCCTATTGCTTATATAAATTCAGAACACTGCATTTCACAGGACTGAAAAGAGTAAGATTTATGCAATGTTTCTCAAACAAGTTCTAATGAAAGTTTAATGCCATAGCATATTTCAATATATTTCTGATCTTTAAAAATTATCCAGTCATACCTAATCTATAGCTGAGTGTCAAAATGAGTTATTTGATTTTCCCTCCTTCCTCATATTTACCTCAAATATTGATTTATCAGACAAACATTAAACTACATTATCCAGAATAGATAGATACCTCAATGCACTCCTTTAAGTGACTGAGCTCAGGTCAAATTTCTTAACATGGCAGGCTCTGGTCAGTTATTAATATTAAAGCTCCTGGTGTACCAAATTGTTTTCTTGTTTGGGGCTCCATCTATATATAACAGAAACATTTTAATTCACTAGGCTTCATCTGAAGAGAGAGATGTTGTCCAAAAGATTCATCTCTTGTTCAAAAATCTGTCATGTCCCCTGACATCTACAGCACTTGACCATATAAGAAATATTATTTGTGGTTTAGTGATTGATTGCTTTTTTACATAGGCTTTTGCCTGTGCTACCTTGATAACTCTGCGTAATCGAGCAATTCTCGAAGTGCTCCATGGACCACAAATGGCTTCCCCTATTGAATACAAGAATATAACAGGGCATTCCCCTAACTTTCCTTAACATCTGTTACGTTCCTCAGATATTGTGAATGCTCACCTTCTCAACTCTGTCTGCAGCACAACACTAGCTTTTCTCCTGGCTTTCTGTTTGCCAGTTCTGATCATCTCCAGTCGCAAAGCTGCCTTGGCTTAAGGGAGGGATGTGACTGTAGATGACAGCAGCTTGGACAGGTGGCTTGGACAGTTGCTGTAAATGGCAGTGGTGTTCAGCAGAGAGATAAGTTTGATAAGCTTTGACCCAAAGTTGAGTTTTCTAGGCATCCTCCAAAACTTCCAGAATTGGCTCACTGCACCGGTGCGGAGGGTGCCAGAAGCAACAAAGGCACGGTGAAAGCAGTTCTTTCTTAAGGGCAAGTTACTGAAAGTTACTGAATATTTTACAGCAGCTCTCCAAAATGGCCATAAAGTAGAATACTCTTGGAAATACTTGAATATATACTCAATTTAAGTACCAGAACATCCTAGACTCCTGTCACCCTGGCTTCTTCCACCAGAAGATGCAGCACAACCACTATCTTACTTGCAGAGAAGTGTGTTCATGCAGTAACAAAGATCTGTGTTCCCACACACAATTAACAGTAGTTTTTTAGAACTCTTATAGGCATTGTCAATAAACTAATGAAAACAACTGCTGCAAAAGGTTTCCCTTTAGCTATTAGTTCCCCTTTTCTTTGGTCCCTAAAATGTTCTTCATTTTTCCTGCTGAAGGCCAAAATACTGTTCTCTATTAAGTACAGACAAGTAAAAAACACATGTGTAGCAGGATTGATATTGGTTCTGTAGGAAAAGCACAAAGGGAGGAAACTGTGCTTTGGCTAACTAGTTGGGCTAACTAGTTTTGTTACCTGTGGAATCTTACAGTCTCATTGGCGCACTTCTATCTGACAATTTATTAAATGAATGATTCATAGATGGTGGGAGTTTCATAAAAAGCCTTATTAACAATAAATCTTTCAGTAGAATCTCTACCAGTAGAACATCCACCTTTGACATTACAATTCACAGAATCACACAAAATCACATAATTCAGAGTAGTGGATTAGAAAACTTAATGAATGACAACCACACTATTGAAAGCACAATAAGATACAGGATGCAACCTTGTAATAGACCCTCTCATGAATATTTTTTTTTCCTTTTTTGTCATATTAGCAAGATTTCTATCTGCAGGCACCACAGGTTGCCTTTTTTTTTCTGTTTTAAGCCAGGAAATAATCTTTACTCATTGCTTTAAATGGAATCAGAACATTAATTTGCATGCCAAATATGCCTACATACTGTCAGTTGTCACCCTACTCCAATGTTTTCTACTGTTAGTTTTTCCCCATTTAAAAGTAGCTCAAAGAAGGACGAACTTTAAAGGCACATTGCCTGTAAATGCAAAGCAAAACTGAGTTCTTCTACGTTAGAAAAATATTGCTTCTACTAAATCAAATTGATTCAGCCATTAAACTTGAGTTCGAAACCATGGATTCAAAGAAAAGCTTTTCAAAAGAATATGAACAAGGCTTTAAAGAAATGGTATTTTGAAGAAAACATGTATTTTATTATATCTTTATAGGCATATATATATATATAAGTCTCTATGAAGTAGAGTAAATGGATTCCAATCTTGAAATTGAGGTAATTTCCGTGTCAATAGGGAGAACCTTCATGATACCTCAAGACCAAACTGCTAGAGGTTCAGTCTTCGCTTCCATCATGCAGATAAACATGTGCAGTAAAGGCAGTTTCTTCTGGTTTATAGTTATTGTAATAAGATAATATTTATAGCTTTTACTAAAAGAAAATATACTTTCAAAACATTGCAATCAAAATCATGACTACCAAATATTGTGAGCTTAGTTCAGGAAAAATTCTTCTGAAATTCTTTCTTCTACCAGGGGAAGATATGATCATTTTAATTTTCCTTTCCATATCAAGGGAGAGAGCTGCTTTTTCAAGCTATCTTACTGCATGCTGTCAGTGAGGTATCAGACTTAAGACTATCCTGAAACTTTTCACAAATAAAGTGGCTACTGTCACAGTCCAAACAACAGCAGTGCAGAAAACTATAGCAGTTTTTTAAAATCTACCTTCAGCTTTAAAGTTTCTAGGGTTCTTTAGTAAATAAACAACATTGTTTCTGACAATTTTTGTAAGTCATAATTACACCAAGGTTACTTGCATGGAGCATAAAATGTGTTTCCTAGCAAAGTGAAAACAGGAACTGATAAGACTTGGGGTGAACAGCAATTCTGACATCAGGCTGTAAGCCAACAGAGGAATGTTGCCCTTAAAGAATAGTGACGAAGAGGTTCAATCAACTGCACTGTACAGCTGTCAACAAAACAAACTCTGAGGTAAAGAAATACAGGTTCTGAAAAGTTGGTAGACATGCAGCAAGTATTAAATCAGAGTGCTCACTTCAGTGAGAGTCACATGGGGTTTTCTGTCTGCAGCTGTACAATATTTGTTAACATTCATTACGTGCAAATGCCAATCCAGATAATTTTGACAGAACCAGGTTATGGAGTGATTCTACATATGTCAGGACTGAAGGGAGAGTCGCCTCAGGGAAAGGAAAGACAAGCAGCTGGGAGGAGGACCTGAGCTTCTCTGCAGATCCAACAGGCCAAGCTGTTGCAGCTTGGAGCTTTGTAACTCAGGGCCATTTCTCTATCACAGATAAGCTGAGATCCTGTGCTAAGGCCTCTATTTTTCCCTATCAGCTGGGTAGCAGGTTTTCTTTCCTAATGAACCAATCAGTGATTGCCATGTGAAGCAGGAGGACCTATTTGTCCTTTCTTCCCGTGTTTTTGGGAGTGGAGAGGGTTCAGGCAACACTTACTCAGACCTTCAGGTTCTTGTTAAAAGTCTACGGAGATGGAAATCACTTAGAAACTGCTTCTGGCTAATGAAAGTTCAATTCTGAAGGTAGTTAGATCATTCCAATGGAACTTATTCAGTATAGTCATATGCAGTGGCAGTCCCCTGAGAATGAAGGGCATTTTTAAAGTGGCATACTTAATAGTCAGCAAAAGGAAAGATGGGAAGGAGATCTTCAAGGCATTACTAAATGTCAAAGGAAATTGGAAACTCAACTGTTTAGCATTGCAATTCATTTATCTTCGTTTACTTAAGAAAAACCATCCTTAAAAATTTTAAGTGTGTATGATAATAGATAGTGTTTTGTTCTTTCAGCTCTAGCTCCTGGAAACATACGACTAAGTAACCTAATTACTCAAATGAAAGATCAATAAAAAAGGGGGGAAAAAGTAAAAAGTAAAAATAACTGCTTTCTCCAAAAGCTAAAGGGCCCCAAACAAATAAGAATTACCCTGGCACACAATGTATGATTTCTGTTTTACGTTAAGCAAGATGCCCTACCTTGACAGGATCCTTCAACAGGCACAACCTCCTTCTTTCTCTGTAAACTGTACAACTGAAAGCACAGGAAACCTCTTTAAGGTCATGCAACACAGATTAATCTACAAAATCAAGGACTTCCAAAAATCTCCCAAAAGGGGGAACTGAATTCTATTTGTGACTTCCAGTGTTAGCTGAACATAAAAAATAGATTCAGCCTTCAACCCATTCTGGATTTTAGTGCTGCTTTCATTTTATTTGAGATTAATTCCTGCTTTTTCACCTCGTGCCCATTTTTGAATTCATATATTCCAATGTCCTTTTCCAACTTTTACTTTATTGTCCTCTTCTGTGTTGCCTTATTGTCTGCCGCAGTCACTGTTTCTGTGCGTATAGTAAACAAGTACCTGTGAAAGATGTGGAGCTGCTCTCTAATAACTTAGGAAAACTGTGTGCTGTCCTCATTGCTGAGATGTTTTCTGTGTGTCTTTACTTGTTTTAACACAGCAGAAGACTTTGAAAAAGCAAATGAGAACAGAAGTGATTTTAAGTAAAGATGATCTTTCTAAAATGGCTGTGTTTGCCCATTTTTCTCAGGGACCTAGGCCACAAATTTCAGGACATTTTACCACTGGATACCAGAGATCTGATGGGAATTAAGTTGTTACTTGCAGGGAAAAGATGTTCTCAATATACAGAAAATTCCTTGAGAAAGCTAAATTATAACATCCTTCCTACCTGTAAACAATCTGTTGGACCAGAATTTCCCTTTTTAAATGATAGCAGGGAGGGAGAGAGAGTAAAGGAAGAGAAAAAGAGATTTTGTCCGATTTCTATTTCTTCTTATAAAAGGTAAGAAAAAAAGAGTATATCACAGAAAGAGTAGCCCAGAGTCACAGGGAAACTAAGCATTGTATTTGAAGAAAGGAACAAAGTGTTCCCTTCAGACACTTTGAGGGTTTAGGAAATTTTAAAAGGAAACAATTTAAAAATGTATTTTCATTTGGTCATAGTAAAGTAAAACTGAATGTATTGTCAATCTAGATGGTGAGAAAGCAATTTTGAAAAATCATCTTGACCAAAATCCTCCAGCACAGTGGGGCACAACAGACCCTTCCAGAACAAGCAAAGATCCTATAGAAGATATCAACTCTCCAGAACAGTAAGTAGTACACTATTACATACTGGTATAGAAAGAGACACCCCACATATACATGTGCTTGCACATACACACTCTCCATTGTTTTAGCCTTAAATTCCATCCTGGATGTTAGCTGCTTCCCTCATAAAATGTAAATTTCAGTAATTGCATTTCACCAAACTCATCTTTTTCCTCTCAAGTATTTTAATGGAAAGACCTTCACTGTCATCCAGCCAGTTCCTTGCACAGAGATATCAGCAGAGGAAGATGTGAAGGCCATATTGCTCATTCTTCTCCTCTGCTTGCAGCTCTCCAACACTCTCCACCATTCCCCACCACTTTTAGATGATATACCCCAAACAAAGTTAAATATTTATTTTCTCTTGAAAGAAACACACATAGTGTGGTGTTTAAAGTTTGTAGAGAGTTAGAGGACAGGCTGTGCCCAAGGCAACCATATGTAAAGTAGAGAAGAGAATACTCACATATGCACATGTGCCTAATGAGTCTTATCAAGTGTTCAGGTGCTTCCACACAGAAGCACAGTTCATCCCGGGCACAGTCATCTATGGCCATTCTGATATTAAGTTAGCTGTGAAATAAAAACAATACTCTTAAGGCCTTTCAGTGTTGCCAGAGCAGCTTGAGCTGTGTGGGACATAGGAAGGCCTGGAATAAGCCCATCCTCTGCTGCAAGCACAGGATGTCAAAAAAGCTCTTGAATACATATATTACTCCCATCAGCGTAGCAGAGCTTGTTATGGGACAGAGGTAAGTGGAGCATGATGTTTATAAAAACACTGAGCTACATCTAAGTTTTACTAGACTAAGTTACTGTTATATCAATGACAGCAGATAATTTTTCTTCCATTCTCTCTGATCTTGACAGCAATATGGAAAGGAACAGGAGGATATAGTCTGTTAACATGTGGCTCTGTGGCTGGCATCATCGCCAATACTTTGGGTTCTTTGGCAATAGGAAGCCTTACATGGCACCAGGCATGTCGGCATCAGATGGGATTCATCTTTCCTAAAGGTGGAAGAGAGTCCTTGGTCATGTGCTAGCGGGTCTCATTGAGGGGGCTTTAAATTAGATTTGACGGGGAGATAAGGTTTCATCAGGGATGCTAGTGATAAGGTGCAGAACAACATACCATGCCATTCACACCAGATTGACACCAGAGCCAGTAAACTATGCCTGGAGCCTGAGGAGAGAACACAGAAAAACAGTAGAGCTACTGAAGGCGCATGTAGTCGAGTTATAGCTGCCCCAGCTAGAATGAGAGGCACATTGGGAGCCCAGCTCAAATCCACACAGCCTGGGGAATAAGCAAGGGGGACTGGAGATCAGTGTGCGGTTGCAGGGCCGTGATCTCATTGCAATTACTGAGACATGGTGGGACAGCTCTCATGACTGCAATGTGGCCATGGCTTTATGCTTTTAAGGAAGAACAGGCCAGGAAGGTGAGGTGGTGGAGTGGCTCTTTACATGAAAGAGTAACTGGAATGAACGGAGCTCAGCCTATAGGAGGATGAAGTGCAAGTCAAGAGCCTTTGGGTGAGGATTAAAGGACAGGCCAACAGGATGGTGACACTGTGGTGGGTGTTTACTATAGGCCAGCTGATCAGGAAGGGAAAGTGGATGAGGCCTTCTACGGGCAGCTGCAAGTAGGCTCACAATCACAGGCCCTCGTCCTTTTGGGGGACTTCAACCATCCTGATGTCTGCTAGGAAGACAACACATCTAGGAACATACAGTCCAGGAGGTTCCTGCAGACCATTGCAGATAACTTCTTGATGCAAGTGGTAGATGAGCCAACAAGGAAAGGGGTGCCACTGGACCTGCTACTATCAGGGATGATCTGATTGGAAATGTCAAGGTTGAGGACAGTCCTGGCTGCTGCAACCACAGGATGTAAGAGTTCAAGATGCTGCGAGAAAGAAGCTGTGCAAGAAGCAAGATTGCAACCCTGAATTTCAAAAGAGCTAACTCTCTTGTCTGGGACCTACTTGGAGGAATCCCCTGGACCAGGGGCCTAGAAGGAAAAGGGGTCCAGGAGAGTTGGCTAATACTTAAGCACCACTTCCTGCAAGCTCAGGATCAGTGCATTCCTACAAGAAGGAAGACAAGCAAGGAGGGCAAGAGACCTGCATGGATGGGCAAGGAGCTCTTGATAAAACTTAAACAGAAGAAGAAAGTATACATTGCGTGGAAAAAGGGTCAGGCTACTTGGGAGGAATATATGAACTTTGTCAGAGAATATGGGAATACAGTGAGAAAAGCTAAGGCCTGTTTGGAATTAAATTTAGCAAGAGATGCAGGGACAACATGAAGGGCTTCTAAAAATACACCAGCTGCAAGAGGAAGACTAGGGAAAATGTGGGCCCACTGCTGAATGGAGTGGGTGCCTTGGTGACAGAGCATGCAGAGAAGGCAGTTACTAAATGCATTCCTTGCTTCAGTCTTTACTGCTAAGGATAGTTCCCATGAACTACAGAGCCAAGAGACAAGACAGAAAATCCAAAGACATTCCCTGGCTGAGGAGGATTGGGTCAGAGACTGTTTAGGCAAACTCAGAAAACTATAGGTCCTGATGGGATGCACCCACGGGTGCTGAAGGAATTGGCAGACATTATTGCTCAGCCTCCTTCTATGGTCTTCAAGAGGTCATGAAGAATAGGAGAGCTGCTGGAGGACTGGAAGAAAGCCAGTGTCACTCCAGTGTTCAAAAGGGACAAGAAGAGGATCCAGGAAATGACAGACCAGTCTCCTTGCCATCATCTCTATCCTTGGAAAGGTGATGGAGCAGTTTATCCTAGAGACCATCTCTAAGGTTTCTAGGAGAAGGTGATTGGTAGTAGTCAGCACAGATCCACCAAAAGGAAGTTGTGTTTAACCAACTTGATAGCCTTCTACAATGGGATGACTGGACGAATGGATGAGGGGACAGCCATGGATGTTGTCTACCTTGGCTTCAGCAAGGCTTTCGACACCATCTCCCATAACATCCTCAGGAATGGGAAGTTGAGGAAGTGTGATTTAGATGAGTGGACATTGGGGTGGATTGAAAACCACCTAGATAGCAGAGCTCAGAAGGGTGTGTTAATGGTGCCAAGTCTAGTTGGAGGCCTGTGGCCAGTGGTGTCCCTCAGGGTTCAGTATTGGGCCCAGTGCTTTTCACTTTATTCATCAAAGACTTGGATGAGGGCACAATCAGCAAGTCTGCAAACAATACCAAACTAGGTGGAGTGACCAACACTCCAGAGGGCTGTGGTGCCATTTAAAGGGACCAGGACAGGTTAGAGAGTTGGGCAGAGAAGAACCTCATGAGATTCAACATGGACAAGTGCAGGCGGAATAACCCCAGGCACCAGTACAGGTTAGGGATCAACCTGCTGGAAAGCAGCTCTGTGGAAAAGGACTTGGGAGTTCTGGTGGACAAGAAGTTAAGCATGAGCCAATAATGTGCCCATGTGGCCAAGAAGGCCAATGGGATCCTGGCCTGCATTAGGAAGAATGTTGCCAGTAGGTCAAGGGAGAGGATCCAGCCTCTGTACTTAGCTCTGGGCAGGCTGCATCTGCAGTATTGTGTGCGGTTCTGGGCTCCCCAGTACAAGAGGGACGTGGAACTTCTAGTGAAGTAGAACTACGAACATGATTAAGGGACTGCAGCATCTATGATATGAGGAAAGACTAAGTGAGCTGGGCCTATTTAGCCTAGAGAAAAGAAGACTGAGAGGGGATCTTATAACCGTGTACGGATACCTGGGAGGAGAATGTAAATAAGATGGGGCCATACTCTTCTTGGTGGTGGCCACCAATAGGACACGGAGCAATGGATGAAAATTGAAATACAGGAAATTTCATCTCCCTGTGAGGATGAACTTCTTGACTGGGAGGGTGACAGAGCCCTGGAAGCGGCTGCTCAGAGAGGCTGTGAAGTCTCCTTCTCTGGAGATCTTCAAACTCGCCTGCATGCCACCCTGTGCCACGTGCTCTGGGTGTCCCTGCTGGAGCAGGGGGGCTGGACTAGATGATCTCTAGAGGTCCCTTCCAACCACAACCATTCTGTGATTCCGTGAAACTTGATTTCAGATGCCATCTATTTTCTTCTATTGCCTGATGCAGGAAAATGCAGAGTTGTAACTTTGTCCTTGCACTCCTTCACAGCAATAAATAAATAAATAAATAAATAAATAAATAAATAAATAAATAAATAAATAAATCACATTTGCTAATTCCTGTTCCCCATGGCATACACAAAAGCCATCATTAGCTAAAATGTCTAGTTACTTCATAAACAAACAGGTCACTCACTGAGAAAATTTTGACTTGATGAGGTCAGCAAAAAGTGTTTTGTTATTAGAGCAAATAGTGCATTATTATTAGAGCTCTATCTATTTTCAGCCCCATTTATAGGAAGAAAATGTAGTCTGAGTAGATGAATGCAGCCTCATCAACATGTGGCCCTTTTAAGAGACATACTGAGAAAAAATAGACACTGAAATAATACAGCTGTCCTCATACAGGACACTGTGTCATTTGTGTAAGCCAGTGCGCTTCCTGTAGGCTGGCAGTTACTAATGGGAAGGCTGTGATTTACTAAAGGTCTTGAAGAGTAGGTCAGTGCAGATCTAAGTAATTACTGATATTCATGGAAAGCACTTAATGAAGTCCTGCTAAATCAAGACAGTGACATTCAGCACTATACAGCTATGATTATGCCATTTCCAAGGGTTCATGTCTTCCTTGATTAAGCATTGACAGTTTGGTTACCAGAGTCCAACAGTTTGGGCACAGAGGACCCATGAAATGAAGTTTTATATAGAATGTGAGGTCCCAAAAAAGGAGACCATAGCAGTCTTGAGAACTAGGGTTTTATGATTTTTTCTCTTTAGGGAAAGTTCATCCCTTTCCAAACTTTAAGTTTCTTAAGAAAATACTGTAAAACAATGCTCTGGACAGTAAACCAGCAGTAAAAGAGCACAGGCTCAAACACTGCACTACAATTTTCCATGATGCTTATTAGCGTGCTCCCTAACACACTTTTATTAACTAGAGTTCTCACAAATATTGCTCAGGCACAGTCTGGCATGTGTAAGCCCAACTGAGGGAGAGTTTAGCTTCATGGATTCAAGTTGGATCATGCCAATCCATCTCATGTACAAACAGCACTCTAAACCAGTTTAGTTTTGTATAACATTTTGTTTCCCAGACCAGACCAGGATATGGATCATGTGAAGTCTTTTCTATTTTCATTTCCTTAGATGTGTGATCAGATAGGGGAGATCAGGATACTTTGTCCAGACATGGTACTTGACAACATCCTGCTTACTTATTTAAGGATCACATTGGTCCACTTAACTGTATTGTGGCCACACAACCATATTCAGTGGGACACCTTGTATAATCCTCTAAAAATATTTTCATTTTTGCAGCTTGCTGCATGTTGTCCTGTCTCACAAGAGTTACCTGCAGAGTGAATCCATTTTTTGCATTGTTAAAATTTACATAGTTCCCATTTTAACAATATGTAACAGTCTTTCAGATCTCTCACTAAAAATGATGATAGATACAGCACAACCTCACTAAAATGTGCCACTTTCGAAGACAATTTCCTATATATGGTTGCTTTTTTTTTTTTTTTAATTTTGAAGTAGCTAACATGTGTAACCTGTGTAATAGAAATATTGTAATTAAAACTCTAATGAGACTTTGAAAGACAATAAAATACTCTGTTGAAGTCAATTATTTTAAATTTATTAAACAAATGCACTTATCAGAAATATTGCTTATGACTACGTTATTGCATTACCAGCAGGTACTTTGTCATGGTCATGTCTCCTTTATTCTGGTTCTTAACTAACTGCAGTTCATATTCATCTTTCTGGGATGATACTCAAAACTGCTTTTAAAATAAGGTGACCTTGAAAGGGTTAGTTTGATTGTAGCACATCTTGCGATAATGTAGAAGATTTTTGTGGTTTTTTTTTTTTTTTTTAGAAATTCTCCTACTTTCCAGAAATTGTTAAAAATTAATTTAATGGTTTAAAGACTGAAAATATGTGCTCTCTGAATACTTAGACATAGTTTACACATTTCCGTAGATCTTAAGACTTTTGATTTCAGCAGCAGTTCTTTAAGTCTCCCCACTTACCAAATGGATCTTATCAATGACCTACCCTGTTTTTGTAACACAGAACCAAAATATTTATTAGATGCTTTGCCCTCACCTTGTAACATCATGGGAAGTGTTTCTGTGTTCATATACACTTGAAGTCAAGCTTTTTTTGTGATTTTATTTATTCCTAATAAGGGACATACCTACAAAGGGCTGAGTCTTATTTAAACAGTGCCCTGATGCTCTCTGTGTGCCAGCAACAGTTTTAGCAAGCCTAACTATACATAACTAACCATACTTGGACCATCAGCATACTTGACCATATCCTTTGACACATATTTATTGTACAGCAAATCTGAAGTAATATGAATGCCATCATCTTAAAAAGCATTGACACAAATTGTGGGTAGAGAGAAAGAGGAAAAGCACCAATAGTGGAGCAAAAAAATTCTCACACAGAGTTAGGCAGTACAGATTTACTTCCACTGAAGGAGTAAATAGCAGTCTTCTTTGGATTCTGTTGAGCCTTTTCATTTTGTTTGGTTTCTCCTAAGGGTTTGCCTAAACATTTTAATGTTTTCTAGTCTCCAAGCTACACTCCTCCACCTGAATTCCAGGAAGAAGGGTTTCAAGTGAAAGTAAACTTTAAATAGTGAAAGCACCCACTACTGCTATCACTTGGCATAGTCAATTAAACATGCATTGTCCATGGCATGCATGTCGTGCATAACCTTTGAATGGATGGGGAAAAAAAATCCTCTTCACTCCATTATGCAACTAGATTCTTTTGGAATACCTTCAAATAGCTCTTTAATGAAAAGTCCACACCAGCTGAACAAAAAAAAGCAGTTCCACTGGTGTGAAAACAAGCATGGGTTGCTCTGTGTTTGACCCTGGAACAAGAGCCGGAATTACAATCTGCAGTTAATCAGAATTCAGCACAAGGAAACAGTGAACCATGCCATCCTGGGAACAAGGCATGATTTTACTGATGCCGCCAGAAAGAGAAGGGCACAGCGGTAAAATAACAATGAGTGGATTTCATTTAACCCCAGGTTTTCTAGCAGTACAATGATAACTATTATACGGCTTACATTGCACCAAACTTTTAAATGGCCTTTCGGAGAAAAAAAAGAAAAAAAAGGGTTATGGTCAGCAGACTGCAGTTTTTTACACCTTGTCTCTTTATTTAACAAGCCTCACTGTAGTTTGATAGTTACATTATTTGCCCTCTAAGCAGTGCAATGGGTGCCTTGGTAGCAGTCTCCGCTTTCTAACATAAAGCAAAAAAAGCACTGAAACGTCATTTGAATCTGAAACACTATCAAAAGGCAAATTCTCAAACATGCACTCCTTATACAGGCCTGTCTACACAAGGCTTACAGGGAATTACAAATTTGAAACACTTGTACTGATATGATGCCTTGTATGGACATTTTTCTTCTGAAATTAAAACATTGGTCTTCAGTCAGGCATTTTGACACATGTCGTTTCTTTAAAAAGTTCCTTCTCCTTTCAAGAGTGAATGCCTCCATATGGAGAGACAACCCTGTCATGGTAACAGCTTAATCATATCTCTTGCACTGGGGAAACTTAATTGGATTTTGATTTTGTTGTGAAAGTGTGGGAGTGTCAGTGGCCTTTTCTCAAGGGGCTGTCCTCTGCAGGGAAATGGGTGAGCTGGCCTCCTTATGCTCACAGCTTACCACTCCCTTAAAAAAACACAAAAAAATACAAAGCCCAACCTGTTATGCTAGTGTTGATGTTCCAGGAAAGCTGGATACAGAATGTTGTTTTTTCTAAGTACTGAACTTCGGTATAATGGGAGGTTATACTGCTTTCAGATTGATGATTAGGCAGTCTGGCAGCACTAATTACAGTGCCTTGAGAGCACCTTATAAGCACTGACCTAACCTGCAAAGCTGAACTATTTTGAAAAACCTAGCGATTTCAATTCCTTCTCTCCCTGCATGCACCAGAAGGAAAGCATGGCTTAAAAGTCAGTCTGTAACCTCATGCATTGCCATGAATTTAGGAACTGCTTTTCATGTGCTAGATCACTTTGCAAGGAGGTTGTTAAGCCTCATTGCAGATTTAACAGTCTCCCTTTTTCTAGCATCTTAACATCTAATCAGAAAAAAAAAAAGAAAATCCCAAGAGGGAAATAACACACCAGCAGTGTACCTCAACAGCAGCAAATATAATGCATTTGTCATTAACCCTCTGCATCACAGCAGCAGGCACAAGAACATCTTTCAGCACCCTATCAAACGTGTGGTATTTTGCACTTTCCTCTCGGCTAACGCTGCTCTTTGTGTCTCTCACAGCATACAGCGTCGGCTGTCGTTGCAGCTGCCCATTCTTCACCACGCCTATTTGCCATCCATAGGAGGAGTCGATGCTAGCTGTGCCAGCCCGTGCGTGAGCCCCAGTGCCAGTCCTCGGCACAGGCACGTGCCGTCCTCCTTCCGAGTAATGGTTTCCGGGCTGTAGAAGAGGGAGACCAGTGCTTCCTGAACTGTTTTTAAGTACTCAACGACGGGACTAAATCTGACATAGAACTGCTACAAACCTACGACATTGGCTCTCACTGCAGAGGAACTACTGCTGAGGCTATCGTCACAGGAGTACCAGTGTTACTCGTGTGAGAAGGCAGAGGAGAGAGATACACAAGGATTTTGATCTGTAGCCTTATTCATGAAGTTATTATTTCTTCACATTCAAGTCACTGAAAATGTTTCTTCCCAAATTCCTGCCAGCAACAAGGATGCTGGGAAATACAGATCTTGCAAAAAAGACACTAGGAAAACAAGCATTCAAATGTCACTGAGCTTTATGCTGCTGAGAACATGCAATTCAATACTGTATCCATGTAAGGAAAATACAGTGACTGAGATATAACATATTTATTGAAACAGAGGCACTTCATTTTTACAAGAGTTGTATTAAATTGCTGGAAACATTCTGCACTGGTTAGTCTTGCTTGTTTTCATTTCAGGGATAATATTTAACAAGAAAGAAGGATTTTGAAAAAGCATTCCTCAGGTGTCATTGAGACCCTGCATTTCTGTGAGCAGGCCCACCTCTAACTAGCAACTATACATAAAACCATAGCAAAGGCTGAAGCTATAGTTCTGAGTTGCTACCAACTAGACAACTGCTTGGTTGGAATTGGAGCACTTTACCCAGTGCATCTCCAAGAATGACGGTAGTGACTGCCAGGTTCCAATGCTGACCATCTGCAGCTTCATTTTGACAAATTTCTGCATCTATCTCAGAATAAACACTACCGACCATAATACAGCAAGCTGGCTGGTAAATCCTATGGCTGATAACTCAAGAAACTCAGGATGGAGGAGTAGTAAAGTCTTAATGCCACAAGATGGATTGCATTTCACAGTTTATTTAATCATGTCGCACATAATTACAGTAAAATTAATTTAGTGGACTTGGGGGGGTAGGATGGGTTAGGGCACAGCATCTTGCTGCTGCAGGCAGAGCCTGAACAGCACATAGATTTTAATACACACTGTGTTTGCTTTGTACCTGTGCATGTGACAGTCATAGCAAGAAACTGGAAGGATAAATCAAAATTACTCATGGAGTATTTTATTTGCCTACTAAAAGGACTGTGAAAACACATAATGATTTTTATACTTTAGTTTAATCCCCCAAACTCAAATAATTAGGAAGAATGACAGTGGTATTGCATTTCAACCAACCCTGGAGCCAGACCATCAGAAATAAGTGAGATTTTTCCAGGGAACTGGAGGTGTGCCATCTTACTGCCAGGCTTGCTTGTTAATACTATGGAAAAAAATACATATATGAAGCACTGATGGGGCTCTCAATTCTCTTTAACCAATGTCTGTGCAACTCAGACCAAGCCTTTGGAATGAAGTTGCTATAAAGGTTAAAAATGAGCAAGGACTGAGGCAAATTAAAATGTTCATTAGCTGAAGAACAAGCTGGCATGAATCTCCGTTAAAAATAAAATACACGTCACAGTGATCAAAACCAACATGGATATATATCTGAATCTTACAATCAGGAGCATCACAGAATATTTCACTTGGCACATACTGTAGGAGAGGTTATGGAAATATCTAGCTTTTAGTACAAAAACATGTAAGTATAGACACAAATAAAATAGAACTCATTACTCTGTTTAAGCACTAAACACTGACATTGTCACTCTGTGTATTAACAGTATTGCTTTATCATCAGGGCTTCATTTATTTTAAAAGGAATGTTAATTTTTAAAAAAGAAAATATAATAATATTGTATATAATGTATACACAACATCTCTGTAGAAATATTATTCCAACATAGCAGGAAAAAAAATCTCAGAAGTATCAGACCATTGGAGGTGAGTGTGTGTGTGTCTGTAACTCTTCGTGAATACTGACTGTGGGATGTTTACTAGGTATAAACCATGCAGTACATTATTTGTCTTAATAACACTGTAGTTTCATATCTTCTTTTTTTTTTTACTTTAATGCAGATAATAAGACCAACCAAGTGAATATAGCTATTTAATGTTTCTGTTCTTTTATACTGCAGCAAAAAGGTACTGTAAATTTATGAAGAGGCTGTGCCCCAATGGCATTTTCCAATGATGTTAGTGCACAAATGCTTTAAACTAGACTGGAACTGCCAGAATAAAATGTACATGAAGAATTTCTTGTATAACCTTATACTGCATGATTTCAATTTTTAATAAATTGTTGCAAATCTGTTTTTATGAATAAAATATAGAAACAAAGCTTTTCTGACTCTGCATCCTCTTTCCTCACAGCAAAGCTATATAAATAAACATATATTTATATATGTGTGTATATGTGTGAGTGTCGATGTAGTGGAAGGATTCACATCTGAAGAAAATAGATAGACCTGTTTTCACCCTGAATACAATTATTGGTGTACTCATGAGTCTAAGCCATTTTTAGATATGAAAAAAAAAAAAAGGCATCAAACATATTCAAAAAAATTACATCAAACCAGACTAAATACAGGCACTATTCTCTCTTCCACCAGAGTGAGTGAGAGTTCAAGAGAAACAGCAAGATCTGGATAGTTCATATAAATTGCTGAAGTTCAGCAAATCTAGATATATAATAAGATTTTTGCCTCAGTGAATATGATGATTCTGAGAATGGCCACCAATTGTTAGATGAAAGCATGTACTAAATCTGTCTATCTATTTTTGGTGGTGTTTTAAATCAGCTTCTGCTGCATGGCAGCAAAGTGAGAAATTTTGGGTATATAGAGAGCAAGTTGAAAGAGCATTTGAGTTTGTTTTTGAACAGGAGGATCCTCAAGCCAGCATAAAATGGTGTAAAAGCAAGGAGTCTGGAGGGGTTCAAAGTGAAGACAAATGTGTTTCACATAGATTTGCAATTGAGCCAGAAGTACTGCAGAACACATGTTAAAGAGAAAATACTAGCAAGGAGTGAAGAGCATGGATTATAGATCTCAACACAGAATTCCAGATGGCAGGAGAAACACAGGTATATTAAAGCTCATTCAGGTAGGGAAAAAAATATATTCTAGATTCTGTTGTGAAACTGTGAAACTCATATTCATATTCAGCCAGAAACTGTGGAAAAATGTGAGCAACCTAGAGCTGTTCAAGAGTAATGGGAAACCAGCACAAAATAAAAGATGTTCTGAGAACTTAAGAAGAAAAGAAGACATCAGGGAGATGTCAGTGAGTTTATCCAAAGAGTTGAGTTTCTAAACCCATAGCTTTCCAAAAATGCTTTCCATAAAACAGCAAAATCTTTTCTGAATTCATGTCAGTTTGTTAATTTGTCAGTACTTCTGCCATGAAAAAAAACCTTAATAAAATGAAGTGCAAATATGGAAGAGGAAGGAAGGTATTTTTTTCAGTTTTCTTTCCTTTAAAAGCTACTACCAAGTTATTTCTGATCTTTTCAGAATGATTGTTCATCACTGTATACACATCTAGTCTCCACAAGACTGGACTAGGCCTTTCAGAACAAGTCCCCCTCGGTTCTGGAAGCCAGCCTACGTTACTTATCTCTTCCCTTCTACTTCAGCCTGCTCATATCAGCAAGGCTTTAGGCCATGAATCAATAGATGGGTCACTTTGCCTGGTAAGTGAACAACTGGCTTCTTTAACAAAGATTTTCATCTCGTTGCCTGAGGAGTCCAACCAGGTTAATTGCACTAGCATAAACACCAGGATTCCTCTCTGAGTTCCGCTCTGCTGTTTACTGCTTGTCTTTTCCATCTGTTGAGATGGTCAATAATACTTATTTCAATATACATAAGTATTTTCATGAGTGTACTTTCAGGGGCACTCTGCCTCTTGAACCAATCAAGGTTCTCCTAGTGCGCTACCATGCTTACGGTATGATAGGTCAAGTCTGGGAAGGTCCAGAGGAAGGCCCAGGGCAAGACCCAGGGGTCAGGCTCAGGGTAGGGTTGAGTATCAGGTCTGGAGTCATTTTGGGGTAAGTCTAGGGAAGGGGCCAGGGTCAAGGTCCAAGGGAAGGTTGGGGCTAAGGGCCGGGGTGAAGGTGCTGTGTTTTTTTCAACCACTCGTGGCCCCAAGTCTCCTCCTCAGGTTAGTGGTAAGTTAGTGCTAGGGATAGGGTTAGGGTTCAGATACTGAAAAAGTCTAGGTGGAGTGGGGCTGCCAAGTGCATGCCAAAGGAAATTTGGGGCTGCACCAAGCTTGCTCCCAGCACCGCTTTGTCTTTTCAGCCACTTGAGGCCCCACGTTTAATCTGCCCCTCAGACTAGTGGTAAATTAGGGTTAGGGTTTGGAAACTGGGAAAGCCTAGAGCGCTAGGTGGAGTGGGGCTGCCAAGGGCATGTGAAAGCAGATTTGGGGCAGCACCAGGATCACCAAGTGAGACCACCCAGAGGCAGCTGCCAGTCTTGCTTGGAGCACAAACACCAAAGCAGAGAGATAGGGACAGGGCCAGTGAAGGGTGCAAGAAAAAAAACCCAAACAGTAGAGGCTCCTCTAGAGGGAACGAGGGCAGTCCCTGGGCAGGGTGAGACTAGAGAGTGCTCCGAATAGGGGTCCTATGCAGACTCATATCTGGGTTTTCCTGGAATGCAGCACAAGCTGTCACAGTTACAAATCCAGGAAAAGGGGCTCCTTGCAAAAGGCGCCAGCAAGTTCCATGCAAAAGCATGAGGAAAGGGATTTCGGAGTCGGCCACAAACTCATTCTCCCCACCAGAAAAGTGTTTGACACCCGTGCCTTGTGGCAACAGAAGAAGCTTGTCCCAGCTCTGACCTTCCTGCATGGTTGTGTGCCAAGAAGCAAGTTCTGGTGACACGGAGCATGGGCAGCACTACTGACATGCACACAAGGAAGGAAGCAGAACTGATAATCCATGATGTTATAACCACAGCAGGTATCAGTAAGCCAGAGGTTTGATCCTGATATCCTTATTTGTTTCTTATGTTTGTGGTGTTGGTGGCTTAAGGAGAATTCCTACAAAAGAAAGACTTTTCTTTCCCAAACATATGGTTCATGACTTGCAACGGCTTTAGAAGAATGATCCACATTCTGATGACTCCCTCCTCCTCAAAACATGGTCCTACATCTCTTGCCCTGAAGCTCATTGATGCCTCTAGGGTCACATAAGCAATGTGACTTTTTGTTTTGCCTCTTTTCTAAGTCTTTCTGGAACTGAACTGAACCTAACCTCGCCCTCTTCTTGCTCAACCCCATGGCTGTACATCACTCTGTCACTCCTCAGCCAGAGTCCTGACTGCATTAGAATCATAGAATTCCTAGGGCTGGAAGGGACCTCCAGAGGTCATCTAGTCCAACCCCCCTGCACACGCAGGGTCTCCTAGAGCATTTGGCACAGGGTGGCATCCAGGCGGGTTTTGAAGATCTCCAGAGAAGGAGACTCCACCACCTCTCTGGGCAGCCTGTGCCAGGGCTCTGTCACCCTCACCGTTAAGAAATTCTTTCTCAAGTTCCTGTGGAACTTTTGGTGCCTCAATTTGTGGCCGTTTCCCCTAGTTCTATCACTAGCCACCACTGAGAAGAGGCCAGCCCCCTCCTCCTCACTCCCTTTCTTGAG
>PTEX01000105.1:225951-282719 GCA_003342815.1 Eudromia elegans
CACTTGCCCTTGTTGAACTTCATGAGGTTTCTCACCGCCCCGTTGTCCAGTCTGTCCAGGTCCCTCTGGATGGCAGCGCAGCCCTCAGGGCTGTCAGCTATTCCTCCCAGYYTGGTATCATCAGCAAACTTGCTGAGGGAGCACTCCATCCCTTCATCCAGGTCGTTAATGAATAAATTGAACAGGACCGGACCGAGGACTGACCCCTGGGGGACACCACTATCCACAGGCCTCCAGCTGGACTCGGCACCGCCGATTACTACTCTCTGGGCCCTGTCATTTAGCCAGTTCCTAATCCACCTCACTGTCCACTCATCTAACCCACTCTTCTGGAGCTTGCCCAGGAGGATGCTGTGAGGGGCGGTGTCAAGACAGTGTCTTCATTAGGAAGATAGACCCCTAGCACGCAGCCCTTCTCCATGATGGCAGACTGGTTTCAGTGCTGTTTTAGGTGGCTACAGGCAGAGGCTGTACATCTGCGAGTGCCGTATCAGCAGCACTCACGGAAACGTTCTTTCAGGCAGACATGTCCACGAGAACCAGCAGTGGCTTGGCACAGCAGTGCCAGTGTGTTTTGGCTCATCAAAACACATCCTGCTTCCTGGGACAAAGCATGAGGCTCACGGGTGGCATGGCCAGAGTAACAGTACACTCAGCATGGATAAACCACATGTGCATTGGAGATCCAGTGCAAGTGTGAGCTTAACAGGAAAGAGCTGAACAGGATCAAGGTGCTCTTCAATGGCATTTGGATTATAAGTGGTTTAGCTGCTAGTTTTGCTACTGACAGCTTCTTTTACCTAGGTCAGATTGAGCTCTCTGCATCATTTTGTCTGCTAGATAAACAGAGCTTTATTAGGTGACTTAATACATTATGTCCTAGGACTGCTGTCCTAGCGTTACCGATGGCTGAGGGTTGCCTTCTACAGTCTGTCCAGCAGAGGCAGCCTGCTGACAGTACCAGAACCCTCAGAGAACTGTCATTTTACTAAGCCTATGTAGGTATATGAAACGCTCCTTGTGACCCTCAGGCAACCGCAGCGACTCGAGGCGGTGGGAAGGGAGGGGAGGAGCAGAACAGGGCACGACCTGCGCAGAGGTTCCTCGTCGACGGAAGACCCGCACGGCACCCTAACGTCACCACCCCGCACCACGGGCGCCCACCGCCGCGAGCCGCGCCCTCCCCGCCACGCTGCGGAGTCCCAGCCGCGAGGCCACACCCCCTCCGCGAGCCCCGCCCCCGCCCGAGGCCACACCCCCTCCGTGTGGCCCCGCCCCCGCCCGGAGGCCGCGCCCCTCCTGTAAGCCGCGCCCTGGCCGGAGTCCACGCCCCCGGCCGGAGGCCGTTCCCCCGCCTGCAGGCCACGCCCCCGCCTGCAGGTCACGCCCCACCCGGAGGCCACGCCCCGCCCGGAGGCCGCGCCCCGCGGCGCGCCATGCCTCTGACGTCCCTGACGTGCGCGAGTAGCAGTGCCGGAAGCGGAAGTGGGAGTGCTGCCGGTGGCGGTTGGGTGCGGAAGCGCCGGCGGTTTCGGTTGTGCGGCCGGTGGCGGTGGAGGGAGGGAGCAGGCGGAGCTCCGAGGAGCGGAAGCCGCGGGGCCGCCCGCCCGCTCGTCCCCCGCCCCGGCTCCCCGCGCTCCGCCATGGCGAGCAACCCCGGGAACCTGCAGGTAGAGCGGGGCGTGGCCACGGAGGAGCGCTGCGGCGGTGGAGGGGCAGAGTAGGGCGAGGCTGAGGCTGCTCCCGGGAGCGAAGGCCGCAGGGCGTCCGTGCGCGTCCGGTGGTGGGCGCCTTGCGTGAGCCCTCGGTTGTGCGTTCCGTGGCCACCGGGCAAAGTGGAAATGACCGTGTGAAAAAAGTTTTCCTCTTCGCAGCAGTTTTGGACCGTGATCTGTAAGCTTGTGGCCAGGCAGTGTGTGTACTGGCACAACTGAGGGGGCTGTCACAGGGCCCTGAGCAAGCAGGAGGAGAATGAAAGCTGTTTAGGCTGTTGTTGCTTATGAAGATTGCTATTCATCAGCGTGGAGTTGGATACTGTGTGCCTTGTGGGCACTTAGGGCTGGCCGTTTATGGCCTGGCTTATGCAACTTACTAGTAAATTATTTCCGTTTTCATAGCAGAGCTCTTCATCACAATTACAAGCTAAGGTACCTGCTCATGTACCAGAACTGAGACTTTAATACTCAAATAATCACTTTCTCTGTATATTTTTTTTAAAAAATCCAATGCATGATATAGGTGTTTTTCTGTTTGAAAGGAGCAAAGCTACAGGATGCCCTTTCTCAGGGGGTTATGTTTTGCTGTCGTTACAGTTCATTCTTTGGGTATAGCACAACATGTTTAGCCCACACTGCCCAAATCCTAGTTTTCCAATATAATTTTTTTTTATTGTGCTGGATTTAGGGCTTATTGAACCACCTGTTCAGTAATGTAGATCTTTAAAATAGCAGAAAACAACTTCCTTGTGCCTTGTTGCTATTAATATGTTTTCTGTGTGGTGTTTGCTTTTCCCCTCTCCCTGGAATGATGGCTAGAGCTTGTTACTTGGCTTTTGGGAAACTGAATCCCTGAGGAACTGAACAGTTAATACAGCTTCAGGAGCTGATGCCAGGCTAGCATTGGGAGACTGATAGAACTAGTTTCAGTGCCTTATAATTGTTTACTTCCTGTACTGACTCTGCTGTCAGAGTTTAGTGATCTCATTGCTCATAGCTGGGCCGTCTACACCTGTGGTGAAAATACACGCAGTGCAATCATGATGGCCTTTAGCTTTTCAGGGCTTGGATTTAAGAGCAGAAAAGCTAACCATCAAAAACCAGTCAGAGCAACAGCTTAAAATGTCCCTTTGATTCCATCAGCGGTCACATCATTTTAATCATCTGTTCATGTTACAGAAAGCAATAGACCTTGCTAGCAAGGCAGCACAAGAAGATAAAGCAGGAAACTATGAGGAAGCATTCCGCTTGTACCAGCATGCTGTGCAGTATTTTCTCCATGTTATTAAATGTAAGTGCAATGTTTTAAGTGATTACGCAGACTTTTTAAAATCAAATTACACAGAGTGCTCTCATGTGTTGACATGAATATTTAAATTCGGGCTTTCGTAATCAACTGAAACATGCTAGCTGCAGTTTGGCCAGGCTCATGTTTTATGCAGCTTTTTCTTTCACTGTGTTATATGCTTTCTCTGTTCCTGTGAGAAGTTGAATTGTTTGATTGTTTGTTTTACTTGTTTTGGTTGGCTGTTTCAGACTGAGGGCTAAGTGGTTTTTGTTTAGTTTTGTTTTTTTTTTGTTGTTAGGTGTGTGGTTTTTTGTTTTGGGGTTTTTTTTTGTTTTGTTTTGCTGTCTGTATCCTGGGGTTCTGCAGAAATGTCCTAGATTGGCGACTACCTGAAGAATTGTGGCAAAGAGTACAGGGATTTCTGTACTTCTCTTGTCTAGAAAACTTTGGGAGAAAAGAATTCTTTCTGGTACTCATGAGGCATTTTTTGCTCATTAAAATGTGCCATTTGCCTTTCAAGAGCTGTCATCTTTTTGCTACTTAATCTCACAATCAAAGCACTTGGTGACGCTTTATACAACGAAGTATATAAGATTAACTTGTACGTTTATTTGTTTTCTATATTCTCATAATTATTTTAATTTTTTTCACATTTTTTGAGTGCCTTTTTCCTCATGTCCAATATCTTTAATAAAGCAACAGCCTTTTTAATGTAGCTAACCCCAGCAGATAAGAGTTGCTAGCCTGACTTGAAAAAATCTTTAAAAAACTCCCCTATATTCTTCATGTCACTTTATGATGATTTGTTTATCATTTACTATCTATTTATAGCACATAAACTACCAGAATATGAATTTCTATGCTTTTAACAATGTTGATATACTTCTGGATATGAACGCACAAATCTATCACATTAAATTTGGATCACTGGTTCAAAATAGTGTTGCAGCAATTAACAGAGCAGTTGAGTGAGAGCCAAGTTTGTTTGTTTTAGATTCTTTTTTTCTTTATGGTATGAACATCTTTTAAAACAAGTGTACTTAGGAAATCTAAAGTATGTTTCTGAATAAAAATTGTTCCACACAAGCAGCTTCTTGGTGAGATAGGCTAGAAGAGGAGTTATTCAGACATTGCATGGTAATTTGAATGGCTGACAGAAAAAGCCTTCATTCAGCACTGCTGTCCTTAATCCTTGTCAGTCAAGTTTTAAGCTAGAGCAGTGTTTAGAGTTTTACTTGATTTCTGTTAGGTCATTACTGCCTTCCTGTTTACCATGGTGTTCAGGCAAAAAGCAAGTAGTTGAGCTGTCTGTTTGCGTAGTCCCTGAGAAAGGTATGTACCTGATGAGACATAAAGATGACCTAAATAAGTCTTTTTTTCTGATTGATATGCATGTGTGTTGCTGTTAACAAAGTGTTATTTTTTTCTTCTAATTTTTAGATGAAGCACAGAGCGATAAAGCAAGACAGAGTATTAGAATGAAATGTATGGAATACCTGGACAGAGCAGAAAAGCTGAAAGAATATCTGAAAAAGAAAGAAAAATCTGCACCAAAACCAGTTAAAGAATGTGGTCCTGCTGATGGAAAAGGGTATGTTTTTGGAGGAGGTAAAGCAAAATACTTTCTGAATTCAGCTTATCCTGAAGTCCATATTTTTCAACAGTCATTTAAATTGTAGTGTTTTTGAAACATTTCTCATATGGATACTGATGTAAACTTGCAGAGTTGTAAAATACATTTATTGGAAAAAAGGTTTCCATCATGCTGTACAATGATATTTCTGCTTCTTACATTTTAATCTTCAGTTAAAGACAACTGTCTCATTTGTACTTCACTTTCTTGTGTCCAAATCAGGAATGACAGTGATGGGGAAGGAGAGTCGGAAGATCCTGAACAAAAGAAGCTACGGAATCAATTTCAAGGTAGTTTTGAAGCTTCCCTTTCTTAAGAGGGAACTTAATAACTTGCTAAATTTGACAGTCTTAATGTTGTAGATTGGCTTTATCATTGTTTTGAATGGCCCTACTATTATACATGTCTCAAATGCAGAAATGCAGTCTTTATGGGAAATACAGTCTAATGTGCTTATATGCTGGGAAATTACGAGAAATATTTTGAATTTTATCTGCTGTTCCCTGTGCTTCATGTTTATCCCTCAAGAAGGTATTCGCAAAGGTAAAGAATATGAGATCCCAGGTAGCTACTGGTAGACTGTATCAATATTTTAACTCTGAAGTGCATTATAAAATTACTTGGAGGCTAAAGTAATGGCATCATGTAAGTGCTTAGTCTCTGCAGGGCTCTTTTCACAAAGAAGCTTGTCCTCAAAATCAGAAATGGAATAGATGGGTTTCTTGCCTTTTCATAGTAACAGGTGATATTTTCTTGCATATCAGGGATTATGTTATCTTGGTTGATTAATATAATTCTTTGGCTTTTTGAACTTAAGTGTTGAATACCATCATTAGAGCAACTGCCAATACTTTTGTACACAGTAAAGTATTTGTTGGTGATACAGTCTCTGGGCAGCTATCAGACTACTCATCTTTATTTTGCTTAACACAACAGCCTCATAAATTTCCTGTAGTTAATTTTACTACTATGTTACTGCAAGCTGACTGTACGTTTTGGAACTTTCCTATTTTATCAGTATTTATCAAGATAGCAATAATTTGACTTGCTGTGGGAAAATGACCAGTAACTATCAGACTGGCTAATAGTAGCGAGTCTGCTTTCCTTTACTGTGACCTATAATTCTGGAGGTCTCTTGTGCTCTGTTGCTTAAACTTCCAGCCATTCACTTCCATCTTCAAAAACAAGGAGGCAGTACTGTCCACTTCCATTTGTGTCCTGACATGGGAAATGCTTTTTTAGCGCTGTAATCTCAGTTGCCACAATATGTTGACACCAACCCTCACAGCATCCTCTTGAACAAATTCTGGAAGTGTGGGACAGATGAGGTGGATTAAGAACTGGCTGGATGGCAGAGCCCCTGAGCATTGTAATCAGTGGTGCAGTCTGATTGAAGGCCTGTAGTTAGTAGAGTCCCCCAGGAGTAAGTCCTCGGTCCAGTCCTGTTCAATTTATTCATCAGTGACCTGGATGAAGGGACAGAGTGCTCACTCAGCAAATTTGCTGATGACACGAAACGAGGAGGAGTATCTGATAGCCCAGAGGGCTGCGCTGCCATTCAGGGGGACCTGGACAGACCAGACAACTCAGCAGTGAGAAACCTCATGAAGTTCATCAAGTGAAAGTGCAGGGTCCTGCACCTGGGGAGGAATAACCCCAGACACCATTACACATTAGGGGTTGACTTGTTAGAAAGCAGCTTTGCAGAGAGGGACCTGGGTGTCATGGTGGATGACAAGTTGACTATGAGGCAGCAGTGTGCCCTCGTGGCCAAGAAGGCCAATGGGATCCTGGGGTGCATTAAGCAGAGCGTCTCCAGCAGGTCAAGGGAGGTGACTGTCCCACTCCTCACAGCCCCGGTGAGGCCGCACCTGGAGTACTGCGTGCAGTTCTGGGCTCCCCAGTGCAGGAGGGATGTGGAGCTGCTAGAGAGAGTCCAGTGCAGGGCTACGAGGATGATCAGGTGCTTGGAACATCTGCCCTATGAGCAAAAGCTGAGAGCTGGGCCTGTTCAGCCTGGAGAAGGGGACCTGGTCAATGTATATAAATACTTTAAGGGAAGGAGTGAGGAAGATGGGGCCAGCCGCTTCTCAGTAGTGGCCAGTGATAGGACAAGAGGAAACAACCACAAACTGAAGCACCAAAAATTCCCCAGGAACATAAGGAAAAACTTCTTGACAGTGAAAGTGACAGAGCCCTGGAACAGGCTGCCCAGAGAGGTGGTGGAGTCTCCTTCTCTGGAGGTCTTCAGACCCTGCTTGGATGCAATCCTGTGCCACATACTCTAGGTGTCCCTGCTGGAGCAGATGGGTTGGACTACGTGATCTCGAGAGGTCTCTTCCAACCTTAATGATTCTATGATTCTATATCTGGTACGGAGGACTTCTTGGGATGCTTCAGCTTCAAAATCTTGTTTTTCTATCTGTGACTTTTACGAATTCTGCTGATTATTTTAGTCCAGGATCCCATCATCCTGTTTACTGTCTTAGTGAAAAACCTAGCAGAAGGTTTTCATGCATTAAAAGTGGGCAATGAAATTTATTCAGTTATGGAAGTTATAACCTAATACACCTTGCAAGTACCTTTTTCTTTTAATATTTTTAACAACTTTTAAATTATGATGTTGCTGTTGGGCCCAGAATAAAATCTGTTAACAGAAGCTGCTACTTTCAATCTAATGAAAAATGGAATGCAGCAAAAATATCTCAAAGGAATTGTGCTTATCAATCCTTTTTAAAAAAATATTTGCCTTATTTTAATTTTACAAATTACTTCTCCCTTCTCCAAAGGTATGAGGTTCACCTGAACATGTCAGTGAAATAACGGATAAAAACTGTTTGTAAAATTATGGCATCACACGTGAGCATATTTCCTTGTGAAGAATTAGACAAAAGAATCTTTTGGTGTGTTTGAGTACTTAAAGATGAATGTTGGGATGATTGACATTTATTCTGATGAGAGGATTTGTTTTACCTTCACGTTTTCCTTGCCTTGGATTTCAATTTCTAATCTTAAGTTACTAACTTGAATGCAAGTTCTGCCATCTAAAGCTAGTTGGCAAAATAATTTTTTGGGGGTATTAGACTAATGCACCCCTGAAGTCTGAAGGGTTGATAAGGACTAGCTGCCTAAAGTCAAGCGGTGTAAGTTAGCTGGCAAAAATAAAGATAAATACATTGACTGAAAGAGATGAAACTTGGTGATAAACTTCAACTGGAAGAACATGGCTAAAAGACGGGTTTCTGTTCTTGTTTTTGTTCTTTGTTTTTTTTATTGTTCTTTTTTTTTATTGTTTTGTGTGTCTTTAGTGTGCATATGTGTAGTGGTTTTTTTTATTTGTTTGTTTTTCCCTGAAGCTAAGCAAAGACACTTTTCTGAAGCTTTTCATCTCTAGCTCTAAATATTTTAGGAAGGAATATTCGTATTATTTTTTCTAAACATCTGGAAATCTAAATAGTTACTTCCTCTGCTTCAGAGTTACCTCTGGAGGAAGAGAGATTAGTGAGGAAGTTTTTTGAATGCAGTATTGCTATTACAGACGTGTTTCGGGGTTTTTTCCCACTCGTTTAAAAGAAATTTTGATTTTTTTTCAGAAAGTATAATGGTGGAGTTCAGTGAATAAATGGTGCTTGAGCATAGCTGAACTTCTGCTAACTCTCAAGCAGTGTGTTGGTCTGTGTTTTATTGTGATAAAACATAAAAAGCGTCCTATTTTGTAGAAATAGCTTCAATTTGACTAGCAGTATGCAGTGTTTAAATCTACTTAGGAATTACATGTTTTTATTCAATTTGAGTGTGGGCATAGTGTGGCAATGGTGGTGGTAGTTTGTTTGTTTGTTTGTTTGTTTTTGGAAGGCAAGTCCTTTAACCTTTGAAAGGATGTGTGTGTCACCATTCAATCTTCTATTATAGGTGCAATTGTTATGGAGCGACCAAATGTAAAATGGACTGACGTTGCTGGCCTTGAAGGTGCCAAAGAAGCACTTAAAGAAGCTGTGATTCTGCCCATTAAGTTTCCTCATCTCTTTACAGGTCAGGAAAACAATTTATCCTTCACATTCTAAATATTAATGCTGTAGTTAAGTCTGGCACTGGGTTTTGAGAAGAGTGATATGCTGATATATTGGAGACTTGAACTGAGCTCTTGATAAAGTCATTATCTATCTGACAGCAGTTTCATAGGTAGATACAGGAAATCTCTGAATAAGTTAGAGAGGCATCATCAGAAAAGCAAACTCTGTATTATTACTGTATTTTGGTAGCTCTTGCTTTGTCTTCCAGGAAAGAGAACACCTTGGAGAGGGATTCTTCTGTTTGGACCCCCAGGAACAGGAAAGTCTTATTTAGCAAAAGCTGTGGCAACAGAAGCAAACAATTCTACATTCTTCTCTGTGTCTTCCTCTGATCTAGTCTCAAAGTGGTTAGGAGAGAGTGAAAGGTAAGTTTTAGTTGCCAGAGGTCCAAAAAAGCATTTGCATACAGTTAGTGTTAAATAGGTAGAGAAGATGCACTCAAAGAGTTTGATGAAAAGGTCATTTATCTCTTAAAACACACTTCAGCTGCTTTTTGGACTTGGCACTCTAGTGTCATATAAAGATAACTCTCGTGTGCTGCATTTTGTGTTGCTGTAGTTGAATTGCTCCTCAGTGCTCTAGAAGACTGTCACAGCTAGCTCAGAAATATATCAGAAGCAGCATGATGCTCTTTCAAGCTGTGATTCCCACCATGTCCCACCACTTTGAGGTGTTGCTGTGATGCTTTTGGGAGTCAACCCACCCCCATATTCAACCTAGCTCTGCCATATCAGCTGCACAGTTAAAATGAGACATCCATGCTGTCCCCTCTTTGTGGGGTGTTTTATTCTGTATTCTATTTTGAAACAAAATACAGAAGGCTTAGAGACCTGCAAAGGCTGTTGGAGGGGACAAATAGCCATGAAAGAAAATGTTAATTGTTTCATGTAGTATTAACAAGTCCAGAAAGCCTGAAGTAACAGATCTGTTGCAATCTATAAGAGCAGTTATTTGCCTGTCTAGTCTTCCCATGAAGACTTTATGATTTAAGAAGCCCCTTGAAATTGTTGCACAAAGTCATTCATCTGTCATCTAATGGCTATAATGTTCCTCAAAACCATGTTCTAATAATTCCAAGTATATAGTTGAGCAACGTTATTTCATGTTAATAAGATGAAGAAAATAGGCTATTTGATCGAAGAATTTTAACCAATTTTTTTGCTTCCAGAAAGCAGGAAAACTTAGGCTACTCTTCTTTTGCTGCAAAGGGAATACAGAAGTACAGTACAAGACATTTTTGTTAATCAAATTCAACAGCACACTTAAGCACAATAAATACTTGATGTTATTTATTAGTGTTTGTGATATGAAGAATTTCCTAGCATGTTCCAATTTATTTTCCTTTTAAAGTCATTAAATATATTGATAACATTCAGCTGGACTTTTTTAGACAAATCAACTATAGGTATTTTCCTGTCATATAAAAAGTACGTAGTGAAGTTGTGTAAAAGTAGGTTTTCATATTTCTCCTGAAAATCTCAAATTAAGCTGTTAAAAATCTCAGAAAGCAGTGTTCCTTTTGGTTGTGTTTAGAGTGATGGTTTTGCATAGTCCAGCCTGATGGTGTAGAAAAGTAAATATACTGCTTTTGCAATGCTTGGAATAACTCTACGTTTTTATTATTTTATCTAAGGGAAGTGGCTATCATAATTCTAAATTTTGCTTCTGTTGTCATTCAAGTTAACTGAAGATGTTGTTGGTTTTTGTTTTTTTAAGATTAGTGAAAACCTTGTTCCAGCTTGCCAGAGAAAACAAACCTTCTATTATCTTCATTGATGAGATAGATTCCCTATGTGGGTCAAGAAGTGAAAATGAAAGCGAGGCTGCTAGACGAATTAAAACAGAGTTTCTAGTCCAGATGCAAGGTAAGCTTACTGGCTATCAGGATCAGTTGAGGGCATGATAGGTATTTTAAAAAGAGCTTGCATGAGATATGCAGTTTAACTGCATTAAATTTTGAAGGTGTTTTAAAACACTGTCAGTTTATTTTCAAAATGACTAAAATATTTTCTGCCTGGATGTAGGGGTTGGTGTTGACAACGAAGGAATTTTGGTCTTGGGAGCAACAAACATACCCTGGGTTTTGGATTCGGCTATCAGGAGGAGGTATCTTCTTATTTGTTTGTTTTTTAGTAAGAAATGCACAGTTGTGAGGTATGGGTTCAGTGAAAGACCATCTGAAGTAGTAATCCAACTTGTACATACAGACCTAGCTAGTGTTCTTGGGCTCAGTTCCATGAAGTGGACTGAGCCAATATAATAGGCTGTGGCCACTTGAAAGAGGTGAGTTTTTCTCCTCGTTTTGCTTCTGTAGTTTATTTGGTGTCTTACCTGTATGAGCAAGCAGAGAGCTGTTGTTTCCTTCCAGATTGTATTTTCTGTGGGAGCAGGGTGGCAGGATAATAAAGTATGTGTCTGTGAAGAGCCAGAGGGGGGATTCCAAAGGTGTCCTCAGCAGCAACAAGTCGAATAGGTTGAGTACCTTGAGGTATTTCATAAAATTGCACCTTTAAGTTATGCAGAACTGTGTTTTTCTGTTAGTCAGGATGTGATCTGTCAGTGTGCATTTTGATTGCCTTCCTATAAAGAGCTTCTGTATCTTTGTTAGAGCTCAACCTTTCTTTAAGGTGCTGTGCAGGTACAGCTATGGGACAAATGTGATTATATTCTGATGAGGCTGTAGCTCAGGTTATAATTTTTCAGGCATACCAGTTGCTCAAACTTTTTTGTATGGGCATGATTCTATATTTTGCTTTTAGACTCAATTTTAGGCACCTGTATTTTGAGCAAGGGTTGAGACCAGATGTCCTGCAGGAGTCCTTTCCAACCGGTATGACCTTATAGCTCTATGTGAGATAAATTTAGGGATAAATTTGTGTATTACTTATTTTTAAATAGCTCTCTAGCTCTTGTTCCTAAAACTTAGACAGGTGACTTTTAGTAATGATCTTAATTTCCTTATGTTTTTGCACACTTTATTTCAAGCCAGTTGTGTTCTACAGAATGTTGAGTCACTCGTGTTTTATTGGTAGGAGGTAATCCTCACTGTGAGAAGAGATATTGCTTCTTCTGAAAAACTGCAGATGTCAAAGTTTTCTGGAGACACTTGTGTTGAGAGTACGGCTTCAGATTTGCTCCAGACTTCAGTGGTGCTCTCCAGTTTGGCTGGAAACCATGGGAAGTGTTTTTCAACTGATTATCAGGCATTTCTTTCAAGTGTGAAAGCTGTTTCAGTATACTTAGACACTAAAGGGACTTTTCTCTTCAAACTTTTCTATTAAAACAGATGACTTGGAGAGCATCTAGGAAAACTGTAATCTGAAGGGAGAAATCTCTTGTAATGAAAAGGAAATTATTATAGTCTGAAGGTTAACTTATGCCAGCCACAGATTTATGGGAACAGGTAGTTGAATATTTGCTTTAGATTTTTTTAAAGGTTTATAAGTATGAAACTGCTTCTTTCTAATGTTGTTGGAAACAAACTGTTAGGGATTTGCATAAACTTTTTTGTCCACCTTCATAAACTTGTGTCTGTGGCACTTTTTGTTTGTTTAAAAACAGGTTTGAGAAGCGTATTTACATTCCTTTACCTGAAGACCATGCTAGGGTTGCAATGTTTAGACTTCACCTTGGAACAACTCCAGCCCTCCTAACAGAATCAGATTATCGAGAGCTTGGAAAGAGAACCAGTGGCTACTCTGGTGCAGATATAAGCATCATTGTACGTGATGCATTGATGCAGCCTGTTAGGAAAGTGCAATCAGCTACTCATTTTAAAAAAGTAAGTAAGGTCTCATTTTTTCCAGTTATTTCAGAAATTTAAACTGAAGTTTTCACAAAATGAACTTGTTTTGGGGTAGCAGTGTATGGTTTTAAGTATATGGACGCTATCTTGCTTACCTACTAAGGGAGTATTTGGATTTCCTTCTTTTTCTAAGGTCCTGCCCTAAGTTGGATGCAACTAGTTCCTTGGTATTCATGCTGTGTAATCTGAGCTCTGACATTTTTCATGTCTTTATTGTTAAAAGCATATAAAATTCAACTAAAAATGTTAGGTTAAAGTTGTGCTGTCTTCTGTACCAGTGTAGGTGGTTCATTTTTTTAGGTTGTTGTAATACTTCCTCATCTGTATGGGAACAGACAGATTATGCTTACGCACATTCTGCCTATGTAGCATATTTATGTAGCATATATAGCAAAAATAAAGGATCCTATCATTCTGGTAAGAGCACTGAATCACTTAGTGCTACTTGTGGTGATAGTGAAGCTACAAGATACCTTGCAAAGCCTGCGTGTCACTGGGCAGCGTGCTGCAACATCTTACTGCTGCTGCTGTAGTGTGAAGACTCATTTGCCCTTAGCTAGCTGCACTTTAAAGTGCCTGGTGAAATTACTGTATGGCTTATCCTCTATTTACAGTGCACTGACTTGAGATATTTTTTCTTCTAAATGTTTGGGTCTCCAAACCTTCCTATGATTAAAGCAGCTGGAGTTCCTTAGGACTAACAAATTGAAATACATTATATCTTTGGAATGTTTTTTTTCCCCAAAGAATTTTCACATATGTGCTTGTGCTCGATCAAATACAGAACATCTTCATGCAGAAGATGACTGTATAAACTATTTTGCTCTTATGTGCAAAAAAGTATTATCTGAATGTTATCAATGGTTGCAAGGAGAGCATAAAATGCATCCAAGATGTGTATCGGTTAAAAACTGTGCAGAAAAGATACCACTTTTTTTTTCATAGTTTACCCAAACTTAAAAAAAAAATCATTTTTACTGAAAATGCTGGCTTTATAGATGTTCGTGTATTTCAGGTGAAGACAGGTCAAGGTACACTGCACAGAGGTTTTTTTACATCTATGCAGGGAAGCTTTGACTGGATGTGTGACTTTTAAGAGTAGGTTTCAAGATTCCTTCAAGAAGAAACGATTTCAGATCTTGAGCAGTGAAGAGATGAGTCCCATATAACTTCTGTTGGCAGCTGGTTTTGATTCTGAGCTACAAGCTTTCTACCAATACTTCAGGCTCATGTAAATGCTAAAGATTGTCCACCTGCAACTCTTAAAAGTAAAATATCATTCAAATCATAAAATAACTTGCCACATGAGACTTAATATTCTTTGAGACTTAATTGAACAGCCACAGGTGGTTAGACCTTTTTTTAGCGTAGTTTTCATTCAAGGACTACATTCAACTTAACACTGAAATATAAAGGAACATTTAAATCCAGTATTGCACTGAGTGTAGAAAGACTTCATATTCCTCCAGAGTTTCCTCTGAAGAAGCTTTATCAACTTTGTACTTGTTATAAACACAGGATGCAAATTTATTTTGATTGGAAAAAACATTGCAGAGAGTTTTTGAGAAGTCTTTCAAACTATCTCTTTTATTTTTCAAACAGAGAAAAGGAAGTATGCCACGTCTCTTTGTGGGGCCAGTCAGCAGCAACATTGTAATATGAACAGTGTTTCTTAAATAAGTATTTGCTTGCCTGGTATAAGTATTGCTGGTATTTTCTAAATGCTACTGTCTTTATGCAGTGGTGTGTGAAGTATTTACCCATTGTTGACTTTAAATAACGCTTCTGCACAAAGAGTTGTTACATTTTGGGCTTTCATTCTAATTTGCAGGAATTTAATGCATGTCTTGGATATCACCAGAACAAAGAAATGACTCTAGTTACTGGTCTCAGTATGCAGAGCAGCCCAAAGGCAACACTTGCATGGTGTCTCCTTTTGCCAAAAAATATATATGTATATTGTACTTTGAAGCAAAGTATATTCCACTTGTGCTTTAGTGCTTTAATTTCCTATTTTTATATGTAAAATATTTTATTAGTGACTGGTGTCGTGACAGACAACTTGCCTCGATTAGGCAGAGCTTTACTCAGTTATGAGTTATAAACCATTCTGGGATTAAACACCATGATACAGGCCTGTCCAGGTGTGTTTTGAGTGTTGGAATTGTGCTCTTCAGTGTTGGGCTTCAAGATTGGCTTGGAGTAGTGAATCCAGTTCCCTGCCATTACAGGTGGTCGTTGCCTATCTCCTGAGCTCCCACGGGTGTGGGGTGCTCGTGTGGGTCCCAGCTGTGCATCAGGCAAAGGTGGGGGTGGCTGGTCCCTCTGCCTTGAGTCTGTCTGTGGTGGTGAGGGATAAGGGGATGGCTTCTCTTCTCCCACTAGGTGGCACCGTTTTCCATCACATGGTGCTGAGGAGGCGCTGGAGACGTGCAGTGCACTAAGGAAAAGTTTGAAGAGCCATCTCGGGCTTTCTGGCTGGAGGGGCACTGTAGAATCACTGTTGAGAAAGTGTAGGAGGTGTAAGGCTTCTGGAAGGAAGGCTCTTCCAAAGGGAGCAGGGACTAGGTGGGATGGTGTTCTCCCACATGGTTTTGTAGCACATTAATTTTCTAAATGAAATTCGTACCTTAAGAGGAATCAGCTCATTGGTTCTAGTGATGTTAATTTAAGCATCTGTGACACTACAGCTCTGTGCTTTCCAGGTGACCAATGCCAGTACAGCCATGTAATTTCTCTATCACCAGAGAAATCATCATTTCTCAATGAGTGTGGCATCTGTGTAAAGTGAAGAGATGTTCTTGCTCTAAAGATGATATTCAGCTTCTTGTGTCTGGAAAATCTTAACTCCTGTAAACTTTTTTCCTTATTTCTAGGTAAAAGGACCATCAGTGTCTGATCCAAACGTCATGGTAGATTTGTTCACCCCTTGCTCTCCAGGGGATCCCGAAGCCATAGAAATGACATGGATGGAGGTCCCAGGTGATAAATTATTGGAGCCCCAGGTTTCCATGGTAAGTATCTTTTGTGAAGTTGGTTTCTTCTTTTGCAGAGCCATAAAAAGACTGCAAGGTGACTTATTTTTTCCCCAAAGCAGTACATCAGACATTTTGATGAGCTGTTTGGCTTTATAGACACTGAACATAGCAGATAACATACCCCAGCATACGGCATGGCAGTACAGCATGCCTATGAAGAAGCCAGGTCTCCATCTCATACCCTTATAAGCATTTCTTTTGTTGTTACCATCTGCTCATATGCAGCCGCCATCTTCTCATGGTGTAGAGGATGGATGCAAAGGTGCCTCTGGCCCCTCCGCTATTCTGCTGTTGTCTTATTCACTTAAAACTTGCAGAATCCCTGTGCCGTGCTGTCCTGTCTTCCTATCACACTATAGCCTGAGCAGAGGAGGGGGAGAAGGGAAAACTACATTCAGTAGAAATTGGGAGTGATATGTTGGTGATAAATACTGCCTATGAAGTAAATGCAAGCACAACCAATGATATAAAAGCAGACTATAATGGTCGTTTTTGACATATTTCATCACAGGTGATATTGGTAGCATTCATATCTGACACATGTTTTCTTTGAGTGCTAGAGCACTTCCATATATGGAACAAAGTACACTCTGTGTTATTTAAGACAAACTGAAATTTTAGCTCACTTTGAAAAATGTGGCTGAACACTTGTGCTATATTTTTTCCCATAAGAGCAACAAAAGAAGGTTCTGAAACTGTTTGAGGGAAGGAACTGATATCAAAGAATTGCTGCTTCTCTTGTGTGGAATTATTCCTGTAATGAATGGGGGCAGTGCGTTTCTTGAGGATCACAAACCTCTGAAACGCTACGCTGTGCTTTGTAATACAGTTGGTGCTTAGGGAAAGAATTATCTGTGGTTATTTGCATGCTAAGAAGGCACAAAGGGATGTGTGCAAATGCAGCCCTGCCCCCATATTTCTGCCCCCATGGTCTTAAATGGATTTTTAATCTGCCTTTTTTTAAAATAAAACTTAACTTTCTTGAGGAAGACTGACGATTCCAAGGTGCTCATATGGGGTTTGTTTCAGTGTCTAAAATAATTCTTGTCAGATCAGGATTTAATTTTTTTTTCTAGAAAATCTGCAATCTTGTATAAGAATTCCAGGCCTACTGATGCCTAATGTTCCTTTTTGTCTTTGTCCACAGCTCTATAATAATGAGGTGTAAAACATCTACTACTTCAGTTAACCCTTGGCTAGCACTTGATTGCAGATTTTTTTTAACCCTTTGTACTAAAGTTTTTTGTATTTTTTTTTTTAATACTCTTTTTGACTTTATAATCCTGAAATTTTCCTGAACTCGTGGATTTTTCTGGGATCCAAAGTATCTGTAGTGGAAATGGGCTGAAATGAAGATGCAGAAACTCACGGTCATGAATAGCAAAATTTTGCTAGAGATGAATTATAAAGTACTGGTCTATATTGTTGGACTATGCCACGTACAGGGGAACATCTGATTTTTCCCTGAAACTATAGTAGTTGAACTTGGGATGAAACAGTAACTGACAAAGACAGGGGAAGCATTTCAGTCCTTTCCAGGAAGCAGTGATGAGTAAAATTCTTAGAATAAATGAGTGGCTGAAACCTAAACCTGACTGAGACTTGTGGTTTCATTATTAGAAAACCCACCGTTACCATCTGCCTTCACGGGTTTAAAATGCAGCCTGGGTGCAGAAATATTTTGGCTTAGTTTTGTGTGAATAGTATTTCTAATAGTAATCTTGCTTTAATGGGATTTTTAATGTGGGCATTTGTGCCCATAATTTATATAAGCAATAAGACTGTTAAATGTGATGCTAGTATTGTTTCTGAAGACAGTTATTTTCTCTTTTCTTTGACAGATTGATATGCTCAGGTCACTCGCTAACACAAAACCAACAGTTAATGAACAGGACCTGGAGAAGCTAAAGAAGTTTACAGAAGATTTTGGTCAGGAAGGTTAAACCAAAGATATATGTGGAGCATTAGAACTTTTTTTCTTGCTTTATTAAGTATCCTTGTGTCTTTATTGATGGCACTTCAAAAAAAAAAAAAAAAAGCCAATAAAATCACTTATTTCTTACTTTGCAGAAAGAATAGAAGATCTCTTTGCAAAGACCGCTCAGCTTTTGTATTGTATTGTTTTCCTCAGATGTCTATTAAATGTCTTCTATTGAAAAATAATGCTATAAAGGTATAATTTTAGGATGAGACAGCAAAGTGATGTGGTAACTTGTATTAAATATTAGCGAATTTTAAATGATTAGTTCAACTTTACTAAATGTTCAGTTTTACATGTTATTTTAGACCTGGCTACAAGTAAGTTTTGAACTCTCAGTAGCCTCGAAACCCTTTTTTTGGAGGGTGGAAGAGAACCTATTTATCAGGTGTTTGCAATATCAGTCAATCAGCCTGCTTATTAATTTTTTAAATTTCATTTAGAAAAAAGCAACAAATTTGCAAAAAACATGAAGCATATTGCAAGTGTGGATTCACAATTAAAATAAGAAAGAAAACACTGTGAGGGTGAGACTACATGGGCCAGTACTTTGTTTAAATACTGAGATGGACCTGGTACTCGGCTTTTTCTGCTATGTTAAAATTTTGCCTTAAACAGCAAGCTTCTGTTTTTAACTCTTTACCAGCTCATATACATGTGTCACTATGCAATTTAGCAAAGGTTTGTTAAATGCAAGTATTTGGGAGGGTATTTCTTTCTTTTTTATTTTAATCTGATATATTTTCTGCAGGAGTTTAAACTATAAAAAAAGTATGAATAGCATCCTGTAAGATTCTGTTTGTGAAGGCCTGCAACGTATACATTGCCTTTGGAGTAAGGAAGGTATTTGGGGAAATAGCATACTTTCATACCTGAGAAAAGGATAACAGATGATCTAGTAGCAGACTTTCAGAACCCTACTCATATCCACTGGATATCGACTGCATCCATTTAGTGCTTAGATCTTGAAGAAGGGCTGGCACTTCTGTTGATCTTTCAAGTATAGATGTGTCTGAATGGACCTTACAGAACTACAGTGTCAGCATTGAGTTTGTGCCTTTTAAGTTTGCACTGGCCATAGATTAAAAAACATCATATGGATACTAGACTACTCTGTTCCCTTAGCATTGTACAACTCTGTCCTGCATATGCTTTAAGTTACATTAAAAAATTTGCACATTTTGTGTGTATGTTACGTGTACATACACACATTTTTGATCATCTTTCAATGGGTTTTGGTTTCTTTTATGTACAGATTTTGTGTACTTCATAAATCATAGTGTACTTTATAAATCATAGGACTGGTGAAATTTGCTGTACTTAAATGAAGTAAAATGTTGTAGTACAACTTCTGCAGTGTTCTTTGGGTATTTCTTCAATATTCTTCTCAAGAATTTAAAACTGGATTTTTAGACTCTGGATTTCTGATTAACAGCTACAGAATATCTAGTTTAAAAGTCTCTTGGATAATGCAAGGTGCTGAGCTTTTGCTTACTACCACCATGAAACGTCCTTTCCAAAATCATTCAGTGACACATACCGTCGCCTTTGTCTGTTGTTGGAACATGCATAAACCAGAAGTAGGAGACTGCAGGGTTTTGTGTGAACCTTAAGAGAGGGATTTTTCTTCCAAAATACAGCAGACTACAGGAATTATCATCTTAGTCGCAACAGAAGCACTGCTGAATCGGCCCCTTGAGAAAGCTTCACCCTTTAGAAGTTAACCGACTGGCAGGGCATGCTCTCAGGTTTGAAACTGGCATCCAAAGGACTTGACTCAACCTTTTCAAAACAAGTGGCTTTATTGGGGTCATTGTTGGGGTGGTTTTTTTGGGGGAGGGAGGAGGGCAGAGGTTGTTTTGTTTTTGTTACAGGCTAATTTGTCCTATAGATTTCCGTAAACTTACCAGTGTACATCCAGTCTTTAATGTGGAAGAGAGGTATATTGTATATTTTGAATTTATATTTCACTGAGTTTTGGGATGGCATTTGTAACAGAAGCATTAATGTTCAATATTTAAAGTTGTTTTTAGAAATAGACTTTTTTCTTTAGCTATCATTTTATTCCTTCTCTAGCACACTGAAACCTTACCAGTATCCTTTAAGTTTAAATAAATAAAAGAATATATCACTCTGGTTCTTAGTTGCTTGGGTTGCTTCGGTTTTAAGGAGTGGAGTGTACTACATACAGTTTATGCACGTATTTTCGAATCTGCTTTTGTTCATGCGCCTGTCTGTTAGGTGACTGCACACCCACCAGAGGCAAAGAAGGGGAATGTTCTCTGTTCGGCTGTTTTTCAATCTACTCCTTCCTTATTTAGTCTTCCACCTAAATGGAATATAGTTTCTGCTCCTCTCCCTGACTCCCTGTGTTATTTGTAAGAATTATCTTGAGAGGAAACCTGCTAGTAATCAACTTTTTGACATAACAAGAATATTTTTATTCTGCTTCTTGCTCCTTCCTTCCTGCAGAATGCCAAGCTCATTTCGTGACTGACTCATGTAGTTTTTGTCCTACCTGCTTCATCTTGGTAATCACTTTGGACTCGGAGCGATTCCTGTAGCTTACACAAACTATTGTAAGAACCTGATGGACTGTTTCTTGCTGATACAACAGATGCTTGATTTTTGTTACCAGAATATTTTTCTTTTTGATCACACAGTCTATATTGTAGCTTTTGTAGCATAGCTCCTGTGCCTTCTCTTTCAGCTTCTTACCTGTGTCCTATTTAACAATACTTTGTTCAGTGTTTTTTTGGTTTTTTTTTTGTTTTTTTTTTTTTTTTATTATTCCACAATTCCCTGTCATCACAATTGGCTGTAATTGTTCCAAGGCATCCTGTGCCCTGGCATCCGTGTACTGACAGGCCAGGTGTAAGATAATTTGGTCTTGTTATTTGTTTCTTGGTCCCTGTGTCCTAATTGCCGCTCTCCCTGCCCACCTGCACATGCACACACACCCTTATGATAGCAGCTTCTTCCTTGGGACACTTTTGGGGTTTACTTTGGGGTTTACTTTCTGTTCATCAGCCTCTGTGTTCTCTCCAAGAGTCTACGACTGCTCCAGGACACTAGCGGCCTACGCCAGAACATCCTCGCGTGTCGGCTCCATGCTGAGGATGGCAGGACATGACCTGGCACTGCCACCCATGCCCCATGCCTGCCACGTGTCCTAGCTGCTCCGTTCTCTGCAGAAATACTTGACATTTTTAGGCTAATTTCTGCAGCCTCCTCAACCATTAGTCATGAAAACAAAACAAGATATCCTACCTGCATCATAGCAGGGGCTAACTTCTAAGAGCCCCGAAAGGCTTTGGGTGTTTTCTGAGAAATCTCCAGGAAACAAGTTCCTGACGCTTGAACACGGGCACAGTGTCGAGAGCAAAGCCAGGGCCTTCTTTTCCTGCCTGCTGACCTATTACCAGGCACCGTGCCATGACCTGGCAAGACTTGCTTTTGCTTGTCCTCCCTCCCCTGCTGCCTCAGCTACTTTAAACCTAAGCTATTCAACACAGAGGCTTTACCACTTCACTGTCACGTGTCCTCTGTAAACTATAAACAGTAATTTCCTCTGACTCATGCCCTTGTGGGCAGGTGCCTGTCTACAGGTACTTGTTACAAAATTCTAAGCTGGAGCAGTAGCTTTCTACAATTGTTTGTCAATGTATCTGCAAGAACAGCAGTAATAGTCTGCTAAGTGAGGGACTGAGAAAGTTGCTATAAATGTCACCATCTCACACAGGAAATAGAAATGGCAAATGAAAATTGTTATTTAGGGTTGTGACTTGGGCTCCAGAAAAGTGAGGTGAATGGTTTACCTCACAGAATGCTAGTAATGAATTATGAGTGATTTATAACGATGCACAGCAGAAATCAGTGATTTCCACCGCCACCCCACTGCTATAGTTGTGTTGGCATGGACAATTTTATTCTTGTTGCGTCTCTCCACTCCAGAAGTGATTTGCCTTCTGTATCTGCCTGGACATCACTTGCCTGCTGCCTCTGTGGAAGGAAGCACGTGACAACCTGTCCGACGGGAGGACTCGCGCCATCAGAGGAGTCCCGGAGCCACCCCTGGCAGCGCTTGCACGGGCTCCTGCACTGGGCCGTCACGTTCCCCCTGCCCTGTGTGCTAACGCACCTTTCAGCAGCAAGAGAGAAGCTGCCGTTGACCAAACATCCGTAGATGGGGCTGTGATGGACATGTGTATCCACGTGTTCACATCCTGCTTACAAACAGCTCAACCATGGTGATAATTATGTAGCAGCTTACCAAATGCAGACCACGTAGCTGCTGCAAGGGTAGCTTTATGCAGCCTCTGCAGCCTCCAGATGTGCCTGCTCCTTCCCGCCTTGGATGGCTTCGGAGCTTGTGCTGTAGCCCCTTTGGGTGCAGCCAGGACGGCTCCCACCAGGCACTCTGAGCTCTGTGCAGTAAATCGGCCCAAGCTGAAGGGCACCGTGCAGAGGCAGCAGCGTGTCCCTCCCATCTCCCATCTCGGTAGCGCTGGGTAGTGAGGCAGATGCCTGCCCTTGGTTCCGGTTTGTTTTTTGACCTGTCAGCTGAGTGAAAGCGGTCTGCCAAGTTTTGCAGACACCAGGCACCTCTTCCACCCTCTTTCAAGGCATGTTCACTCTGTCAGGAGGTAGGCTTTGGGAAAGGGTGGTGCCTCACAGAGAGAAGAAAGTATAGCAAAAAAAAAAAAAAAAAGTTTTGATGAGAATTTTCCCTTAATCTGTTAGTTAATGGACAATCTATATCTTCATCTTTCCTATTGCTTTTGATTATTCTTTCCCTTTTCCTCATCTCTTTGTGTGTGTGTGTGTCTATTCACACATAACCCAGTAATTTTCTCCTCTTCCAATTTCTCTTCTTGTCTGACTCATGTTTTGTCTTTTGTGCATTTTTTTTGCTCACAGTGAAGACAAGGAGCTGATTCCCTTATAAATCCTACTTCAAAACAGCAAAAGGCTTCCTTTGTTTCTGTATTTCCCCAACTTCGCTGTCAAAGGAAGCCTATATGCAGATGAGCAAAAGCTGGCAGAGCCTCCCCGATTCCTTTCTTTCCTTTCACAGCTGCAAGGCACATCTGTGCACGCTGTCTTTTCATGGACTTACATCAGGGCAGCAGTAATCGCTGCTGCTGGAGGAGAGACACAGACTCAGGGAAACACAAGCGACCCCTGTGTACTCACGTACAGTTCAGCGAGGGAAAACAGCAGGAAGCAGAGGATTCTTTGCTTTCATTTTGTGTTCGTTTCTTGAATTGGAGGAGGAGAACTGAGTACCAGGGAGCTTCCAAATTCCCATTGCATAACAGCAGCTGCTCTGCAGTGCATGCCAAATGCAATGTACCAGGGCTGATAAGGAAGGCACATGTTGTGTAACTGTATCCAAGAAATAAACACCGGCCTCTTGCCAGCGCTCTCTATACTGCAGGTATTGCCTGGAACTGGAAATAGATTTAATTCGTGTTAAAAGACTGAGCAAACCAAATCCTCTAAAATGTTTTGAAAGAGAACCTGGCATGAACCTGAAGGAGGTAATTTCAGTGTTTTTTAAGGAGGAGTATGAAGATTTCCCATGCAGGGATGTGGGACAGGCCAATGCAAAGAAAACCTCAGGAGCAATATAATAGTTTTTAAAGCACAGAAAATTAAGATCGTATGAGGTGGTTTAAGATCATCACCTTGAAAAGTTCAAGAGAAACTAGAGTGCTACCTGAGACTCCAAATCATTAACTGGATCTTTTGTAATAAGATTAAGCCTTATGAATATGCACATGATGGAACCTGAATGAGTTAAACTGATAGCTTAATCCTGAAGCAAACTCAAACTTCAGGACCTGTCAGTCTTTCGAGAAGATTACCTTGAGGCACATGTTTTCAAAGCCATGACATAAAGCACAAAATTCTGCCCACCTTGGAAAAACAGTAGTGGCAGTCTGGATGGAAGCAGCTTCACAACCAAATTGCTGAGTGGAAGTCAAGTAAAGTGGAAGAAATGGGCCAGAAGTTGCTGGAAGTAAAATTACAAGTATTCCCTGTCTGGTTAAAAAGTGAGAGTATTCATGTGCATATATCCAGTAAATTAATAATGACAGAAATAGGTGAAACACTATCTCTTAGTAAAGGGAAACTCAGGCAAATACCATCAGCTCCTGAAGCCATATGAGAACTGCAGTAGGAACCCCTGAATGTCTTAATTGAAATCAAATAGGAAAGGTTCCCTTCCCATCTGCAGACCTAGAATTACTATCTGAAAAATCTAAAAGCATATAGTGACTCTAAAGGTCTGATTTCTCCACAGACGAAATTCTGTGTTAAGCCTCTCTTGTCACAGCATCGCAACATGAGCTTAGAGATGGTAATCACAAGCCATAGCAGTGAATTTTATAGGTAGGTGGGGAGCAATGGCTGGTGAAACCGTGGTAATCCTTCACCTTACTATTTGTGGGGAGGAGTGGGAAGGCATTAAGATACCCATACACCTTGCAATATGGCTAAACAAGGGATTAGTGGCTTTTCTCAGGTCTGTGATTCTCTTCCGCTTCCTCCTATGATCCAGTTTCCTGTTCTGATTCACTGTTCTGATTTCACCCAAAACAGAATGTGTATCTTTATGAGAAATATCAATGCAATTATCTTTGCACTACAACATTAAAATAAATGAACTATCACAGGTAATGATCCACCATTTAGAAGAGGCTTATTTTAGATGCTGTTTTGAATTTGTTTTCTTAACAACTCTAGCAAACCTATTAGCAGTTGAGCAAGCTTGAAGAACAGTGTGAAGGAAGGCCAAGTGAACTCCTGATTAATTACAGTGCTTCCCGCAGACTTTTGGTTTTCAACTTGTTCATCCCAACACATTTGCAGAAGCCCTCAGGCCCTAGCCCAGTGCCTGGGCTATACGTACCCATCCATCACTTCCTTTGCTCCTGCATCACCTCGCAGCCTCCTCTGTACCAAAAGGGCAGCATCAGTTTGATCCCGCCCCAGGCCACCTGTAGCCACCACTTGCCCTTGTGCCGCCAGCCCCAGGGAAGGACTCTGGGGAAGCACGGGAGCCACTGCGCTGCCCGAGGGCATCCCAGGAGCCTGGCACAGCCCGCAGGAATGCTGGGATCCGCCCCTGCTGCTAGCAAGCGGTTCCCGCACCTTGTCCGAGTACTGGAGCTCTGGCTGCCTCCCACCTGCACCATCACCCCTGGCAGTTCTCCAGCAGACCGAGCGTGGAGACAAGATGTTTTGCCCTCAACAGTGGTTGTCCTCGGTAGCACCCTGGATATCATTTCACTCCGCCATGCAGGGACAGGTCTGCTGCCCTATGGTCTCTGCCTCACGTGGTGACCAGTACAGAAAGCATTTCCAGCTACAGAGGGTTTTTCTGTTTGGGAAAGCAAAGCAAGACAGAGAACAGGGTGTGAAGTCACTCTCCTCTAGGCACCACCGTATACAGGCCATCACTTCTGAGCACCCTCTACTGACAATGCTTAGGGACAAACATTATGTTAGATGGCTCCTTTTCTGACCCCATGCAGTTGTTTATGTGTTCTTACAATCAGTTATGCTTCTCCACAGGAGACAATGGATCAAGAAAGTCAGCTGACAGGAGCTTCTCCTCCATGCTGAGTTTCTTCTAACATCTGGAGCTTTGCAGGAATCCCTAATTCTAACAAGGCTCTAATCTCTTGTGCCCATTAATGCTCCTTTCTTACTAAGTCTGTTGTATGCCATACCTGTTAATGTTACCAAAAAAAAAAAAAAAAAAAAGAGAGAGAGAGACTGTTGGAAAATAACTACAGTCAGTTTGGAAGGACAGAAGGATAAAGGTATTCTGTTTGGCCACGCAAGCTTCAGTTTTGATATTTGTTTCTCTAAATGCAGGAGGATGGAGGGGAAGGAATCCCATCAAGCCATGCCCAGGTTTATTACAATGCATGGTACCTATGGACTCTAGTGCACACCCCAGCTCCTCTCAAGTGGCTCCAGCAAAGCCAGCAGGGAAACAGTCAGGCACAACACAAGTGTCTGTAGAGGCTGCCGTGTTGCTACCTGCTCTCATAAAACCTTCCCCCTTCCCTTGATGGTGTCTAATGCAGACCATAGATCACGTATCTGATGCATTTTGAGAGCCTTCATCTTCTGAGAAGCTCTAAAGGGCACTTTTGAGGACAGCTATTTGGGTTGTAGTGTTACCAATTAACAACTTTGTTTCTATGTTTAAATCACTATTTTTAAGCTTCTGTTGCCACATCTTCTGCTCATACTGAATACCCACAAGGTTATTATTGAAAAAAAAGTGTGTTGAAAGATTTAAATTAACAAGATGGCGGAAGCAGAAAACCACAGCTGTGAGAGGTCCTGTAGTTTGGCTGCTTTTGTCTACTTGCATTGCATTCATTTTCTTCCTCTAAACACATCATTGCTGTATTGAAGTTTCTTCTAAAGATTAATTAGCAAAGCAATTACTATGCTGTCCCCACTTTTTCCCTCCGCATCGCCAGGGAATATACATGCATCTGTTAGTTTTCTTTCCAAAATTACACACTCTGTGATGCTACTTACGCAGGTCAGGTTAATGAAATATTTCTTTATGCGCAACTGCAGCTTGGAAGGGAGATCCATGATGTTTATGTTAGCGCACAATTTCCGGTTACGCAGCCACTGAGAAAATTGTTCTGTAGTAAACGATATCCTTGGGTCAGGAAGAGTGACCTTGCGCCAGAAGGACTGACCTCGGTGAAGGAGGTCACGTGCGAGGAAGCCAAAGCAGACACCTCGGGAAGGGCAGCCGACGGCTTCTCCTGCCTCCCTGTCAAAACTACTGGCGAGGCCACTCGGTGCATCACAGGCCCTTCGAAAGGTCTTCACCTACGAAGGTATTTTTCAAACCAAAATACATGACGTTCAAATAATCCAAAGGGGGAAAAAAAAACCCAAAGCACACAAAACTCCAATGCAAGTAGACATTGAGCTCTCCTCCCAGCCTAAAGGAGAAACCTGCAGAGGTTTCTATACAAAATCTACCGGGAGGGAGACTGCATTGGCCTAGAAAGGCTTCTAAAATGTGGTTACCAATATAAGGGCATAGCTGGGACTGCTCAGGTTCATGTCATGCGTTACAGACCTTTAAAGGCCCCCCGCATTATGCCCAGCTTTTGTTTTACTAGAAACTTAATGCAGATGGTTTGTTTCACCCGTGTCCTCCGCTCACCTTGATGCTGAAAGCAATGTTATATTGTGAAAGACGGATTTGTGCTTTATCTCCATATTCTGCGGTTGAAGTCTAGAAATAGTCTTATCTTGTTACCTGAACAATCTCCCGCTCTATCTTAATCGAACGTTGTTGCTGGCAAGAGAGCACACATAGACTGTCCCCTATACGGAGAAGGCACCAAACACACTTCATACTTCATGACTGCTTTTTCAAGCCCACATCTTATTTGCACTTTTGCCAATAACGGAACTAAATTGTTGTCTTTCCCAGGTGGCTCCTCGCATCTTCTCAGGCCTCCACCTCTGCACTATGGCAGCCAAAGCGGCACCAAGGACATCCCAGGACACGCTCGTCCCAGAGCTGATTCCTGCTCTCCTTTTTTTTTCTTTTTTTTTAACTGTGGCTAATTCAGGCTCCCTTGGAAATGGCTTAATCCCTGCCTACACCTCTGCTCCCATTTCCACCTACTCACAACTTCTAGTTTCCTCTCCGAGGTTATTTTCACACCCTTCCGCACACCCTCTTGCCTCCTGATATATGTATTTATATGTGCGAGGTTTTTTGGTCTGATTGCAATCTCTCTGCTGCAAGTTTGCTCCGCGCACCGCACAAAGACACTGCATGAGAGCTAATCCCAAAGCTAATTGGAGGGGGATTCTTTTTTAGTTACAACTTGGTAATTGCACCCTAGGGCCAAAACAGTCAGAAATGTAGACAAGCAAATACACGGGATCTTGTTATTTGGACGGCCGTGGAAGGGTTCTCCATTTTAACCCTTCTCCTGCTGTTATGTTCTAAAATCGAAAGACCCCCCACTTTCATTTCCGTGTCCCTTTGTTCATACGGACAGACACGCGGGTTCACCCCAACGCCCCAGAGCGCTCGTTTGACACCAGCGGGGCGGCCCTTGGAGCCGAGCGGCTCCGGGAAGCAGCGCTCCCGCCGCGCCATTGCCCCTCCCGCCGGGACGCCACCGCGGCCTTGAACGGCGGCAAGATCAACGTTATAACCGTTGGCGCCCAGCTTCCTATCGCGCCGTTTTCTCTTTAAATCCCAAACCGACCTTTGCCGCTAACAGCGCCCCCACTCCCGCCCCCCGCTTTGGCGGGAAGCCGCCGCCCGCCCCGCCCATTCCGGGGCGCAGGCGCACCACTCCCGCCCCTCCCTCAGGGGGCGCTCGCCGCCCGACCGCTCAAGGGCGGGGCGGGGGACACTCCCTCCCCCTCCGCCCCGCGAAAGCCCTGCGGCACCAATCCGCGCGCCGCGTCCCGCCCCGCCGGCCCCGCCGGCCAATCCCGAGGCGCCTTCCCCCTCGGCCGCTGGCCAATCCCAGTGCCGCGCTGGCCGCGCCAGCCAATGAGCGCGCGGCGTGGTGGGCGCGCACGCTCGCCCCGCCGCCGCAGGCGGCCGCGCTCGGCGCCCCCTCCCCTGGCCCTCGCGGTTCCGCCCCGTCCCGCCCCTTCCTGCCGCGGCCCCTCGGGCCCCGCCGCCTCCCGCCCGCTCGGCCGCCCGCCCGCCCGCCCGCCCGGCCATGCTGCTCCTGGCGGCCGCCTTCATCGTGGCCTTCGTCCTCCTGCTCTACATGGTGTCGCCGCTCATCAGCCCCAAGCCCCTCAAGCTGCCCGGCGCGCACGTCGTGGTGAGTGCGCGCCCGCCCGCCGCGGCCTCGGGCGCCGCGCGGCGCGGCCGGTTCGCCCGTTGCGCTGCCGCGGGCGGCCGTTGGCCGCGGGGAGCGGGCGGCGCGTGCGGGCGGCGGGACCGCCTCGCAGGGTTGGCCGCGGGCCCGGGGTCGTTGACGGCTGCCGAGGGAATTGGGCAGCCCCGCCGAGGGCCGCAGGGTCGAGCCCCGTGTGACGAGTGTAACTCAGAGGGGTGACACGGACAAGGAGTGCGGTCCTCGGCGGGCTGCAGGCGGTGTCCTGAGTCACCAGAACCCACCAGCGGGCCGGCCCCGCTCCCGTGGTGCCTCTCGGGGGCATTGCCTCGGTTGCTGCCGCTTGCTGCGGGTTCTGTTCTCCCCTCAGCATCTCCCGAGGTGCTGGAGCCGTGTGCGCAAAAGGCAGCGTCCCTGGTTTTCCTCCTCTAAGAGGTGCTTCGGACTGAGGGAGCCGGGAGGCTGGCAAGCTAACGTGAAGGAAGTGGTCAGATGACACAGAGGCACCTTCTCATCTTTGCGCAGATATCCATGTCTCTAGGCAGTGTTTTGAGTGCGTGTTGTCGGGGTGGTGGAAGTAAGGCTTTAGAAATAAAATTTCAGCAGAATCTACCGCTGAAACAACAATTCATGGTTCGTACACCACAAAAAGTTATTATGGGTGTTCTGCTTGTGGGGGCCATGGGGGAAGGAAGGAGAGCATACAGAGGTGCTTGCAGATGGAGCAAGAAATGGGGAGTTTGGTCACGCAAATAAGTTAAGCGGTTAAAGGAATTTGTGCCTTAAAATTAGATCTTTTGACTTAGCTTCAGATTCCTAAGATAAACATCAGAGCTGTAGTTCTCAGTTTGTTAAAACTTGCTTTCAAGTGGTGTTTGCAGATGCCCTCTGTTTCAATGGGAGTTTGGGATAATCCCCCTCAAACCTATGTAAAAGTGAGTTCGCAGCTGTTGCAAATTAAAGTTTTGGAGGTTGGGGTGATGACTTTTTTCCCCTCCCTCTTAATTTATTGTTCAGATTTCTTTGAAGGATGGAGCAGTCCCAGGATAATTTACACCTGAGTTGCAGCTGTATTCCTGAGTTGCTTTATGCAATACTGTATTACTTGAGTACTGAAACCTGAAACTGCCTTTGCAGCATCATATGCTGTGTGACATAAACTGGAAATTGCATTAAGGGTTTCTAGCTATGCGTGCCTCTTTCTACAGGAGCAATGCTACTCATGCAGGAGCTTTTAGAAATCTTTCAGTATTGAAAAAGAGCAAAAGGGAAGCAGATTTAAGAGGTTCACCTGGTTATTTTATGCATAAATGGCAATAATAAGAAGTTTAATGGTCTTTTCTTCATATTGTTGGTATTTTGCTTCCTATACTCAGCTTTTATTCCAAGTTTTACTATTTGTATATGTAGTTAAACTTTCTTTGTGTAGAAGCTGCTGTGCTGTTTTTCATATATGAAGAGGCTCTTTTTAAAAAAAAATTGAAATACTGGAATTGAAATACTGGAAATATTCAAGAATACACTCTTCTCTGTCCCCTGAATACTGCTGTTAATTGCCTTAGTGGTTTAAAGTGAGTTTGACACAAGCAGAGGTCTCAAAGGAAGAAAGGTATTTGTGCAGTCTATAAAGTTGAAAATCCAGCTAGAGAAGTAATTGGATTAGAATACTCACAGAGGAAGAAGCTGTAGAAGTATCTCAATTTCATGAAACAAGTCTGCAGAAAGATAATTTTATTAAGACCATTGCCGATGGAACTACTTATTTTACTTTGGGTTTTGGTTTGATGCCTAAAATATTTAGGAAAACTAATACTATACAGAGCAATTCTTCTCAATTTCATTTTGTCTTAGTTTAGTAAGTTCCATTAATAACTCCGTATATTTGGGTCATTTGGATTTCAAATTTTCTAGTGTAATGTTTGTGGGGAAAATTATTGGATAACGGTGTCATAAACTAGAAATCTCATTTAGGGACAATTTCCATGCTGTGTGTCCAAAGTGAGTTCTTGAGTCATATTCTGAATGTCCTTTTCTGCTGAAATGACAGACTTCCAGAAATTATTTAAGGACTATAATATTATAAGGGCTGCTTCTGAAGTCTTGAGGTCCAGTATCTACAAACATAATATTCTTAGAGTTTTTTTCCAGTATGTGACTGTATTCTGATGAGACTATAGTCAACATTTAATAAGCTTTATCAGGCCTCAGTTAAATCCAGCCTACTTCTCTGGAAAATTCTGTGATATTACAGTACGTCTTTAGTATCATTTAGCTAAATTATGTATTAACATTTATACATAATTTCTTTTATTCCCTTTTCTCACACTGAAAAAAAAAAACCTGTAAATTGTATAATTCCTCTTGAAGGAGCAACTGATCACTTTTCCATAATAAATAGAATTTTCAAGATATGCTTCAGTAAATACTTCTGCTTCAGAAATAGTCTTATTTAGAAACTATTCTTTCTTCGAAAAGAAAGTATGTTTCTGAAGGGAGGGTATCGTGTAACTTTAGATACTATTTCAGATGTTCTTATGTACTTACGGATTCATTCTTTAATTTTCAGTTTGTCAGAATTTTATTCACTCTTACCTAATCCTTTATAAAAATGATGCCTCTACACTGCTAGTTGCTATTTTATTATATTTATTTCTTGAGCTGAAGCAGAATAAGTGGCTCTGACAGTCCTTAGGGGATAGGGAGATGAAGCAGAATGCACTTGTTTGTTTGTTTTGTTATTTATTTTCATTGTTTTTTTCCCTGTGTTCCCCGCTGGAGTCATCTGTATGGTGGAGATGCTCGCTGTGTTATGCCAGTCGTGTTTTCCAGAGGAATCATGGTTATCTGAATCTCTTTCTTTGAAGAGAATAGGAGACTCATTCATGGTGGAAGTCTGCAGATCTCTAAGTTACTAGTGGTCCTTCCCCCCACCCCACTCCTTTCAGTTGTGTACTGTGCTGATCCCAGTAAGCACCATTAAATAAAAATGACTTCTCTGCTATGAATTTTTTTTCGGTATTTAGAAGTATAAGATTCTGTGCTTTATTTCCAGCTTGAAATGAAAGGTCTTCCAAAATGAAGTATATGAAAGATATTTCTGTGCATTAGAGCTGCTTTGTCTTATGCTGAACTTCTCTTTGCTTTTTTTAATTTTATTTTTTTTCTCTCCTCTTTCCTCCTCTTTCCAAAGACTGGAAGATAATTTTTATATAGCTTTTATTTTGCCATAGGCTTTAACTTTCTTCTCGGATCACAGACTACGTTGTAACTAACAGTACCAATGAGAATAAACAATTATTTGGATAGTTGACTGTAGCAGTCAACAGGAAATGGAGGATAGGATAAAGCAGTCATCCATGCTTCATGCGCATGAAACAGCCTGGTCATGGATATTGCATGTTCCCTACTCACCTTCCTCCTCTTTCTTTCTGTCCATCTCCAAAGGTACTTTGCTTTAATGTGATGCAAACCCAAGGATTTGCTGCAAAAGCAGTCTTCTGTTTAGAAACTGTTCTTGCTAAGAGAACATAATTTGCTTCCTTCTGTTTCTCCTCCCCGCCCTTCCCCCGCCCCCTTTTTCTTTTCCAGCATCCACTTTTCTCAAAACCATGTTGTAATTTCTGGAAAACTCTGCCCTCAATCAAAGTTTGTGGACTAGCCATGGCAGGACTATAAAGATACTGTCTGTTTGCAAGCACCTCCCATGCAGACTGTTAAGGGCTAAACGCACGTGGAAGGGTCAGCTCTGGTCATTGGCCATTCCTGTGCAGAGCTGGACCTGGTAACAGTTGTGGCCTTGAGTCAGCTCTAAGGAGAGACAGTTGTGGTGTCAGCGTTTAGACTCTGGTATGGAGAGTGGTGTGACCTGTGGTTTGGCATTGTTTGAGTGGTTCAGCAAGAGGTCATTTTGAATGTAGTCAGGCATACGAACCACTTACAGGGAGGTTCTGGTTCAGAGCAACTGAGTACCTTATGTTAAAGTACCATCTGAAGCAAGAAGCCGGTTTGCATTCAGTGCTGGTAAGTAAAAGGTAACAAGCTCTGTAATTTACCTAACAGATTTCACAGATTCAGTTAGCCTAGCTTCATTATGGCACAAATGTAGGATTTTACTCGTCTTAGGAAGATTTGGTCAATTATTCTGTTGGCATGCGTAGTGAACGTTGTTGAAAGATGCACACATTGGTAACAACATCCCACGTATTAGTAGCAACCTCCCACCTAACTAGCAGAGCTCTCTGCTAATTGATACTACCTTTTGTCTCTGATATATCTGAAGTGAGAACTATTCTTGTGCTTGAGCACGGCTGAATAGAAAAATTATTTTCCCCTTTCTGCATGGGTTCAGAGGTTGTCTTCTGAAGTGAATGCTAGAATTGTCAGAAAAGTGGAAGCCATGATGACAGTAGCTTCATCTTCAAAGGAGTCCTCAAGCCCTGGTCTGCTTGACCTCTTTGTGATACTCAGCCATTTGTGCGGGCTGCAATCAGATGTCTCTCAACTCATTGTTGTGGCATAATATGGTATTGGAACAGTCTTCTCTGTGCATTCATTAGTTGCTCTGGTGTTGAAAATGAGTAAAAGCAGCTCATAAACGCTTTTGAACTTGGATCAATCTGAATATGTCAAATTGAGTCTTTTAATCCTTCCAGTGATGTACTGAAATGTTGTGAGCTCTTCTGTGAATATGCTGAAAGTCTTAACTTCCCTCCATCATGAAGTATTTCATTCTCGGATTTTACTGAAATACCAAAACATTCATACATTTCACACCCAGCTGTGCATGCACGTGTCCACACATGCATGTGCACACACCCAAAATTGCAGACCTACTTTACTCTGAAAGCAGTTACTCTTGGGTCAGAGTACTAAAGACCAGCGCTCTCATTTCCACTCTGTCCAAGAGTCATCTCGAGGTGTTTGTGCAATGAAGTTAATCTTGCAGATAGTCAATTAGAAGCTAATATGAGGCAACTATTGTTAATAATAGAGGAAGCCTGAAGAGATTAGGCCAAGCTTCTGAGTTCTGTTCCTCTTACTCTGTTTGTGACTGCAGACAAACAAGTCAAAAGCTGCAGACCATGTTGTAAGTATTTGCTGGGATTGTTTTACTTATGCAAAATCATTTTTTGAAGGGTAACGATAAAACACTCATGTGAAAGAAGAGAGTTCGGTGACTCAGCGGGAGTGTACTTCTGGGGTTCTGACTCTTCATATTCTTTCCTGCCCCCAGGAATGGAAAGAATGTTTTGAGGATGTGTCTATGAAAACAGAACTGTTTGGCACTTGAAAGTGAGAAAACTTCTTCAGATATTTCAATATCAGGGCTTTTGATAGGCATCTGCTTAGAGAAGGAGAAGCTTGGAGGCTCTTCCACTGATTTTTGTTTTGCCAAAAAATGAACATGATAGTATACTTTCTCTGAAGTCTTTTGAACAGTTTTCATGAAAAACAACAACAAAAAAGACTCGTCACGAGGAATCTGTATCACTATTTTTCAATTATGAAGAATTCATTATTGCAGAATTCATTAACTGTTTTTCTTTACAATAACTAGTTCTAGCTGTTTTGTTGCAATGTTTTCTTACTTAAATCTGAATATGCTATTAGGGAACGTTTGAGCAATTTGGGTATATAAAGAAGGTATCTGTGTGTGGTTTCTGTTTTAAGGGCTAAAGGTCACCTGGAGAGATGGTGTTTAAGGGAACTTGCACCATGTCATCTGAAAGGCAATATAAGACAGGTGTTTTTCCTTTTAGTCAAAAAGAAATCAGGAGTGTCTTTTATTCCATGTTCTGCATGGAATTCAGGTGTAGATGTTTTGAGGGAAGCAAGAAAGGTAGTAAGGTGTATTTAACCTGTAATTAGTGCAAATAGGCATAACATATGCTTCTGCAACCTATGATACAGTCCTGTAGCCATCACTCTGTCTATATAACAAACAAACTGTTATTTCCTGTTTGTGTGTTAGACTCTCATAATTCTGAATGAGAAAATGTAATGAGGTCTTGGCTCCTGGGATCTGCATACAGCTGGAATTGAGTGATGGCGAACACGGCCCGAGGACCAGAGCGCAAGGGGTGGCTAGAGACAAACCTCAGAGAAGAACAGCTGTTGAATTTGTTCTTTGTGTAGTTTTGTTTGTTGGGTTTTTTAACTCTGTTTATGTTTACATGATCTGTAGTTTTTCTTTCTACAGATAATTTGAACTATGATCAGTTGTGGAGGGACAGTAGGTAATCAGGTTCTTATATCTAGCTTTAATAATTTCAAACTCCAAAATATGCCTGTCTTTTTAGAAATAACACACAGAGCTTGATCAAAAATATATGAAAGTCTGCATGGGAGTGAGTCTAAGAGTGTCTGCAATAAGAAATGAGCAAAATAATAAAAAATAATAATAGCATTGAGCTATAACTTAGGTTTTGGAATAGAAACTGAGGTCCCTCAGTATATTTTTAGTTCATGTTATGTTAACTAGTTTTGTGTGTTCAAACTTCATTGGATGCTTAATCTCAGTGCATGTTTGGAATTTTACTTTCATTTTGTTTTTGTGATATGGGAGAAGGGATAAGAATAATAGACTAATGCTGCCGTTTTTAAATAACTTTCAGGTAACTGGAGGCTCCAGTGGAATTGGAAAATGTATTGCTATTGAATGTTATAAGCAAGGTGCTTTCATAACACTGATTGCAAGAGATGAGGTAAATCTATGTGTTCTTTTACTGGCTAAAGTGTGTTCACAAATCTCTATTGGTGCGGAATTATTTTGGAATTGGTAACTATTCATGCTTTTTTTTCATTGTACTTAATTTGAAAAAGATCAGAGAGAGTTCTACATTTTTTAAAACCGTAAAAATTTCCCTACCATAAATGACAACTGGGGAATTAAGAATAAATACTTCAAATTCAAAGGATTTTCTGGGACCAGATAATCATTTCATTATACCTTGCACTAGTCAAAACCTACTCATCAAGACAGCTTTAGAGACAGATATTTCATGTCCTTGTTGTTTATTTGTTTGCTTCTTTATATATGAGAGACTTAGTAAAATTTAGTTGGAACTGCTAAGTTTTAACAATTAAGTATTTCATTGGGGAGAAAAATAATTCTTCAGGGAATAAGAACTCTTAAATTGCATGTGTGCACATGCATGCTGATACTAGCTTTTCAGTGTTTGATAACTTAAAATTGAGGACTTTGCATAACCTTGGGTACAGTGACAGTAGAGTGGTTTTTTTTTCTTTTTCTTTTTTTTCCTGGAAAGGAGCATGACATTTGAAACTTAATGAATTTTCATTTAACTTCCATGATAATTCTGTGACATCTATGTTCTTCAGAATAGTATGTATAATATTATAGAAGTGTAAAAGAAAGACATAGAAATAGTTTTAGGTGTTCTGAGCACAGAAACAGAAGCAATAAGTCTTTTATAGAGATCTTTCTAACTTTAGTAGATAAAGTGAAAAAAAACAGATAAATGAGTCCTGATAGCTTAATGAAGCTGATGTTTTGATCATATCATCAATTTGCCAGATGTCAATAATTTTATATGTACTTGAGGATAACTTTTTTGGAGAATAATTTAACTCATTCTGGAAATATTGAAGACTAACATGCCTTCAAAATTGCCATGCTTTAGCTGTTCTTATATCCATTTCAGAACAAGCTGTTGCAGACCAAGAAGGAAATAGAAAAGTATTCTGTTAATGATAAGCAGGTAAGATCACTACTACAATAGCTAATGCATTTTGTGTGTAAGATAGTGACTACATAATAAATTTTGTAATCTTGATTATAGAACACAAAAATTTGATTTAAAAATAAGTGATCTCAGTATTATGTTTTTGAATCCAAAAAATACTTGTCTGCCTGAATGCAGTATTCTGTACTCTCCTGCATTTGATGTCACTCAGCAAGTAGATCAATCTGATGTTCTCAGAAGAAAAGATTCGTGTCTTCAGCTCTAGGTGTTGCAGACATTTTTGGATAGCTGTCTTTTGCAGCTATTAGTGGATAAGCATTTGGAGTTTTCAGGATCCAGTGGAAGACATCTCCACTCAGCTCCCTGTCCTTTCTCTCACTTCTTACAAGTCATAAATACCGTTGTCATCTTGTGAAAGAAGCTTTGATTCTTCTTTTCATGGTTTAATGCACTTCACCATGTTTGTTCTTTTCACTGGCAAAGCACTCTTAACAGATAAATTAATTTTGTGAAGTTCTGAGCCTTGCAAGTGCTAAAGGTTCTGTGCAGGGTGAATTCAGAGCTTTGGTGAATAAATACTATACTCTGTCTGAAAAGCATTGTTTTAGAATTCTTTTCAGGTGCCACTTTAAAGGAGGTAAGTTTATGTTTTAAAAAAAAAATCAAGATGAATCACTATTTCTTTCCACAATATTACTAACCAAGGAGAGAGAGGGACAGTGAGATCGCTATGTTCCAGAACTTTATTACTTACATGATTACAAAATCATGCAATTTATTTGATAGTTTTATGTGGTAAGGGATTCTGTGTCTTATTGACTGTAGTAAATACGTAAGTTTAGTTTGAGTTTGTAAAATTCAATAGTATGTTAAAAAGAAGCACCAAAAATAAGCCCAAAGTTTGGAGGAAAGAAGGTTGGCATAAGCTGGCGCTTTATTTTCTCAGTACTGCCATTTATAAAATGCTGTCTTCACTTGCTAACCACTATCACATTGAATAAATAGAGGTGGTGAGGAGGGTTCTGTTTTTCACTTGTCCATACTGGATTACTCAGATCAGTCTTGTTTTGAAAATTTAAGCCACTTGAGGTAAGGAGGGACTGTTCTTTTTCCATTTAAAACAAAAAAAAAGGCAAACCTGGAAACCATTTTCTTTTAGTTGCCCTAGTAGATTTCCAAGGTTTCCAAGGAAGATAATCCCTTGTGAAACAGTGTATCAGGATGTTCCTGTTAAAATTCTGCCTGAGCTTGACAGACTTTTTAATAGGACTTGGTACCTGCTTGTTGGTTATGTGTTAAAATCTCAGAAAGTACATCGAGCAAGCTCCAGCGTGGACTAAAGAGGACTTTTTCTGTAGTAGTATCCTTAGGCTTGCATAGCTACTAGGGCTGATCGAGGTAGCTGGAGTCTTCTGTATTCATTGCTTAGTTGTAGACTCGCACCGGGAGTCTCCCTGACCTCTTTTCAAAGAACAGAACTGAAAAAGGCAGGGAGTTGGGAGCAGACTTTGCACTTGGCACATCAGATAAGAATTGGGAGGTGGGGATAGCTGGATTGAGAGATTACAGAGAGAGATACAGATTAAGAGATGTAGATTGAGAGATACAAAAAGATTAGGGAATGAGTTCAGGGAAGGATGATGTCTGGAAAGCATCTGCTTCACAGAATGATTGCTCTGTTTACTAAATGAGAGCCTAGAAGGCAAAGATTCTGAGGGGGAAAACTACTTTTTATATTATTATATAATGTCAAAATTATCTCTTAGTGCATACATGGAACGAGGCTGCATGGGCAGCGTGGTTTCTGGCACCTTGTGTACATGTTAGTGTTTGACTTGGCAAGTGTTCCTTTAAAAGCATTTGCATGTGATTTATTTAGAGTGCTGATAGTGCAGCTTTTATGACTAAGTCTGTGAAATGAGACGAAATATTTGCCCTTAGAGGTTTTTTTGCAATTTTTAAATCCATTTCCTGGTATGGAATCCTCCCAGTTACTTCACTGGGAGTTCAATGTAGCTTCTATTGTGAAAGGAGCTCCATTAATAACAAACACAATGCATCCTTGGAACAAAAGGTGAGGAACAGAGATGGGGAAATTAGACTGTTTCTGGCAGCATAGTCTATTTCCCACAGTGTCTGCTCTGGGAAGTGAGAGTAATGAGTATATATTAACAGAAGATTAAAATAAAAGTGTAATAGAAGCAGAGAGGTGCATTATAAAAAGTGACTGTAGACAATAAAAGTGGAGGTAGCTTTCAGGTATGTTGCTTGCTGTATGAATGACAGGTGTATGCAGTCTGGAACTTTAATCGTTCTAATTCTGATACAGAACTGTCATTTGAACAGTAGAAACCTCACTGATTTTGCAGAGACATCCAGTTAGTGTTTCAGTGTCTCCTTCATTCAATTATTATTTCTCTTCCCAAGTTTTCATAAAAGTTACATACTTCCAAAAGGTAGTAAATGCCCCAAGGTGGGGGAGATGCATTGAGATCCATCAATAACTTGCACCACAAGTTCACTTTGTCCAAATTCCTGCAGTGCAGCGTGGCAGGAGTAGCCAACCTGCTGCACAGGAATGGCAAGCAGATTCTGTTTTTGCTGCTAAGAACTGTTGCAGTCTGACCAGGGGCAAGACTTTGGTTTAGATGCACCACTAGCTGCCACAGCAGTCATTTACACTGTGGTAACTTCTTTGTGTCCACGTACTTTTTGGGAGGTGGTCATGAGGATACTGATGACAAACTGGCAACTGGAGTTTGCAGTGGTCTTAACTGACCTTGGGGTGTCACTTAAACTGTCCTTCCTTTGGCCATGAGTCAGTTTGAAGAAACTCCAAAGGTGAGATTTTTGAGACTGTCTGAAGCTTTCAAATGAAAAGTGCCTGACTTCCATCTGCAACACAGCTCAGATAGTACTCTTACCAGTCATCTTTTCTTCCCTGGCCAGCGTTCGTTTTCCTGTGTCTGTATCTGGAAAACTAAAAAGCCTGTCTTTTCTAGTTACCATATACGTATTTGTGACTTTGTGCCACCTGTCAGTTTCTCATAATTTTTAACTCTATCCGTGATACATCCCAATTAAATCCCATGTAGCTAAATTTTTTTTCATTTTTTTTAAAAGTGGCTAGTATGTATCATCACAGTAAAAGGTTTTCAGCTTTTTTAGTGCTTGTGCCCTATAAGTTCTAGGAAGTGTCTTTTGTGATGATGTTTGTGCAGTTTTAAAGCAAGATTCTACAATCATGGTTTTCTGTAGTTTGCAGGGGAAAAAAAGTTGTGTTTTTGTTTGTTTGTTTTGTTTTCTCTCATCTTAAAAATAAGGCTGGGCCACACTAGTGGTTTGTCTTGTGGTTACTACTAATGAAAGTTAATGGGGAATTTTGACTGCTTAACCTGGAGTATTTGTTGCTAAACTTTAGGTAAATAACTTAAGCCATAGTGTTTCTTAATACAGTAAATTAAAAGTTATATTTTGCGTGTGAGTAGCTGCTTCAAGGATCGTGAAGTGTTTTCTTTTTTTTAATACATGAACATAATCTTTATTGTACTAGAATAGATGGTAGATGGAATATTGCTTTCTTCAGTGTGGGAGAAATACTGTTTTGTCAAAATTACTTTTGCTGGAAAAGATATATTGCTGGGTCTGTGGAGTCAACAGTTATTTGGATTATTATGTTGTAAAGTATTCTTTCACCTTCATCTTTTTAGGTTGTGCTGTGTATTTCTGTTGATGTATCTAAAGACTATGAACTGGTGGAGAATGTTCTAAAACAAGTAAGGAATTAACTGATTTATCTGAGTTTCTTAAAGTTTCCGAAGCAGTTAATCTGTGTGCAATGCATTTCTGATAGAAATAGTTCTTTTTAATGATACTGGCAGCTGTGATTTTTTTTTTTTTTTTTTTTCTTTTTGTGCGGTAGAAAGGCTTTGTGCTAATGAAAGTTTCTTAACCCCCCTTCCCTGCTCCAGGCTCAAGAGAAGCTGGGGCCAGTTGACCTGCTTGTAAATTGTGCAGGAACATCAGTTACAGGAAAATTTGAGGACATTGAAGTGAATTCTTTTGAAGTAAGTGAGCATACTTTGTTGTGTGAATGATTTGTTGTTCAACTGTTCCAACAATTAAACCACATTCAGGTACCTTTACAGACTTTGTATTAATAACTACACACACGAGCAATGATAGGTTCTAGTTCAGAAAACTATCTTTTATTTGAAAGAATTGGAATTGTTTTTTTAATCTAACTATTGGTTAACTGGTAATGTAGAATAGTGAGTTCTCCCTTTGGTTCGGGGTGAGATCTCAAGATGGCCAAGGAGTCTGATGTGTCTTTGTAGCCAAGTGTACAGTGGAAGGTACTGATTTGATGTCTGTCTGGTTTTTTTTGGTTTTGTTTTTGTTCTCTGGTGACCATGTTTTTTCATTCTTTTTTTTTTAACCTGTTTAAGAAAAATCTGATTGTTGTCAGTTCAACCCTGTGATGTCCCAGTTGTATGCAGTTTGGTGCAGCTTTAAAAGCTGTTGCTCTAGTGGAGTAACAGAGATTACTCTTTGCAGACAAGAGAAGATTTGGTTATCGGTTTCCCCACTGTTTGGAGGGCACAGCCCACTGGTTTTGTTATAAACCTTCTAGAGGGTGGAGTTAAAGACTTCCCCTTATCCTGTAAAAGATTGAAATCTCAAAAGCATAAATACCTAGATTTTTTCCCTGTTTCCTGTTTTAGAAAGCTCTTTAAATTTTCAGTGTGTTTTCATAAATCATGCATAAATGGATTACTTCCTGGACACTGTTTAAGTCAGATTCTTCCTAAAATATGTTTCTTTATTTCCATGAAGACCATTGTTTCACAAGTATTATCAGTAGCCAAATGCTATTAAGACTTGTTTATTGAATGGATTTTCTTTTTGGCTTGAAGTAAGATTATTGGCTATAAACAGTTTGTGAAAGCACAGATTAGAAAGCAATTGTTCATGCTTTCCCAACTGATAGAACTGCAAATCCAGTTAAGCTTAGAATTAAAATAGCCTGAAATGTTTTTTGAAAAGTGATACCAAACATTTGAAAGCTTCTGAATCTGTGTAGCCTTAAATACCATATTAATATTGTTTATGCAGAGATTAATGGGAGTCAATTATCTGGGTAGTGTTTACCCAAGTCGTGCGGTAATTTCTACCATGAAGGAACGGCGGATGGGAAGGATTGTGTTTGTATCATCTCAGGCTGGACAGTTGGGCCTGTTTGGTTATACGGCTTATTCTCCGACAAAGTTTGCTCTTCGTGGACTGGCTGAAGCTCTGCAAATGGAGGTACGTGTAAAGTGATTTTTTTTTTTTTTTTTTTTTTTAAAAATTTGAATTGTCTTGTGCAACACTATGTGCCTGTGTTAGCTGCTTTTTGGCATCAGTGCAATGATATTGTCCTGGATGAAGTTGCAGAAACTAAGCTGATTTCAGTTGCATAAGATCACTGTGTACAAACTTTTTAACTGAAAAGGCCTAGACTTTTCACTCAAAACTTAAAATCTATGTCAAAATTCTCTTATGAGAACATGAAGGCTCCATGAATGTATGAGCAGGCACTTATACAGAAGGAACCGTGACTAAAGTCAGTGGTTCTTAAGCTGTCTATGAGGTAAGCGCTGTGTGAAGCATGTGAAATGGTAAACTTCTCAAACTTAAACTCAATGATTGTCCAAGAGAAAAAAAAAAAGGAAAAGTTGAGTTGACAATGATTCTTGATATTTTTTTTTCTTTTTTTAAGTTCGGTTAAGTTTCGTTTGTACTTTCTATTCTATTATGTAATGATAAGTTTGGGTAACTCATGACCAAAACCCACCATTTTTCACTATTCAGTGAAGTAAGGTCAGCAAGTATATAATTGTAATAAGGCAGGTAAAAGTGATATGAAAATGCCTACAACTGTTTTCTTCTGTTGGGTGTACATATTTCAGTTGACCTGAATATATATAAAGTGATTGATTCTATATACTTCTAATTGTCCTCTTTTGTAATGCTTTCTATTCAGTGTAGTTTTATGCCTCGATTAGGATAAGAGTGATTGGGAAAGTTGCCTCTAAACTGCTTGTGGGCTGCTAAATAAAGCAATGTGAGTGAAGAATCTTTCTTCAGACACCCTGAATATCAAGCTGGTGACAAGTGGTTTTTTGTTTTGTGAGGATTGAATTCTTCAAAATTAGGCAGTTTATGGGCTTGTGGAGTGGTACTTCTTTATTTTCATATAGAATGTTTTGCAATATAAGTAAAAAACGTATAGGATTTTACAGCATTTTGCCTTAAGTCTTTGAATACCTTCATTGTTTGTTTGTTTGGGAGTACAAATTTGTGTTGTAGTATTTCTGTAGTAGTCTGAATGGGGTGATTCTGTGACAAATGTCTAAATACATAACTAAATACCATCTTTACCTTGAGACTTATTCTCAGATTTTCTACTGATTTTTTTTTTTATTTACTCAAATTTTGATCGCTTCCAAGTTTTTCACAGATTTAAAAGCCTAGTGACTTCATTATACCTTTTAAAGGTACCAAACTTGAGTTTTATTTTTGTAGGTTTTTTTTATGTTTAGCTTGCAGTGAAAATATATTGGCACAAGCAAGTTGGGTTCTGGTGTTCAGCAGTGATTTGGTTTCTGTTTAAAACTGAAATCTAAAAAATGAGAGCTAAATTCTCTTCACATTTTTCCTCAATATCTTAAAAAGCACTTGCATTTGACATAATTTGATAATGCCAAAGCTTTTAGAGATTTTTGTTAAACAAACAAATGCCAAACACAAATGACTCTGTAAATTCGTTGCTATTTTATTTCCTCATTAGATGCAGCTCCAGTCTTGCAAGTACTGGATGTAAAGGTAACTTAATGCTACAAGTGATTACACTCGTGTATTGTATTTATCAAAAAGGGAAAATAACAGACTTAGATTGACAGCACTTACAGGTCCCTTAAGATAACATTTACTTCTGTAATAATACAGGTAAAACCGTATAATATCTACATAACAGTGGCCTATCCTCCAGATACTGACACACCTGGCTTTGCAGAAGAAAGTAAAACAAAGGTAAATGGTTCAGTAATGCTATAATGTTTCTAGAGCTTTGCTTCATAATAAGGAATGCATTTCAGATTTCCGTCAATTCTGTAGTTCTTTTGAAATTAGCGCACATTAAGACTTTTTGAAATATTTGAATTTTATCAACTTGACTGTTCAGACTTGAATAGCTTGTGGGATAACTTTGTATAGTTTATTGTTCTGGCTTTAAGCGAAATTTATCTGAAATGTGTTGTGAAGTCTGACCACTGAATATTGATTGCTGTGGAATGGTAAACTTTAAAAACACTGCAGTTAGTTTTGGTATGAAAGCTTAATAACCCAGAACTATCCTAGTCTTACCTCTTTCATACAGTACTGTTTTAATAGTTGTGACAGATGAAAAGTGAACCCAAGTTCCTTCAGCAAACTGCAAACTAACCCTTCTGTGCAAACAGACCCAGTGACAATGGCAACTGTTAAACTGTCTAGTATTAAAGCAGGATGGAAACTTTTGCCTTATGTCTGCAGTGCAGATGACAGCATAGCTTTTCAGAAAGGCCTGTTGGCAGTAGGCCCTTTTATTTTGACTTAACTTAAAAAATGAATGTTTGATATCCTGACACAAAAAAAAAGAGAAAAGGTGTGGGGGGGAGGAGGTGGTGGATGTGCATCCTTAGATCCCTTGTTCAGAACAATTTCATTTAACCAGTGGAAATATGTCTACTCTTTGCATACTGTGACCTCTAAATCTCACTTTTAAGTAGCCTGACCTTTTATGGATGGCCTCTCCAACATCATATGTCATAGGAAGTTCAGTTTGGGGTTCAGTTCTATTTTCTTAACATGCTTTGTGGAGAACTACAGGATGGTATACCATAATTCCTACTTCATTTCCTTCAGGTAGATACTCTGTATTAAAATTCTATATTAAATATATTCCACCACCACCACCACCCCCTCACAAAGTGCCAGAATTAGGTATCTGCAGATACTTGTGAAGTTAGAACCTTCTTTGGGATTTATATTCTCTTCATAATACTCTGTTTGTTCAAAATGCATCATTGATCTAGGATAACTCTTTAAAAAAGACATCTGGTGAGATTTGACTTACCTTGGGAGAAAGGGGAAGGAGGGCTTTTAAAGAGAGGAAAAAGAAAAAAAAGAAAAAAACCACACACACACAAAAACCTCTAGGCTTTTTTTATTACGTGTGCTTACATGTGCAGTCTTCAGGTGACTCGATCCTAGCTTGATAGTTGACGAGTGCACCTCCAGTCACAGCACTGTTGTGCTGCTCTAGCATTACTGTTACATACACCAGTGCCACATAATTAAGAATACCTATTACTGTGATTTGTATCTCTTTACAGAGCCTGTGTTCTCTGTCCTCTTTTCTCATGTTCAGTTTAAATTCTAGAGGAGACGGGCGGATTCTGGATGGTTTTTCCTATCCCCCTCGCCCCGCCCCTATTGTTAATCAGATAACTCTGTTCATTAATAATAAAATTGGGATGGGAGAAAATGTGAGGCACCAGGGTACATCCTTCTTGTGTGTTACACCTTCCTCTTAAAGGTAATTGCCTGACAAACAGCAATGCTTTGTCTGCTTGACTAGCCAAGTATTTAATGAATGAGTTTTGCTTGCTTTGTCCTCAACATGTCATTAACTTGAGTCTGCCATCCTGAACACCTGCTAACTTTCACAAACCTTGTAATATTATAATTACCTTTTAAAATTCTGTCCCTCTTTCAGGTTTGGTTGATATTGGCAGGTGGGATCAAAAATACTTAGGGGCAATAAGATGCAGTTCTGATGTCATAAGCTGAATCTCTGAGGGGGAAGATTTTATATCTTTATGAAAATATAAACACCTACTAAATTTAACTGAACTTGCCATTACAGTTGCCTTGTGCCGTTTTAATTTAGTATTTTTGCTTTAATGACAAAACCATCTCTCACATTATAAGTAGTTAAACAAATTGCCATGTGTTTAGTTCCATCAGCACTTGAATTCTTAAAAAACCAATGAATGACAAACTTTATTCTAGGTACTTTTAAAACATGTTTTTGGTCTTGGTGTTTGTTCTTGCAGCAGACAAGATTTTTTGTTCTAGTAAAAGGAATTCCTATTGCGAAAATAACTGCTATAATAGCTTTCTGCTAGTGAGAGAAAATGGCATAAATACTCTAAAACACCAAGTAACACAAAGAGGGATTGTAGTTGATGCTGGCAGATGGAATTTGAGGGGAGGAAATCTATGTACGACTTTATTTTGAAGGAGCTTAAAATATTTTAGGCCTATCTTATTCACTTCTGGCTCAAACCACAAATGAGCACATTTCCTCATGTATGTTGAAGACATAGTTTAAACATTTTTATAGCTTATGTTGAAAATAAAATACTTGACAGGGAAAAACACTTTTTGATATTTTAAGTAATAACGTACAAGAAAAATATTACCTACACCAAAGTCGACAGTTACCTTCATGAATTTAGACTATTATTTATGAAGACGCTTTCACCTTTTTTTAAAACATTTTTTAAGTAGGCAGTTTGATACCACCTTGTAACAGTGACAAGTGTCATCCATGACAAAAGAAACAAATGAAAATTTGATCTTGAATTTCCTGTGTTTGTTTGTCAAATTTACACTCTTTTTCCTGTTAAAGCCTTTAGAGACGAAGCTGATTTCTGAAACCTCATCTGTTTGCCAAGCAGAACAAGTGGCCCGAGTTATAGTCAAAGACGCCATAGTAAGTAAATAATTTAAGTACGACCTTTGTAGGAGAGACTGCACACGGTGCCTGTTTAGAGATATAATAGTATGGCTAAGCTAAATGAATAATCATTTATTTCATCTGAAACCGTGCTCTTTGGTTAGTTTGGAAAGGAAGCGTTTTCTTTTTTCTCTTCTTGCCAACATACCCAACAAATGACTTTATACAGTTTCTTGGAACTAGAAGGTGTCTGAAGCACATTAGACAAAACAAGATGATGCAGCAGTATGATGTCATGTCTCAAAGACAAATTATGACTTTCTTTAAAGCATTAAACTATACCGACTCTTTATTCCTTCAGTGCTCTTGTCCAACCTCAGAGCTTCCTTCCTTCTTTATCTTGAACTTAAGTTAATTTTGAAATAATTTTTACAATAAATAAAGGCCTTGTAGCTCTCTTTGGCTTGCAACATTTCAAGTGTACGATGTTTGAGTGATTAAAAAACAAAATCCTGCCCTTAATATTTAAGGGAATATTGTCCTGACTTTTTTCTTATGGTTTATGCTATGGAACGCCTTCATTTTTTGAAAATGAGAAGAACTGAGCACAAGGGACACTGTTTTGTTCAGTTATATGCTAATTGGAATTTAAGCACATGAAACTTCACTTTCTTAAAATCATAAAAACTGTAATTATTTTACACTTGCAAATGCTCTTGATCTTCAGCACGACTTACCCCTGCAGCAGATGTTTAATGGTGAAGAGTTTGTAATATTTTTTTCAAATACAGCACTCATCTTCGGAGTGGTGAGTTTTAATATCTAGTACAACCTCATGCAGCATCCTGTGTTGGTACTTACAGGAAAACAGTGTCATCCCTCCTGTACTTGGAGTGTGTATTACTTCAGATAAGATCTCTTTGCACTCAAGCCATCAGCTGAGAGGCTAAAAGTAGTTCTGTACTGTAGAACTTGCAGTCCTTTCAGGTACAAACGGGGAGATATCTCAGCCAAATCTCATATCCTCTGCTATTCATAGATTCATTGCAAAACCTGATTCAGGCAAATCATTTGTCTTTTCACTTCTCCATTCCGTGAGTCTAGTGCCACGTGTCCCAGAAAGCCTTTTTTTTGCATGAAATCTTTTAGAAACAAGTGGAAAAAGTCTAGGAGTTGGAGCTATAGAGCTGCCATTTCCTGATTATCAGTCAAAAAAAAGAGGGGGAAAAAAGTGGGGGTTTTTTGGTGGGGGGAGTGGAAGTGGGGGATGCTTCTCTATCCTTTTCTGCTACCAGCTGAAGTGCTTAGCAAACCGTGTGTGTTTTGCGGTTTTGAGAAGAGCAAACGAAAATCTTGATCAGATGAAGGCAATATTTAGCATTTGTAATAGCCAAAGGAGAGGGCAAGGGGAACCTTCCCTTGTTGGCAAACTAATCCTTGACAAAGGGCAAGCAGCATCTTGTTCTTCAGTTACAGTAGTAATTGGTGCCCTGTCAGGAGTAGGGTATAAAGTTCTCTCTGCACCTTCTTCTCCCTGTTTTTCGATATATTTCATTTTCTCCACAGGTAAGCATGCTTTCCAGGAGGAATTTAGTCTTTTATCTTCAAGCAAGCTGCAGTAGTTTAGTGTACTTCGCTAGAGAGAGAAGTTCATTTTTGATTGATAACAAAGGAAAGTCAATGTTGCAGCATAACACAATGTTTTAATTTCCTGATCTTCTTAGTTGAGTTAATATTTTTACATTTAAGTATTTCCTGTTACTGATTTAAGTCAACTTAGATCACCAAGAGTAATGTTAAAATAAGCCAAGTTATGCTTTGCCACAACCAAGTAAATATTTTTTTTCTTAATTGCTGTTTTCCTCCCATCTAGCAAGGGAACTTTAACAGCTCAGTTGGATCAGATGGTTACATGCTATCAATATTGACCAGTGGAATGTCACCAGTGACTTCTATTACAGAAGGTCTTCAGCAGGTAATTTTGAGAAGTCTGTGTAATCATGATTTTATAACCTAAAGTACTTGAAGATGTAGTAAAACTAGTAACAGCTACCAAGGCTGGACTGTTGCGCAGTGGTTTGGTGGCTTTCATGAGTTTGTTCTTTTCGAGGTTATATCTCATACTTACCTGAAACTTTTTTCTTTCATGGGTAAATACACCTCAGTCACAGGAGTAATAATAAATTGAAAACTGTTTCTGTCTGTTTCTAGGTTGTTTGCATGGGCATTTTTCGCATCTTTGGCCTATTTTACCTAGGAAGTTTTGACAGCATAGTTCGTCGCTGCATGATGCAAAGAGAAAAGTCTGAAAGTGCAGATAAAACGGAATAGTCTTTATTGTTAAATGGACAGAAGAAGGTTAAACAGTCCTGGACAGCTTGCTGCTTAAGTGGGACTCGGTTATCTCCTGATGGCATTAAAGTGAAAGGATCTGGATAAGTGACAGATGAGTCCCCTCCAAAGCAATGAATGAAAATGAAAGTACAACTCCAGAAAATGCCAACTATGCAAAAGTATGAGGGTTAGGTTTCTTCGGTGATTTTTAGTTGGAGAAAATTTTGGGAACTTCTTTACATGATGTGCAGGGAGAATTTCAGAATGGACTGTGTGTGGTAATTCTGGACAGATGCTTAAGTTTTCTCACATTGGTGCTTACAGACAAAATAAGTACCGTGATTTTTCTGGGCTGAAGTAGATTGAAGTCCCAGCAACAAGTACCAACTTGTTGAAGACATCTTGGGGCTGTTTTTCATTTAAAATTATAACTTTTCCTTTGGCAAATCTACAAACCCGTCTGTCCATGATAGCTTTCCTCCTTCTATTCAAGATGCAAGTATGCACCTTAAGATGGCAGATGTACTTGTATGATCCAAGCTTTCTCAGTCTGGGATTAATTAAGAAGTATGCATGAATATATATTCATACTTTCTAAAGGGAGATGAAGAACCCATTCCCGCAGAGAAATGCTAGGAGATTGACTGGGTCTGTAGCTTTTCTGGCCTTTGAAGTGTATTGTGAACAGAAAAATCAAACCAGTATCACAGGTGTTTTATTGACTTTCAGCCTTTTAAGCCATTGAAATTGTTGTATAACTTTTTCAGATACTTACTATTTTCTTACCTGCCAATTTTGGCTCTGGAAAGGAAAGCAGCATTATGCTACTGCTGTGGATGTTATTTTTAAAACCTGCAAATGTTGAGCCAAACTACTTGATGGAACCAATTGTAATTAAAATACTGGGCTTTTCCAGTAGCAGGAATGTAGCTTTTGGCGTGGAGAGGAAGGGGGGTGTCAGAGTGACATTCCATGCTTTATTTTATCACTTCAGAAAAAGGCTTTCACATGGCAAGAACTGGTTTAAATTACCCTGTTTTTCACTTGCATTGTATGAATCAAAGCTGCTGCCTAACTCTGCCAGAATACACAGAACTTGATGGTTGTTCCTAATAAATGTTTCTGTGTTTCTAACACTGAAACAGCTTGATGCATAACACTGATGTTATAAGGGTGCACTGTATATACCGTTCATTTAACAGACCACTATAGCAAGTGCCTTGTGAGCTTTTATTTCCCCAAAGCTGCAAACTTTGTATTTAACACTGCTCTGTTTTTAGAAGTCCTAGTCTCAGTCTAAACTCTGAATCTATAATTCCTGGTAAAACTTGGCACTTTCTCTTCCTCAAAAGTGGAATTTACAACCAAATAGGCAAAATTCTTTATTAAGAAACTTGCTACACCCATTTAAGGTGAAATATTTATTTAAGATGAAAGACCATGGGTGTTTCAACTGGAACAACTTTAAATGTAACTTACTAAGGCTGTTTATTTTCCCTTTCCCAGTTGAGTTGGTCACTTGTTTTCTTTTCCACGTGGACTAAACTTATTTCAATACTTGGTTTACAAACTAGAGTTGGGTGGCTGTCACATTGGCAGTCTCATTTGTGTGGCTAGACTTGCATTGCGCTGCAGATGCTGAGGCATTGCAGAATTCTTCACAAAGCCTGCACTTTAGGACCTGACTTGCAGATCTTCTAGATATGTGAAGCTGTGCATGCCTATGACATTAATTTTGAGAACAGCGTGTATTCTGGTGGTTTTTTTAAACAGCTGAATGTTAGTGCAAAGGAATCTAGTCTGCATATGCCTTTTCTGTGCTGCTTAATGTGAATGGCCTGCAAAGGGGCATTTATTGTATGTCTGTTGTCAGTGTTGCTATGTTGAAGTGAAATAGCAGTGCTTTTGGGACCCTATTATCTCTGCTAGTTCTTGTTTTATCAGATGTTGATGTAAATCAAATACTTCTTTGAACATCTGCAAAAGGATACCAAAATGACTGAACCGGTTGTTTTTGTAGTTTGAAAGAAATGCTGATAAAATTGACTTTACATCAACACAAGCATGAAGGTCAGGACTTAACAACACTTTGGTAGATACTTGAATTTTTGCATCTTCAACTTGAGCTCTTAAAGAGTTTGCATTTAAGAAACAGCAGTAATAATCCAGAAAGCCAGAGCACGCACACTGTGAGAACTGGGCGTCCTTAAGATAATTCGGGTGGGACATCTCACATCACCAGGCACTTTTTCTGAAAGCCTTGACTGATCGCTTCTCCAAATAATGAGTCATAATTCAGTGCAAGTACTTTTCAAGAAGCAAGAATAACCCTGTGTGGCCCTGGTCTGGTAGAGATTTACTAAGCTCACACCTAATTTTGCACAATGCAAGTAGTGGCATTGATTGTCAAACTGTAGATAAAACCCCTCAGGATTTCTGGAAATTTGAACCAAGCCTGTGGGGTGGTTTTTTTGTTTGTTTTGAGTGTTTGGTTGGTTTGGTTTTTTTTTTTAAGAAGTAAAAATAATCCTTAAGTGTTCTCATTTATCTTGTTACAAATTACTGCATTTCATTTTAAATGATAAACTTTGCATCTGTCCTGTTGTCAAAACGGAGTAATTTGTAACTACAGCAACCTAGTATAACTTTGGCATTTTGTTTTCTTATGCCCATTCTTGATCTACCAACACGTTCATCTTAAGGTCCGATATTAAGTGAAGGAGATGCCTCATAGTCTTGTGGGAAAAAATGACAAACAGCATAAAAATTGTGCCCGTCTGCATACAGCTAAACCCCTGCATCTCAAGGTTTTAGCAACATATCAGATCCATGAAGAACTTCAAATATGCTTTATTACTTTTTGTCAAATTGTCAGTAATTTAATCCATACCTGTGCCATATCTGTCAATGGCTTGTCTTTTTTTTCTTCCTCTACCCCGCCAGTCAATGTAAGATTCAATTTAGGCTTTGATAGTTGAACCAAACCAAATCTCTTCCATTCGATGTTTCTAATGACTGTCTGCTTTAAATACAGATTTATTATAACTGCATATAGTTTATTTCACCAAGGTGTTAATGTGCAATTTGAATAGATATAATATTTTACTAAGAAAAACGATATAGGTAAATGAAGTTATTTGCTGTGAAAAACTACAGGCACTTTTAAATCGTAAAAATGTATAGCATTATTTGTAAAAAGAAACTTTGTGCTTATTGCTTCATCATTTTTGTGCCAGAACTGTAAACTAGTTTTCATATTTTGTATTTCTCAAATAAATGGAGAATCAACAAAGCTCACAACTTGCAAGTTCTTGGTGACTCTTTTGGTGGACTGGTTCAGCATGATCCTCTTAATTTCTTTGGTGGGTGGAACACCCTTTTGGCAACAGAGTTTCACAGCAGATGACAAAGGATGTAAAAAACTGCAGTGAATATTGTCCCAAAGACCCAGTATTGCCAAACCATAGCGGAAATGGTGTTAAATCGGCAAAATCTGCCTTTATTGCAGGAGGAGGTGCCAGTATGTAACTAGTGTTTGTCGCTGAGTGCAGGTGAACCACAATGAGAGATGCTCCTTCTTCCTGGTTGAAACCTTAACTGTCCTGTGATTCTGTGTGTGTGAGATTATGTAGTAGCTCTGTGGCAGGAGTGCTGAAGTGGGTAGATCCATGGTAATTAAACAGTAAGGGAGAAGTAACCCTAAAATGGCAATTTAGAGAGTAAATCTAGAATTGCAAAGTTCATTCTTAGAAAGCTGCTCTTATTAAATCACCTCTCGTGTTTTGAAGTTAAGAGGGGCTGATGCTAAACTGAAGATGCTGGCTAATTTGAAGTTCTGGCATTAAAGAAGGCCACGGCACAACTGCAGTTTACTACTATTATTGAAGGGCAAAATTAATGCTTTTCAGAAAAAAAAAAAAAAAGGCAGATTAGCTTGCAGTTTAAACTGAGGACAAACAAGAACGAAGGCTTCAGTGCCTGGTTATGCCGCTGTCCTTGCCCAGGAGGCACCAAGCACACAGAGGAGCAGGTGCAGGTTTGAGCACCTTTCCGAGGCGGCAGCAAACCCTCACGAAGCGCCTTGCCTTCCTGTGCTGCTGGGTGGAGACTCGTGAGAGCCAGGCAGCTTGAAGGCGAGGCTGTGGGTGTTCTTTGTCCCAGCTTTCATTTCAGAAATGCACAGAACCGGTGAATCATAGAATGGCTAGGGTTGGAAGGGACCTCTAGAGGTCATCTAGTCCAACCCCCTGCACACGCAGGGTCCCCTAGAGCACGTGGCACAGGGTGGTGTCCAGGCGGGTTTTGAAGATCTCCAGAGAAGGAGACTCCACCACCTCTCTGGGCAGCCTGTGCCAGTGCTCTGTCACCCTCACTGTTAAGAAATTCTTTCTCAAGTTCCTGTGGAACTTTTGGTGCCTCAATTTGTGGCCATTTCCTCTAGTTCTATCACTGGCCAGAGAAGGACTTACGTTGTGCTGCTGCCGCTCCTTTTTATCGGAGGCGGCAGGGAGGGGGCTGCTCTTGAGCAGGAGGTTACCCTGCGGGAAGGGGGAAGTGCAGCAGATGCCTTCTCCAGAGGTGCCCGTCGCGCTCGAGGATGACGCCTTCCAGAGAGCAGGGCATCGGAAGGCTTGTCCCGCGGCGAAACCTCGAACGAAGCGCCCTGGCACCCAGGCTCCCTGTGGTGCCGCGTCACCAAGGCAGTCCGAAGTTACACGTTGTTCGCTTGAAAACAAGTTTGTTTTCAACCTGGAGGGGAATCCCCATGTTAATTTTAAAACTTTCGAGTTCTAAGTATGAAGTTCACTCGGTAGAAGTGCAGCGTAAATAAACACAAGGTGGTAAGGCAACATTTAAGATTAATGCTAAGCTAAGATTAATGCTCGGCTACAAAGGGCTGAGGATGAATTCCACTGGTCAGAATAAGATGATCACTCTGTATACATAACAGCTGTAAATGAACTGTGTGTTTCTGCATGCATATATGTATATATAAAATAGCAGGTGCAACAGTGAGTTGAATGCTGAAGGTAATATGTGGTTTAGAGGAATATCCTTTTCAAAGCTAACAGGTTATTCAAAATGCAATTAAATTAGGTATGTTGGTCTTCAGTTCAAGGCATTTACTCGGAAATGTTTTCCTCCCTTTTACTTCGAGAAAAGTTTGAAAGGGGCATTAAGCTTGTGGATCGGAGATGAATGTGTATCCAATATTTGCCATTCTCCTCCCATTTCCTATTCTTCCACAGTGCATTTTTAGTGACATGTTTTACTTTGTTCCTACTCTTGTGCTTCGATGGGGAATTGGGTCTGTGGTTCCTTTTCCATCCCTGGTAGAAGGAGCGCATGTCGCGTTGCCTAAACCACAGGCCTGTGCCCATGCCGAGCAGCTCGAGAGCAGAGGGGAAGCAGCAGAGGTGCCCTCAGGGAGAGGAGCCCAGGGCCAGGCTGTGGGGCAGCGCTGCAGCAGGGAGGCGGCCTCGTCACAGCGCCCGGCCTGCCCCTCGGCTCCCCTCCACAGGACCTGTGGGGCCAGGGCATCCTAACTGGCAGCACGCGCGTTCAAGGGGTGCACACAAAGAAATGGGTCCAAAAGGCAGGAGTTGTGGGCTACGGGTGTGCACCGGGGGCCTCGCACTACTGCCTTCCCCCATGAGCACGGTTAGGGCCCCTGACTGCAAGGTGAAGGTGCCTTAAGCTCTCAAGGGCAGCAGCCTGTGGCAGGCTGGTGCTTCCACCCAGGAAGCGCCCTCCCCACCCTGCGGTGCTGCAGCGCGGTCGGGATGAAAGGCAGCCTTCTGGGTCGGGAATGCACTCGGATGTGCTCAGCTTAACTTGCCACCGTGGTGCTCAAAAACAAGGAAAATAAGCATTCCCTGACATTTGGATCCTTACTTGCTTCACACCTCTTATGTACAAAATGCCCTCCCTTAACACGGCATTTCATGCCATAGACCCCAACTGTAGCTTTGAGAACAGTGTTAGGCAACGCTGCCATCAAACTTAATGAGACCTAGCAATAAAGGAACTTGGCTGCAGAGAGTTCTGTGCTTACGTGCAAGTTGGTAAATCAGAGTTGTTTTCAGTGCATTTCTTGCAGCGGAGCAAGGACACTACAGGTCCACAGGCATGGTGGTGTCACTGAGAGAAGCAAACGTGCAAGATAATGCAATCAGTGGCTACTTCTAAGCCTGGTCAACATTAGAACAGGAAGCTCCTGAGTGCCCAGAAGGATGTGTAGCAAATACGCGAGTGCAGCTGGCCTAGGAAGGAGAGCACCGGGCGCGCTGAGCAGAAGCGCAGACGAAGCCCAGCTGTGGGAGGAACAGAAATTTGCATCCCTGGCCTTATCACCAACAGGCAGTTGTAGGGCCAGTGGCTGCCAGAGCAGCAGCCTGGCCGCCTTCGCCTGTACTAGTACCCCGTCTGCGGGCACAAGCTTAGTGAGCTCCTGCAAGGAAAACATCACTAGGACTGTGTTAGCATCTTGTAATGAAAAGGACTGCTTTGGGTGGCACATTCACGTTTGCCAATACCAGTCTAACTACTATTTTTCAGTTACTCAGATTTAGCATTTTTGGGGGGAGCCCTTTCTTTTTCTCTTCTCCCTCCCCCTCCTTTTTCTTTTTTTCCTAGATTTGTCTCAGAATAGAAAGCCTCACTCTTGGCTCCGCAGTCTTACAGCAAAAAGGGCTGCAAAATCCTTGCTCGCCTGGAGCCCGGTCGCACAATGCACAGGCGCCTGCTGGGGCAGCCCTTGTGCAGCCCCCCGAGCAAGGCTGCGTGCTGCTCCCGCCTTGCCCACCCACCAGCCGCGGGCGGGCAGGTCACCAGGAGCCAGGGCTGCTGCCGAAGGCCTCTTGGTGTTGGAGTTAAGACACGAGGAAAAGGTGTCCGCTTGCAGACCATGAGTAAGGTCGGGCTTGCTGGGAATGAGGAGCATTTTCTGGAGTGTTCAATAATGCATGGTGCATCTGAGAAGCTAGAGAAGCATTGAGAATCCCCCACGCTCAGCAACCACCTCACTCGAATAACCGTGTCCCCCTCGCCGCCGGGTCTGGCTGGCACCTGGTCTCCTTGCTCCTTCTGCTCTGCCCATCCTGTAGAGCTTCGTCCCACCGGCTGCTTTCCTGGGAGCTTCCCCGGTATTCCTAGTTTCATTCCAATCCTTTACCCAGTCCAAATAACCTTCAGTGGGACAACTCACATAAATGTGTGCAGAAGGATTTGCAGGATCAGATTTGATTGCAAATCTTCAGCAGTAGATTTACTACACTGCTCCCTAAAAGCACTGCACAATTTCTTAACAGACTTTATGCATTCACATGATGTTCCTTGAAAAAACATCAGCCTCCTTTGCTGGTTGGTTTTTATATTCTCCCCAAAAGCATGTTGCCTTTTAGATATCTTTCTTAACTTCCATTTTATCCCACTGAGCTTAAACGAACAAGGTAGAAAACGGTGTTGTGATGCAAACGGTGACACTTCAATGCATGCTCATCACCCACTCAGGTAACGTTATAATTAGTTTTAAGATGCCGCTCCCCTTAAGTTACAGTCATAAATGCGGGTCAGATGCATTGCATCTGACAGTGAGTTAACCAAAGAACTTGTACAAATGCACATAATTCTTTTTTTAGATAGCCCAGCCTGTCATTCTTTAAGGCACAGTTTTTGTTCTATGACTCATCCTAATGTCCTTGCTCAAAGCAAACAGTTGCTAGGATTTTCTTTCGGATTTTCCATCTCTCTTTTGGTGCAGCCTCAACTGTGCTTGGCATTAACATGCTTTCTTGGAGGCAGAAACACTATTTTCCTATTAAACTTGTAAAAAATTTACTGCCTGGGATCTATCAATGCTGTATTATGCAGTAAGGTTCTGAATACTAAGCCAGCGGGAAAAAAAAAAGCATCATTAATAAATATGTTCCAGAAAGAGGGTCTCAAAGTTTTGCTGTATCTGTTTCCATCAGAGAGCAGTTAGACCCTCTGATGTTATTTTATTGAACCATTTGTACGCGCTCAGGACACTCTGTGCTGTTTGGTGGGCCAACTCACACCTCACAGACTGAAGTACCCTCAGCAAATCCACCGCTGTTTTACATTCCCACTCACAGAAGCCCATCGGATTTCCATGCACCCTGTCCTCTGCACCAGCCCCGCAGCGCCGTGCGCTTGGGGCCCTCCATCCCGGCGGGCTCTGCAGCCACGCCGGCCCTCTGCTCTGCCTTCGTTTCCTCCCTGTCCTGCAGCCCCTGCCCTCCGGAGCCCGCAAGGGAAAACGGGCCGCAGGCAGCCCCGGGTACCCCTGAGCAGGCCTGAGTGAACAGGGGTGAGAGTGGGAGGCCGCCTTATATTCCTCCATCCCAGCAGGTTCCTGCTCTGTGGGGGTGTGGGGGTGTGTGCGTGTGTGATGGGGAGTCCTTGCGCCTTCCCACATGATGGAAGGGAGAGGCGAGGGGAGGAAGGCAAGGGGAGAGAGAGGAAGAGAGGCAGGCAGGGAAGGAGGAAGGGAGGAATGAGGGAGGAAGGAAGGAGAGAGGAAGAGAGGCAGG
>PTEX01000105.1:283545-309784 GCA_003342815.1 Eudromia elegans
CACGCGCCCGCCCCGCGCGCGGCGCCGCCGCCGCCGCCACCGGCGCTTCCTCCTGCGCTGATACAAAAGCTGCTCCGCTCGGGAAATGGCATTGCTGCGCGGGGCCGCACGCAAGCGCAGCCTCCGCGGCCCCTCCGGCTTCTTCCCCCCTTCTCCTCGCGCGCCTTTTGGTCAAAAAGATTGAATCGCTGCATTTCCCACCCCCCCTTCGCTTTTCTTTCTCTTTTTTTTTTTTTTTTTAATTCCTTTGCGTGTGCGTGGAAGCACCGGGCTCCGCGACGGGCGCCTGAATGACCCTGCGTGGATGCGCGCGTGGCCGCACGCCGCGCCGGAGCGGGAACGGGAGCGGGAACGGGAGCGGCGCGGAGCGGAGCGGCGAGCGCCTGGATGCGGTCGGCAGGAGCGGGGCGCCGCGGGCCGCCCTGAGCTCTGACATGTCTGCGGAGCGCGGCGCCTCGCGGAGACCTTCGGAGCCCTAGGGATATCCGCACGCACAGACGTGGTCTGCCGGCCCCCTCTCTGCCCCCGCGGTGGCTTGAAGGATCGGAGCGGCCAGAATTTAACGTTTCTAAAGACTTGCCATGTTTGCATCTTGGTGTTGCTATTTTTTTTTTTAATGAGGAAACTTGACAGAGGAACATATTTATAGTCCAAGTAAGTACTTTACAGAGGAAATATACTTTGTGTAACTTAAAAACCAAGCAGTGTTGGGATTTCCAGCGTAAAGCACGTTGGAGTGACATTCATCCAAGGCTGTTTAGCAAGGCGTATTGAATTGCAGTTTTTACGGTGTGTGTCCGTCCGCTCCTCCATGTGCGTGGTAGTTCAGCACCCAGGGGAAAATGCACCGATTTTGCCTAAGTATGGTATTTTTTAATGTGTGTTTCAACACCGAGGAGGAAATATTTCTAAAGTAAATATATAGTAAGTAATAAATGTGCATCTGGAAGTAAAATATTCACAACGTTTTAATCCCTATTTATACTGTGCATCTCAAACCGAGGAGGAGACACTGAGACGACGAAAGTACCTCCAAGACCCTGAGAACGCCCCCACGTCACCATGAATGAAACCGTGTCTGATACCATAACTGGATTATAATTTTTGGTGTTAGTAGTTTTATTATCGTTGGCTGCTTTACTTTTTTGGGTTCATCCTGCTCCTCTTCTTCCTCTCTCCCTTCCTCTTGCTGCTTCCTCCTGGAAATCATGGCTCATCCGGGGAGAAGAGGCTACGATAACCGGGAGATAGTGCTGAAGTACATCCATTACAAACTCTCGCAGAGGGGATATGACTGGGCGGCCAGCGGCGACCGGGCGCCAGCCTCGCCGGGGCTCTCCCCTCCTGCTGCTGCTGCTCTTGCTGCTGCTGGGACCTCCCCTGATCACACTGGGCTGGTGTCGCCGCACCCCGAGCCCCCCGGCTCGGCTGCTGCTAGTAACACGGGCGGTGTGGGTGACGGGCTGCGCCCGGCGCCGCCCGTCGTCCATCTCGCCCTGCGCCGCGCCGGGGATGAGTTCTCCCGCCGCTACCAGAGGGACTTCGCCCAAATGTCTGGCCAGCTGCACCTGACGCCCTTCACGGCCCGCGGCCGCTTCGTGGCCGTGGTGGAGGAGCTCTTCCGAGACGGCGTCAACTGGGGGAGGATCGTGGCCTTCTTCGAGTTCGGTGGCGTCATGTGCGTGGAGAGCGTCAACCGGGAGATGTCGCCGCTGGTGGACAGCATCGCCGCCTGGATGACCGAGTACCTGAACCGGCACCTGCATAATTGGATCCAGGACAACGGCGGCTGGGTATGTGCGGGCCCCGCGATTGCCTCCCCCGCCCAGCGCTGCACCCCAGGGCCGCGCGTGGCGGGGTGTCCACGTCGGGGAGGACGGAGGTGCTTGAATCAGGGGAGCAAAAGGCTCCGGCCTTGGGCAGGGTCTGCCGCAGCCTAGGGTGGATGGGGAGGCAGAGTCGATGCCGCGGGCAGGTGCGTTGGGGGCAGCCGTGCATCTGGTTGGGGTCGGGGGACGTGCTTAGCAAGGGAGGGCAGCCAGCTTGCGTGTAGCCAAAGGAAGCGGGGGCCGGGTGATCCTCAGCCCCAGGGTTTGTAGCTGCGGTGACGGGCAGAGCGGGATTTTGCAGCATGTTCCGGGTGCGAAAGTCCTGCCTTTGTCTTGCCGCCAAACAAAGGTGCCAGGAGATGGGTAGGGGACGGTCCGGGGTATTGTTCTGGAGAAGCTGCTTCTGCCGTTGGGCTCTGGCGCGCTTCAGCCTCGAGTGGTCCTGCCTGTCCAGAGCAGAGCTCGCTTCTGGCCGGGGCTGGTTTTAGCAGTATCCAAAAAGGGAGGATTTCCACTTGTGGAAAATGGACAGCTTTTATACTTTTAGTCAGTCAGAGTCTTGTGTCTGACTGTCTCTTCCAAAATAAATAACCACGTTTCATTGGAAGGAGGTTTCTTTTCATTTTTCCTCTGTTAATTGATGCACTGTGACAAAATGTGGTCCCTCAAACCAAAGGTGTTGCGTGCATATGATATTGCGGTGCTAGAAGGAAGAAACAGCAGAATTTATCTTGGGGAAGAAACTTTGTGTATGGGCCGAGACCATAAGTTATTTAAAATGGGCATGTGGTAGGTCGGAGATGGGCCATTTCAAGTTCTGTCTCCTATGAAGTACCGTCCGTGCATGCAGTTGGTTAAGGAGCCCATGTCTGAGAGGTGCATGTCAAGGAATACCGTACCGGCTTCCCAGCTGACGTGCCTGGTAAGCTGTGTGTCTGTGAAGGGCAATGCCGTCAAGTTTTCAGCATTGGGTCTCTTCCGAAGTTAGCGCGGGACCCGGTAACGCGCCACCTGCGGAGACCATCTCTGTGGAGAGAGGAGGGCCTTGCCTTCCCTCCGCCGAACGCAGCGGGTACCAGCGCACCCTGTGCGCTGCCGTCATCGCGGAGAGGGAGTTGCCTAGGGCCCTCTTCTCAGCAGAACTCTGCACTGCTCATCTGCCAGAAGGGCGCCGCGGGTCTCTGTCCGCAAGTTGCTTCAGAGGAGGATCATTCTCTCCTTCTCCTCTGCTTCTACAAAGAACTAAAAAAAAAAAAAAAAAAAAAAAAAAAAAAAAAAAAAAAAAAGAGAGATTCCTGGGGCCAGAAGGGGGAGCAAAAAATGTATGTGTGTGTGTGTGTATGTATCTATATATATATTTCATGGTTCTGGAGCTAGTGGTTGGGACCACATTTGGGAGAGAGAGACCTACATTTGAGTCCATTCTGCACAGACTGCTGCTGAGGGTCTGTAGTCTTTTTTCATGAAGCAGATCCTGGAAAAGAAAATCCATAAACGACTGAGGCTTCTGGAGAGCTCCCCCGGTTAAGATGCGAGCAGCTAAAGGGTTAGGGATTTTAGGATTGCGCTTCTGGCCTGGGATGCCTAACTCGTGCGTAAGTCGCTCTTCAGGCTTGAAGCCCGCTTGCGGAGCGGGGGCCCATGGTCGGCTCTGGAGCCAGTGAAGTCATTCTGTTGCCTCCAGTGCGCTTTGGATCCTGTCTGCACGCGTGCATTGTCCTGTGGGTGTGTTGTGTAAAGAAAAACATAAATAATGAATAAAACTGAGAATGTGAAAAGACAGGTGTTACCAGAAATGATTGGCCAGATGAGGCAAACGCTGGAGCGTCCACAGTTAGAAATAAAAGTAACTTAGACTATAAACACTGACTGCTTTTAAAAGGAATAAGTGCCGCTTCTTATCGACAGTCATTTGGTTGTTTATTGAGGTTTCCTATAAACAAAAGCTCCTGATTTTGGATGCATGTGATGCCGTTTACGGCCACGTGTTATTTGTAATGTACATATGGAAGAAGATGTGCCAAATATTACCCTGCAGCAGCTTTTACGTGTCTCGTGAACAGGTTGTACCTTCTGAGTCCTATGACTATGAAGCACACAGCAGAACCTTTTGGGCTAAAACAAAAACATGAAGACTAAATGGAAGTTTCAAATGAAGCTTTGGGCATCCCCTCCTCAGGCAGAAGACATCTAGGATGGCACAGGGTGCTGGATTTCCTTTTTTTTTTTTTTCCGCCTTTCCTAGTTTTCAGGATGTGTCTGTGGAAAAACATGCTTTAATGTAATTTAGTGAAGAACTGAGTGTGCAGTTTGGTGCTTTTCACTGTCCCTAGCATGTGAACCTTATCACAGTCTCATAGATGGCTCTTCCTAAGTAGGCAGTCAGCTGTCATCTTTTCACACCCCATAGGGCCTGACCCTAACTGTGGACGGGATATCTGCATCTTGCTAGTTCCCTGAAAAAGCAGCATCATGGTCTGTGCAACCTTCCCCTTCTCCGTGCTGTAATTCCCCTGGAATTAAAAGTTATCAGAAGTTGTGTAGTGAAAGTATAGGGTTTAGGAAGGAAGCCTCACAGTTAGTCCTGTGGATACATCACAGAGCAAGCAAGTTGGAGAGCACACACTTTTACACCATTGTACAGACCCGAATCTAATGATCAGGTCTGAAATTTGGTTGAAATGTCATTGTTATTCATTTGTTTTGAATCAACTCTCTGTATTCACAATGCTTTTTGAGAAATAAAAGCATAAATTCTTTCTTTTATAGAGAAGAGGAAGAAGCAGCATAGCAAAGCGTAGAGTGGAAGGGGAGGTAGCTGGTGGAGTTCAGATTTGAGGCGTCACTAGACAGGCACTGTTCATGGTGCCTGGAGATGGTTAGTATCCCAACAGTGCGCAGCCTCATGGTTTTGCTGGTGTTCACAACGTAGAAAAAGCAGCAGAATGAAACTGGCTGTATTATTAGCTTGTGGTTCTGGTGGCAAATAAATGCAGCTTTCAAAGATTTTCACATAGGTCAGGATACCACAATATTGTACTTTGGCCTGATAACATCTTAAATACCTTACAAAAGAAATAAGTGGAGAAGAAGCTCATCTCTGCAATTTCGTGGTACTTCAGTATAATATATGCTTTCTGATGGCCAGCCTAATGGCTTCGTTTTGTTTCTTAGTGCCTGCTGTTTCAGCTACAGAATGTCTGAGCAGTTTGGCAGAGGACTAGCATGCCCTGTGATTTTTGAATTTTGATTTGAGGAGCATTAAATGTGCTGGACCTAGGCGAGAAACAATCCTGTTTGGGAATAACAGCTTCCCTCCTTGGGCATGCAACCTAAGGTGCAGGTTAGCAGTGCTCGGCTTGCAGGTCTTGCAGTGACTTCCTCCTTGAGCTTTCCAAGAAAAAAATGGACAAGAAAAAAATGGAAAAAAAAAGAACAAAAAAACAAATAAGAGGCGTGAGCACCATCATATACAGGTAGACAAACATTTTCTTGACCATTTTGATCCTTTGCTGTTTGACAGGTAAGGGATTTCGATGTACGAGGCGGTACTCCAGTGGAATATAAGCCCTACATCTCCTCGGTGCCTGCGCACCGCTGCGGTAGCCCCATCCCTGGGGCCTTGCAGGGCTTCACTTAGGAGGTTTTCCTTCTTCGGCCCGAGGGGTACACTCGTCTTGCACTGGCAGGAGGCTGCCGGTTTTGCAGCGATGTCCTCCTTTTTGACGCGGGGCTGCAGGGTGGAGGTGTCGGCTGCGAGGAGGAAGCGCCAGGGTTGGTGACTCCCGCTGCCTGACGCGTTTTCTCAGGTGACTCTCCAGCACAGGACGTAAATGCGACTCAGACCAGCAGCCGGAGCCCAGCTCTCCCATCTCCTAGGCTGACTGCCCGAATCACTGAGCTTCCTCTAAGTTTCTTTTTTTCCTATTTGCCTGGTAAATGATTAATTCTGCTCTGCAAGGTGGCACTCCTTTGAAAGCAACCGTAGGGAACTCCTCCACCAGCCTGGCCATTAAGGCAAGGCACAACCAACACATCCAGGCCGCAGGGCAAAGTCACGGGTGCGAATATCGGTGCCCTGGGGGTGCCCCTGGTGCGGGGGCATCCCCTGCGGGCGGGCCAGCGCCCGCCCTCGCAGCACCGCGTCTTCCCTGCACGTCGGGTGCAGAAGCGGCGCGCGAGGGTGCCTGGCTGGGAGCATTGCGGGGCTCCAAGCACGGGAGCGTCTCGGGGCCGCGGCGGCTGCTCGGGGCTGCCTCGCGCTGCCGGCTCAATCCCCTGCGGGGCTAACCCCGAGTCGCTGTTTGACTCTCGAAAGGAAACGGTCTGAAATCCACTCGGTTGAGTAAATGAATTGGCAGTTTCAAGTGCTGCACCTTCTAGGTCCTTCGCCAGTTTTTGTGGCTTTGTGGGTTTATAATCAAATTCTCAAAATATTATCAAAATATTTTTCTTTTTGCTAGTACTGAAGAGAGAGAGAAATGCATTCAGTGGGGAATCTGTGCACTAGCAGAGAGTAAAAGGATTGGGATAAAAAGAGAAAATCATCAGTGCTTTCTAATCTCTTCTATTTACTACAACTTTTTGTGTAACTTGCAGCTATGTTAGGTAGTGTATTTTCTCAGAAGTATTGTTTTTATATATATAGATAGATAGATATTGATTGTGCCCTTTAAAATTTCAGAACCAATGGTCTCACTTATGGAGATGATGTCTTTTGCTTTGATCTTGCAAAGAATCATCGAGTTCAAACAGTGATCCTATTGCAAGCTTTTACTTTACTTTCAGTATTAATGAAGAAGTTAGGTCTGTGTCTGTGTTAACACAGACCTCTCCTGAGCTTGGCCAAAAATAAGTGGCCTGGTTGGTCTCGCATGCTGCTTGAAATGGGGAGTCACACACACACAATCACGGGATAGTTGAGGCTGGAAGGGACCTCTAGAGATCATCTAGTCCAACCCCCCTGCTCCAGCAGGGACACCCAGAGCACGTGGCACAGGGTGGCATCCAGGTAGGTTTGGAAGATCTCCAGAGAAGGAGACTCCACAGCCTCTCTGGGCAGCATGTGCCAGGGCCCCATCACCCTCACAGTCAGGAAGTTCTTCCTCACATGGAGATGGAACTGCCTGGGTTTCAGTTTGTGCCCATTACCCCTTGTCTTGTCACTGGCCACTACCGAGAAGGGTTTGGCCCCCTCCTCCCTACATTCTCCCCTCAGATTGTTAATCCATGGACACAGTCCAGCCCTGGATCCGGCTGGGGCGCAGCGGCGGGAGCGGGACCGCCTCCACTGTCTCTCCACAGCCTCCTCGCGTGGGCTGAGTCCCCGGGACGGCCTGTGGGTCAGGTGCAGTGCTGTCGTGGCAGGGGGCTGCGAGCAGGGGACGACCCCGCTGCATGCTGCTCCCTAGCGCAGGCTGCGTCCGCCCCTTCGGTGCCGCTGCGTTGCCTTCGCCAGCCGCGGCTGTGCGGCGCCCCGGTAACCCGCCCTGCGCGCCCGTGACCTGTCCGGGCAGGAACGCGGTCGTGGGTGAAGGCAAAGGCGCGATAAGTCTCGCTGAATACCAAGTCTCTTAGTGCAAGGGGAGTTTGTTTCCAGCCTTTCGGCTAGTGTGTTTCCCTCTCCTTCAGTGATTCAGGTTTGAGGGCTGCCAATGCCGGGGACTTAGTGATAAGCATCATCATAGCACTTGTTACTCTGTGGCAGCAAAATACATATTATTTCTGAGGGCTGTACCATCTTTTCTTTTTTTTCCCCCATTTCATGTATAATAATGGCATGGATGAAGGTGTGCGGAGCTGTAAATCCTCTGTTCCATGGCAGGGTAACATCCAGGCCTTCTTGGCAAATGCAAATACTGATGACAGATCTGAGGGATTTTTATTTTACTCTGGCTTTCAGTTTCATTAACGATCTGATTTTTTCTTTTTCTGGCTCCTGAAAGAGCATGAAACTTGATAACTTTTCCAAAGGCATCTGAAAGTCTGGAATTCATTTTTTGTTATTTTATACTAATCTTTGTTTGCTACTACAATTATTATATATCAATAGGCTATGGTAAATTCTCCTCCCTGAAAAGTTCCTTGAAGGTTTCTGGATTTTACAGTTAATGAGCAAGGAAACAAATCTTATTTTAGAAAGTGTTGCCATAGACTTCAATAGGGACTGGAAAGGGGACTTAATTAGACGATTGTACTTAGGTTTAGTCTGCATAGGCTGCAAGAAAAATAAGATTATGTGAAAAAATCCACAGGTTTTAAGCTATCAGAAGAAAGCAGTCTGTTCTGCAACATCTAATTAACCTTTGAAAGTCATTGTCACGGGAGAGCTTTGAGTTCAGACAGTAAGTCAAGAAGGGAATAGGTCTTTATAAGGGTAATGAGAACATCCATAGTGATTTTGGAGTAAAATTGCTAGGTCAGTCATACATCTTGATGAAGTAGGGGATAAATTTAATATTAGCTTCTGAAATTAGATCGCTAAGTGCTGAGGTGAGACCTTTCTCTGGAGTTTGTTATTTCATAGCCACCTCTTGCACTGCTTTTCCCCCAGAGCACCTGGTGCTGGTCAGTGTTGGGGGTGCTTGGGTAGATATAGTTCTGCACTCGTCCGGCCTGGGAAGACATACTCTTTCAGTCTGTCTTTTGTAAAAGTAATAGTGTCTTTAAGTCCTGCTGCAAAATGAGCCTGTTGCGCCTGTATGGAGAGGCAGAGATGGCTCATCCGGCTCTTCTGAGGAGAGTGTTTCTGAGCTGCAAGTAGACTTATTTTTTACTTGACAGTGGAAGTTGATTTTATTGAAAAGTAATTGCAAATGCACTTATTGTGTCTCTAATGGTACTCCCACTGCTAAATTTACTCCTGCAGTGACATACTGAAAATCTGTTATGCAATTCTCTTATTTAAGTTTAAGCAAAAGAACTGGTGAGCATATTCCAGCGCAGCCATCATTTTATTGCTGTTTTATTGGAATTATTGGAACTATTTCCTATTGGAGAAGGAGAAAGAATGATCCATAACTGGCTAACTGAAAAGCCAAGTCAGTGAGTTTTGGGATACTTCAGCCGTTGATTTATGTACAGGCGTCAGTAAGAATCAGTAAGAAAAGGTCCCGCTTTTCCCCCACAGCAATGCTAAGAGGCTGTTGCCCAGTTATTACAGAAGACAACTGAAAGTCAAAGTTTAGCTTCCTTTTCCTGACTCTGCTACTGGATGTTCTGTATGATTTGGGGTAAATCATTAGGATCTCCTTTTCAGTTAACCCAGCTGTGAAATGGATATGATTACTAGCCTGCACATTAACCCCAGGGCTGTGAAATAGGTATGTTTCTCAACATGCAATCATGTAAGTTAGGCTGGTGTTTTCTAGTCAGAACAAAAGTTGCAGAAGGTGCAACATTAAACAAAATGTCTGTCAGAGTAATCTTAGGATTATGATAATATTCAAATCTGTAGTATGAAATTCTGTCATTGCTGGAGCTGGTTGGCCTAGGAGAGACCATTAAGTGAGTCAGATTGTGAAATAAGCTGGTAGTGAGAGTTGACTGGAGAAATGTGGAAGAAAGAAAACCGTTTAAATGTAAGTTAGCCATAAACTTTCATATCTACTGTTTTGATGTGCTTAGCAAAACTACTAAGGGAAAGAGACTGACAGGGTAAATTTTAGGTGTTGGTTTGCTGTTATGTTTAGGAAAATGATGAAGAGTGCGAGGGATTGCAGTTTACAGTTTCCTTTTTCTCCTTTATGTATCAGCACAGTTAGGCATTTCATAGAGGAAATTTTCCTTCCTTTTCCATTCCCCCAGTATGTGCATATAAAAGCTGACTGCAGCATTTCAGTGAAATAAACACTGAGCCACATTCCAAGCACATATGTGGAGTGTCTTCATGCACACGTGTGCTTTTGCCTACATTCACAAGCTTTATGGAGTGCTCAGATATAGATGCAGACATAAGTAATCTAAAACACTTCATTAAAAAAAAGAAAAAAAAAATTCGTATTGAATGCTTTGGGGAGACTTGTTTGGATCTTTGTAAAGTCAGGGTAGGTCCTACCACTGCCTAGCACAAAGTGTCTCCTGCTGCTGCAGGAAGAAGTCTTGTATCATGTTATTCATCTTTAAAGAAAGTAACTCCCTTCCATACAAAAGCTCATCAGATACTTAGAGCTTGGAGTATAAAATGTAGAAGAGGGCTTTATTTCTGAGCTTGTTTTTTTCTAAATCGGAAGGAGTAACAATGATTCAAAGAGTTCATATTCAATAGTGAATGAGTTGGCATTTCAAATAGCAGTCAGATGATGGGTGTTATAGGTTTGTAAAATCTGTTAAACTTCTCAAGAATGTATGCATAGCTCTGGTCAAAAAAAGAAAAACACTGAAAGAAATGAAGTCTCTCATTCATAATAAAAATAAATCTTATATTGTCCTCCAAGTGTCTGCAAGGTTTAGTTCAGTTTGAGGTATCCAAAAATCCTTTACTGAAATCATCTGGCAAGCCACAGTAAATAACACTGTCTAGATATGTAATCCCCAGCTCCTGATTGATGCAGAAGGGCCCGTCTGTAAATCAGAATGAGGCCTAATGCGTGTCATATTTTCAAGTTCTAGTTTGTATCTGTCGTTGTCCCAATCCACTAGCGTAGAGCAGTAAATAGGAACTCTTCTGTTCGGGAGTCTCCAGGAGGAAAGCAGCTTCCCCGTGAGAGAAGGCAATAGCAGAGTGCCCAGTGATGGGAGGAAATAAGACCAGCCTTTTGAAATGCCAGGTGGCAATCAGGCTGCGAATAAATGACCAGCTCCAGCGTTTGGTCAGGCTTATTCAGTACCAAAGACTGCTGGCTTTTGGTAGGAAAGTCGCATATTTGACTCTAGACACAGTGATGAAGTCCTGGCCTCCTTGGAGTCAACCAGAGATGGAGAGGGCCCTCCCCAGCAGCAGTTTGCTGGAGATTGGGCCTGTGCAGCGGAGTGCTTTGCCGTGCTTTGGGCGCAGCGCTGAGCTGAGCAGCCTCCCTGGGCCTTCGTGGCCGGGCGAGAGGGAGCTCCCGCTTGGCTCTCACAGCCAGATGGTGATGGGGAGTCGAGACATTTCCCCCGCCTGCCCTCTCATCCGCCGACGGTGGCTCTTCCACACGGGAACAGTGTGTTTATTTTGCAAGTAATGGCCGTGTTTTGCTTGTTTTTCCAACTGGGAGAGAAGGCTGCTGGGGGTGTTAATCACCCCGCAGGCCGGGGCGCCTCTAGCAGATGCATGAGGGCAGGCGCGGTGCCGGCACGCCGTCGCGCGCTGCGCAGGGGCTCCCTGTTCGCTTTAGAAAGCACGCTCTCTTTTTCCTCCCCGCTCCCTCCTGTCCCGCCTGCAGACAGAAGTCCATCGTGCTCGCCAATGGAACTGTTTAGTTCTAACAACTGGTCTAGAGCTAAAGCTGGCGGGGTGGAGAGAGAGGAGTGTTTGCTTTCCCACGCCTGACAGCTGGAATGAGCTACCTGCTCTCTCGGACGGGACGGATGGATGGCCTGTTTGTTCCTACGGATGTTTTGATCCCTACGGAAATACCCCGCAGCCATAAAATGCCTGGAATGGCAGTCGCTTCTCGCTGATGGCTGTTTTAGAAACTCTGCGGGTGCGATGGGGCGACGCTGCGATGTGGTTTTCCTGTTCCCCTTGGTTGGGAGGCCTCAGCCGGGAGCGGCTCCTCGCTGTGACAAGCCGCCGTTGCCGCTGGGGTAGACCTGGGCTCCCGCGCAGACGAGCGCCCCGTGCTGCAGCTGGAGGCTCCTGTGCGTGGCCGCAGGGCCCTGCTTCGCCGAGCACTGGGTTGCAGCGACACAGGGGGAATAATCAGTCAAATATTAAATAATTTCCCAGTGACTGACTTCACCTCTGATTCCACAGGGAAATCGTCCTTCTCGCTTTGCCAGATTTCAGAGGGGAAAAAAGGAAAGTGGCAACACTCCCATTTCCTCCTCTCCCCCCTCAAGGTGTGCCACCCCTTTCATTAATTTTCCCCCTGCCAGTGCCGTTGCTGCTCGCAGCCGAGGAGCAGCGCTGTGCCCGGGGTGGTTGAGGCAGGCGGTGCGTGCCAGCCCTCAGGGTGACGCCGGGTCGGCCGCGTGTGCCACGGGAAGTGCTGCGAGCCCGGGGGCTGCTCCCCTGGTCGGTGCTGCCCCTTGCCAGGGGCTGGTAGGCGCTTTGCCAGGCCTCCCTCACACCCCGGGGTGCCTGCTGCGCCCTGCTCGAGTGGGGACACCCAGGGCACGTGGCAAGCCCGAGTGTTTCCTCCTCACGGTGCACGAACCGCGTGCATTACACGCGGTGGGGCCATGTGCGGGAGGCAGAGCGTGACCAGCTGCCTTCTGGCCTCAGCCTTGGGCTCCACGTTCACTTTTAGATCACAGGGTTTTCCAAGGGAGGTGGTTGGTGGTGCAGCAGGGATGGGATTAGAGCCCTTGGAGCTCTCTTTTTGCAGCACACATTTGCAGGTGGGTGACTGCGATTATGCTTAGATGTGACAGGACTATAATGTCAGGAAAAAATTCCTCACTCTTCACTGACTAAAGCAAAACTTAAGTAAATGCCTCTGTCAGGACTTGTGTTCTGCGCTCCCTGTTTCTCCCCAAATCTGCGAGGGTAACGGGGCAGCAGCTGAAATCTGTGTGCTGGTTTCACTTGGAGAGATGTCAGGTCCCCAAAGTCCTCTCTTCACCTCCCATTTTGGTAGATGAATAAAGTGCAAAAAGGAATGCCTTGTATTTTGTAAAGTTCTTGGAGGCATGTTTGAGATCCTTTTTTTTAAATTTTATTTCCTTTCTTGACCTTGCCAGGAACTCTCTTAGACCCCCAGCGTTGCAAACACGGATATGATTACCTCTAGAACACAAGTAGTCCCGCTGAAGTCACTGGCTTCCAGGGGAGCAGGATCAGAGGACTGAAGCAGAAAGTGAAACTGCCTGAAAACAAAAATGCAACACAGAAGCCTCCTTTCATTTTCCAAGCGGAGCGTGATACAAAAAGCAAACAGTTGGCACAAATGACTAATGCAGGTTTGCCAAGGTGTTGATCCAAAACATGCTGAATTCAAGTGGGGTTTTTTTTGCACAAAGTTTGACAAAGTTTGCATCAGACCTGTAGTGAGATAGGCACGAGTATTTTTTTTTAAGAAAAAATGTTTAAAAAAATGTGGAAAATTCTCCTGCTCTACCTCCTACATGTTTCTATTGTCAAACAGTCACTGATCTTATTTTAGCTGTGACCTTAGTGTTCTTTCCACAGTATGCAGGCTGAATGACATGTTATTCAAGTTCTCAGACAATATTATGATGTATCTGCTTTTATATTTAGCCCTAACTTTTTATTCTCCATATAAACAAACCCACCTAATACAACCACCACCTATCCAGGGAAAGTATTTCCATTCCGCTCGGTTTAATTTGGACAAATTTGGCATGAAAACTTTCAATAGTTCCACAATAACCTTTGCAACAGGATGCCTGCTGCGCTGACATGCAGGTCTAGAGCAAGTTGTACCATGTGCCAGGAAATTGCATTCTTAAGAAAAATCTAGACATAAATTTTGAACAATCAACACTTAAATTTTGAAAAGTCTGGCAGCAAGCTGTTATCTGCCTCATGGGTTTTGGCTTTAATAGCTTTTTGCTTTCTGAGCTTTCTACCTCTCTGTCCTTTGTATGGGCTGGACCTCTGTGGTCCAGCTGAGCTGCGCTGAGTCAGGTGGAGGGAAGGGACAATTAGTGGTTACTTCTCTTCTGCTGTTGTTGTTGTAGTTACCCTTGAGAGCTCCGTCATTGCCCCTTGAGACACCTGGGGTGATTTTGAAGCTGGGTGGGTGTTCGCACGAGCAGAGGTTACTGGATTCCAGCGTGGCTAGAGATGGGGGCACTGCTGGACCTGGCTCTCTCAGGTGCCCTGTAACCTGGGCCATGTCACTTTGGTGAAGCACGGAGGAGGGACCAGTGGAGTGACCTCACTCCAGGGTGGGGAAACACTTTCCCCTTCTCTGAGGTCGCTTTCTTCTGGTTGCTCAAGTCACTGCGAGCAGTGAGCAAATGTTCAGCACTTGTGCATGTACGTCTTTCCAAATTACTGCCTGCTTAGGCGTAAGCCAGGGTGACCTGTACTGAGTGCAGACCTTTCCGAAACCTGCTTTGCTCCTAATTAAGGCACCAGCAACGTAACTGGAAGAGTGACCCCTGGCCAAGAGCCTCCTGGTTTGAGCATTACATCAGTCAGGCAAGGGGAGCTAGTCGTCCAGGACTGCAGCTGCATCCCTGAGTTTCGTCGCTAGGATATTTTAAGAAGAGGGACAGAACTCCCCCGGCTCCTTAGGAAAGAAAAACCCCACTGGTTTTTGTGATGAGCTCAGTAAAGCGCCCAGCCAGTTTAATCAGTAAGACATTAGAGAGAACTCGAGGAGAGGGCAGGGGCAGGAGAGGAGGTTTCCGCGAGTACGAACTCAAGGCAAAATGAAGGATTATGAAACCGTGTGAACTGAACCCCATCAGGGGAAGCTCGCTAGAGCCTGAGCCAGGAAAAATTATAGAGCTCTATAAATAGCTAAATTGAATGCATTTGTGTGAATGTGGATGTGATGCACACATGCATCTATGAGGTCATGTGTATAAAAGAAATACAGTAGTACTTAATGTGGTGGTGTTTTTTTTTAAGTAGTGGAAAATGTTTTAATGATTTTTTTTTTTTCCTAGAGACAGTACATTATGTTCTGTCCTTAGGGCCAAAAACACAAACTGCCTATTTTCATGAGAAATCCTACAGAAGGAGGAAGGGAAAGTATTATGCAGTGTAGCAAGGGTATAGTAGCCATTCCACAGTGATTACACATCCAAGCAAAGACTGCGCTAGAAAAACTCAAAAATATATTAGAAGCGGAAAACAAGATGTGTGAAGTGTTTCCTATTCCCTCCCCACACTTGTGACAAGCGAGCAAACAGAGAGGCTGTTGTGGAGTTTTAAATGGAAGCCCCGGTATTTGTTACTAAGACCATGCTTCGGTGGCAGGTGATGAACGTGTTATGCACACACGCACGGTAGTGAGAGGACTTCCTGCGCTTATTAATTTTGTTCCCTCAAAACTTTCAGTTGATTTGCAGTGTGTCAGAGCAGACCAGTCATACACGAAGCAGAAGTGACTGGAAGCCCTAAATCACACGGCAGACCTTCACCAGTTAGCATAGCCAAATTGAATCACAGCCTGAATGGCACCTTAATTACAGTACAGAACAGCTTTTAATTTTGTACCCGTGGTTGTGATCCAAAGTCTGACTCTCCGTTACCTTTTACTACCTGTCATTCAGCCTGTGGTGGTTGAATGGTGAGTGAAATCGATCCTCTGGAAAAAAAGGGTCTTTTTAATTTGGAATTTAAATAAATAAAAGAATCTGTACAGTTGTTCAGCTTGATTTAAGAGCAAGATGCAGTCTGGGGTGTAATGCTCTCATACCACAAGGGAATTAAATTTGTGTTCAAGTCTCCTTTGCCAGCTTGTTTAAACGTTTATGATAACATCAGTAGCTTAGTAAATGATGTAATGGGAGTTAAATCAGGATGACCAACATAAACATCTGTCAGTGCATGTGAACTTTTGATGTATGACCCTAGGGCCCTGTGCAGCAGTCATTTTTCTGGCAGTCTTTGGACGCCAGAGTCACTAGAGGTTGCAGGATCACAGAGCAGAGAAGATATATGCTGTATAGACTATGCCATTAGCAAGTGACTGGCTACGTGATCTGGTTGGTTCATATCTGGTGTAATGCTTGGAAACGCGTCCCTTCCAGTAATTCATGGTGAGCAGAACTCATCCCCATGCTGAAATTAAGTGCAAAGCATCATCACCACCGTGGTTCTCAGAATAAATCTCAGGTAGCATTTAGTGATGCATAGCCCTCTGCTGAGGACTGTTTTACAGAGAGAACTGGAAACATTCTGGGTAGCCCCTTAAAATGAGATTCAGGGACTGATTCCACGCCACTCGAAATGTAGACTTGAGCGTCTCTGTGACGTTAATGTCAGAGGAGTCATTTCTTACGCTCTGATTATGCTAGTTTTATTTTCATTCAACATCATCCTGTCATCATGTTCTTGCCTGGATTTGTAATTTTCTGAAAGTAAGCTGACTAGTATGTCCACGTTCCTCATTAATCTTTCTTTTTTTTTTTTTTAGTGAGAGTCATATGGGAAGTTAATATTATCTTATACAGATCAACGTATAAGTCACTGAATGTGTATGTCTCCACAGAAATGAACAGGAAGGATATGAGAAATATGCATTGCAGAGGAAACACAGAGCTGCCTTCATTCTGCCTGGCCCAAAGGCTATATTTTGGATAAAATTCTGCTTTGAAGGTGAAGCCTTTGGCAAAAAAGTAAAACCTGTGGGAAAGACCTGAGTGAGCCATGGGGCAAGGTAGATAGAGCTGGTTCTCCTGTCGCTGACTGGAGCCTTGATGTATATATATCATGGCTCTGTGTATCTGTTGGAACATGGCATATGTATACTGAACATAAAGACTGTGGTTGGGTCCCAGATTTTGTTCAGCAGTGTGGGAGACTCCTCTGTCTTCTTGTGTGGTGCGGTGACACAAGTACATGACTCCGTCCAGACTTAGGTCCTTCCTTCCGCTCTTCTCACTTTGGATTATTTTAGTGGCTCAGCAAATGGCAAGTGGTAACGCCTGGCATTGCGTGCCTGGATTTCCCATACATTTCTGCTGGTGGCTGGCCCAGAAAGGAGAGAAAAGTCTCCTCCTGGTGAGAATGAACAGCCGTTCTCCGGGGTCTGGGTCATCGCTTGGCAGGCACTGGCTTGGAGAAGACCAGCATGGGGGCTTGAACCTGCCTAAAGACCACATGTTCCCGTCTGCCTCAATAAAGACTGTGCTTTAATATGTCAAGTCGCCAGAAAACTACTCCCCTTTGCATGATATCCCTGCTGTTATAAACATGACTGTTTCCACAAAAGAAAGGCATTATTTGAATATTTTATCCCTTTCTAATCACTTTAAGGTCCTGAATATTTATAATTTACTTGAAAAGAAGCCTTTTTGTCTTAAGTACATTGAGATAGCAAAATTAGATATCTCATTCACATGACTTTTCAGAAAAAAACTGACAGCATCCCTTGCTTTTTATTATGAATGTAATCTAGCTTCTGTTTACAACAAGAAGAAATAATAGTTAGATAGTATTCCAGAATTGTTACGATTTTTTAGAGGTGAGACACAAAGCTTTAAAGCATGTCTTAAGCTCCACTTTTACATGAATTTCTTAAATAAATAAAAATATAAGCTAAAATAAATACACTTTAGCTCTTTAAGGAGATACTGTCAACTTAAGAAAAGGAAAAAAAATGGAAACACACAATTAGCTTGGTGTGTTTGAAATACAAGTGCCAGAATAGCACATGATTAATCTAAATGAGAAAGAAGACTGAAGAAAGAAAACCACTCTGCCTTTCAAAGACAGATGTGTGCACATGCCCCACACATGCATAATTTGATTTTTACAAAGTATACTGTCAGGTTCCCTGTTTAATCAGTTTGCTCTTTTATTTGTGTGCTGTTTCATATAAAAGGAAAACTACTTGTAAAGTCAAGCTTTTTAATAATTCATTCAAAAATGATTAGAGTTCAAGGGGAAAGATGTTCCTTTAAATGTCTGAGCCAAACAGGAAAAATACACAAGTGTCAGAGCATGAAAGCCATTTCTGCAGACAGCAAGTGTAACGCTTACATTTGGTATTGTATAGCTGAACTCCCCTTCGGGACCTAAGTATTAGGCTTAAAATGAAATGTCAGTTGTTAATGTCTCTATTTGGCTACTCATCCCATTGGCAGTTTTGTTTGTTCTGAATCTCAGAAAAATCCTTTCTTAGGCAATAATGTCATTTCTTCTGTCTTTGGAGTAGTCCGCAAAGACAGATTCCCCCTCAGCCTCCCTTAGCCTTATACATGAATTTACAAAACATGCAAGTGCTTTGATAAGAACTATGATTTTTGCTCTTCCACACATTATGTTTTCCGAAACAGGGCTGAAAAATTACATTTGGGACTCGTTAATGTTTGGGGGTTTTTTTTGCTGGTGGCGATTTTAGCTTTCAGCCAGGCCCTTCTCAGCACGCGAGCAGCGGCCACGGGACGTGGTCAGTGTTTCAGCCCGGTGCCGGTGCCCGGCCCTGCTGGCGGGCGACAGCAGCGCGTTCGGTCCGCGGTGCGGACCAGGGCGTGCGCGGCCCTGATTAGAATGTTTGAAGCCGTGTTGAGCACCGGGGCGGCGCGGCCTGCGAGGCACCGGCGGGTGGGCTCCGTGCGGAGCGAGCGGCAGCTCCGAGCGGGCGTCGCGAGGGGGCCGTGAGCCCTCGCTGGGGCTGCGCCACTGCCCTGGGAAAGTGCTCGCGGGGGCTTTCTTGTTTTGTGTTTTCCCTCCGCTGTCTTGTGCAACAAAACAACGACCAAGGGCCTGGATTCAACAATGTGTTCAGACTTGAAACTTCCCTTTGAAATCCCTGTCAACACTTTCCTCGCGTTTGGCTGGACGAGTGGAATCAATAGCGCTCCGGGACTGTGAAGCCGAGGCGGGAGCCTGCATGCTCTGCTGCCTCCAGTCGCCAGACGGGTCCCCAAAAGCAGCCCCTGCTGCTGCTGCTGCCGCTGCTGCTGCGAGGACGCTTCCTTCGCCTCCCGTGCTTCCCAGAGGCAGCGTAGCAAGCTACGCAAAGTGAACTTCCAGTATTTCCTGGTTTCTGGCTTTGCAAGTGCCACTCCGAGCTGGTGGGGTAAGCAACACCTTGCACATTTCAGTGAGGCTTGGCTGGGATGGGCTGCGCCTCCCTTATGCAAAGCGGGTATATTTGCATCTGCTTATCATGCTGACTGTCCTTAGGGACGTTGCCATGCCTTGTGGCTTGTCACTTGTTTTGTGCATAGCCACTCTTGAAAGAGCGGCCTCGTCAATCTTGCTGGAGTGTGAGGATACTGCTGGTAGGGGTTTGAAGGCCAAAAGGTGGTGGAGGCGTGAAGAGGGAGGCAGATAGCACACGTCAAGTAGGACTTTGGGTAGCAGATCCGAGAGTATTGGAAGATCAGTGCTTGCAGGAGTGGTCAAATCTGCCTCGATTATGGAAAGATGGAACTTCATTTCTTGAGCCTGAGTGGCATTTAATAGAAGCCCCTGGTGCATATCAGGATGGGAGGGAGTTTGGCAAGTCCCAAAAGCATCACCATGATGGGAAGTCAGTTGCTAATGACAGAAGGAACATGGACCTGGCAGGGCCCCTGGTTTTCTGAGTGGGATGGGTAAGTGGCAGCTGGCCATGGTCTGCAAGAGATACGGTTTGATGCTAGGTACAATGCCAGTAGATGGAGCTGAAGAATGGATAGCGTAGCTCGTGGGTTGCAGGGACCCATTAGGAATCTTTGATTGGAGACTTTTTAACAGCTCCATGAATGCTGGTCTTTGTAGGGAGGCCACAGCAGCAGCTGAGAGCAGTCTGGGCTCTAAGGTCTGGGCTGGCCATGTTATTGAGTAAATCTCAACTTCAGTGTCTCCTGTTAAATTGAAGATGTTTTGTGTCTCAAAATCATTAGTGTTGCTAATGTAACATTTCTGTACTAAGCACGCTCTAAAACAACTTACTAACTGGCAATAAACAGTGTTATTTTAATGGCTTATCATACACCCAACAGCTGATCATTTTCAGAGAAAGGCCAGTATTTATAGCCGTGTGTTATTGCCATGGTACTCTTCTGTCATGTACTGCCTTTTCTCAGAAGGTTCGCAGGTCCTGTGGGCATGATCTCATTTCCAGAAAGAAGATTCTCACCTGACTTTGGTATCATTTGCATTTTGTCCTAACCCACAATTTTCCACCTTGTTTCGTGTCCTCATTGCTACAGACCAGAAGTTCTAGAGTTCATTAGTGAGTAGGTCATTACTGTAGCGTTTTTCCAGTTAAGGCAGGAAAGCATCTATATTAGAAAAAAAGAAAGGTGGATTTTTTTTTATAGATAATGTATTTTTTAAGTTCAATTATGAGTGATTTTCCACTTTTAGCTTTTAATGTTAAGCCTAAATCAGGCCACAGGAAAAAAGATGGTCTGTCTTCAAAGAAACAATTAGACTGATGCTGTTCTTCAGATTCGTGGAAAACAGTTGTGGGTGTAGAAGTAGCTATCACACTTTCTTCCATGTTAGCATGCAGTATTTGGGTCTGTGCTGGATACTTTTATTGTGTGGGAGTTTGGAGGCCATCAGCAGCTCTAGAAGTGTGTTGGTATTTCTAGAGGTGCACGTTTGCTACAAACTGATAAATATTTGCTGGATGTTTTGAAGGCAAAAACATGGTTACTACCACTGAATTAGGAGAGATCTTTGAAGAGAGAAGACTAGGAAAGAAAGTATTATGTTAAAATGTGTAAACTGGACTTAACTGTTTAGTATGTCTTACTATTCTTTATGCAATGGGCTTTTATAATCAAATTTAAAAAACATGAGGGTATTTTTCATATACTTGTTTGCATGACAGTTTGTACATGAAGATAGATAGAATGTATCTGCAAAAAGAACGGGCTTATTTTCTGAGTGGGAGTTCAATTTTTATGTGTGGATAGGCATGCTCATGCCAATAGGCATAGTCAGGACGTGAAAATCACAAGTGATTTGGTTGTATCCAAGCTGGAATGTGGTGTCCTCGAAAATGAAAGGCCAAACTGCTGGCAGAACTCCATGGGAATCTTTTGGGAAATCCACAGCAGTTCTGCCAACCAAGACTCTGCTCTTTGATCCTTAAGGTTGTGTAGAGAACATCCTTTGGATTTACTAGCAGCTTTTCAGACAGCTGATCCAAGCCAGTCAGCTACCATCTGCTGTCCATATTTGGCACTCCACAACCTGCACTGAGGTGGCTAACATGTCTCACTAGTCCATGGTTTCTTCTTCTTGGTGACAAAGATTTCCCAGCGTTTGTCTGCTCACATGGTATTCAGGCATGGAAGAGCAGCTATTGAGCTTGTTCAATGTCCTGAATAATAATCCAGTGCTGTTTGGGAATGAGGCTCTTAAGCTTTAGTGTGTCGTGGTTTCAGCTAATTGGGGATAAAAAAAAAAACAAAACAGAGGTATTCAGAAATAGCTTCTCTTCAGTAATCCTCCATAAGGACAAGCCCTCATCTTGCAGTCAACAATGTGCTGCAGGGCTTGTTGGTTATTTTGGGGCTAAATGGTGTTTTATTTAGGTTGATAGTCAGCTGATGCTTTGATTATTTTTTCTGAAGACCTTTCTTCACAGTTTATGTAACTTAGTGGTTGTCTGAATGGTGACTTCAGAAACATTTAGTTTGGCAGGCAAACTGAACAAGCTTTGTTTAAATAACCAAACAGGTACAGAAGGCTATTTGATGTTTTAAATTGTCAACAAATGATGCTGCCTATATATTTTTAGCAAGATCTTTGAAAGTTTCCTTCTACTTCAAAGTACAAATTCAGAGTTTAGAGTTGGTTTGAGAGTATTATATGTGCTCAGGTACAAGTGCTTATATGAGAGCGCTCTAGTTTGCTTTGGGCAGGCGTTGACTGTCTTGCAGACAGCAGCAGGACCACAGCAGAAACTTGTTGCTCTCCTTCTGGGCTGCTGATAGCTCCAGCCCTTTCCAAGAATGCAAGAAACTAGCAAAGATCTGCTTTGTTGTGGTGTGATGGATTTCATTAGCACCTAGGAGAGAAAAGAAGTTGATTTAAAAGCTCTCCAGTCCCTCTGCCAGCACAGGCCAGTTGGTTTTTCAGAAAGACATTCTTTCAGTGTGCTTCTGGACAGTTTCTACAGCATATCTTCTGTTTTAGCTTTGGGCAGTACAAGAAGTCATCTTGAGTAATACTCATTAAACCTCATGGTCATTGTCCCTTCCTGCTGGCCAGGCTGTGGCACTTTTGCACAAGAGCCCATGGTTTGATGGGCCTGCGGAGGATGTGGGAGAAGAGCTGCTGAGCAGAGGTGAAGCTGCCAGACTCCAGCCTCACACTGCAACCTCTGTCAGGTCCCACGGGCTGTGTCTGCACTCAAAAGACACGCAGTGTTCATGTGGCTGTTTGCAAGGAAGGCAGGTGCGCTAGTCCAGTTACTTTGCAGCGGCCTCATTGCCCTTTGGCTCTTTGGGTCTGCAGTTACAGAGACTTAGGAAGCCTTCTTGTTTATTGTTCCCTCTCTCACTTTCACATGGCTTTTTATTGAAGACATGGGCACTTGTTAAGCAGAGTGTTAAATACAACATTCTTTTTAAATTAAATGTACTGGGGTGACCTAATCAGATGCTAGCTGGTTGACCACAGGAATGGGAACCATGATATTCTGTAATCTAGTTTAACGCTAATTCGCTCCTTGACCTTAGGCAAGTTGCTTAGTTTCTGCAGAATGGGGAATAATAATTCCTTTGAACTGTTGACAATAAAGTGAATAAATAAGCAAGTTTTGCTCCCTGTGGATCTGGCATTTTGATTTTAAAAGTAACTTTGGAGCTTCCATTCTGTCAAGTGACTTAGGAGTCATGGGTTGCAGCACGGGCTTCTGGACCGCTGAGGAGTTTACGTCCTTTTGAACACCGAGCCCCATCTCTCCACTTTCTGTTATGTGTGAGGGTTTTTCTGGAGGTTCATTGGTTGCCTCCCGTGGTTGTGCTGCTTGCCATGTCACACCTTGTGACATGTAGACGCTAGGGAGAGGGAAATCTCATTTCCACTTCACAGAGAAACACGGTCCTTAATTCCATTGGTGTTTTCAGTTTAGAAATATTATGACTTATAGCAAAGAATGCTATTCGGGAACTGAGCTCCTTAGGGTTGAGTGCAGCAGTAGCTTCATTTGCTGCCAGTGAATTTGCCTGTGACGCTTTGCCCGAAACTTCCAGCGGAGTCAGAAGTGGTCAACCTGCTGTTGAACATCGCAGTGACAAAACACCTGGTGACAGCACAGCGACCTTTAGAGTTTTTCATTTTTCAGTTGTGTTTTTTAAGCTTTGAAGTGCCATTTATTTTTTATGTATATTGACACCTGGTATTTCTCAAGCCACCTTTTTATTTGGTGGGAATAGCATTAGCGTGTATTAAAGTCAGAAAAGCCTGAGGAAACAGTTAGAAGCTGTTCCCCAAATGTAAATAATTTCCTAAATTTTGAGCTCTAAAAGGCTGATGTATTTTAAATTGCTTTCCAGAGTGCAAAATGAAACTCAGCGTGGCATTTAACCAACAGTTTACAGAGGTGCTAGTTATTCCACTTGGCTATATTTAGGAGGCCAGGAAACAACAATGACAAAAAAAAAAAAAAAGGCTACACATTCTTGCGAGAATTAAAGGAACAGTTTCAGCTATAAAACTGATGTCTACAGCAAAAAAAACCACAGCTGCTAAATGTTACCAAATCATAATAACTGTGACAGAGTTACATCCCAATCTTTCTTTAAGACATCTTCACCCGTGTGAAGGCCTCTTGATTTAAACAGGACCCTGCAAGAGCACACGGGTTTATATTAGAGGATCCTGGGCTGCTAGTGTAAATCAAGACTTATTTTTGCATTCCAAAGGGCAAGAAAGGTCACATGAGAGGATGTATAAACAGAAATGAGATGTAAGATGGGAGAAGTAACCATGACACTGAGACTGCACACCAGTAAAGACTGTGTCCAGTTTTGAACAGAAAAAAAGAGGTTGACCAGTCGGAGAGAGAGGCTGAGGGACAGTGATGAGAGCAGGAACATAAGCTGCAAGGAAAACCAGAGCAAAGTTTGCTTGTTTTTGTTCATAAGAGAACGTAGAAGGCTCAAGGACAACAGTGCAAGTCTTGAAATAAATAGGCAAGAAGCAGATGCAGAGCCGGAAAGGAATGGGCCAGGAGCAGAAGTGTCACCAGTGCCGTAGACACAGCATATGGACCACCCCATGGCTGTGGGGACATGATAGAAGCCCTCCATAATTTCCCGAGGGAGATCACTTCTGCTTTTTTTGCCTTTTTTTTCCCCCAGGGGTACCTCCTTCAGGAAAGTTAGGTAGGTTCCTAGCAAAGAGGCAGCAGTAAATCTAGTGCAAGTATGTGGACAGAACTTGTCCCTCCTTTTGAGCAAATAAAGCAGGTAAAGTAACTGAAGCTAATGTTTTGTACTCTTCTTTATGAAGTGATGTAACTTTTACCAGCCTTTAAAATACTGATTGTGAATGAGTCAGTGTTTCTCCAGGGCTTTGGTCAGCTGTTCCAGTTTACTGGTCTGGAATCTCACTTTTACCAGGCGGTCTCCCTGAATTTCTCCTTATTTGTTTAAAACCTACACTACCATCATTATGCCAAGACACTAACAGCAAGGTTGGAAAACCTCTGTCCAGATTCTGGGGAGGCAGAATACCTGCTTTTGTAGGTCTGTGGGAAAGCGGGTTTCCTGCCATGGGGAGGTTCTCTAAGGCTGCGATTCCTTGTTGGAGCACGTTCATAGCCGCAGATGCCCTACCGCAAACGAGGCCGTAAGGCCGGGCAGCTCCTCGCAGGGCAGACCTGGCTTCAGCCTCGGCTGCTGTGAAGATTGTGACAGACGGGAGGGCGCCCGGTTTCATTGTGACACCATCGGTGTTGCAGTGCGTCCACGGCAGGGGAGGGCAACGTGCGGCACCCATCTCCACTCCGTTAAGGGGTGAGCTGACAACTCTTGGCCTTCTCCTCAAGCAGTCCTGGCCATCTAGCAGGAATAAAAATCAGCGCATTAAAACACCCCTTCACTTCCCCCATCTGGTGCAGGTAGGGAATGGCCACCCTCCCCTGTCCCTCCTCTAGCCCACCCCCAGCCCCTTGCCGCAAGCAGGTCGACAGGAATGGTAACGCACCTCTCATTAAGTCCCTAGCCGCTTGCTGGACTGATTTGCTTGTAGTTTTTAATAATGAGAGGTTATTTTGTTAGCAGCTTTACTTTCCAAGTCTCTTCCCCTTCCAGCACCCCTAGGTACAGCTCTACTGGATCAGTTACCATCTGCTCCAGTGTTTGCATTTAGCCTGCAGGGCCTGTGATCTCAGAAATATTTCCTGTAAATGGAATCTCTCATGCCAGGCCTGTCACACAATAGATATATAATTGGATAAAACCTAAACTGAAAACAACAAACAAAAAGAAGAAAACTACATGTTGTGCCATACACAGTGCGTGAGGCTGTCCAAAACGGCATACGCTCCTTGTTTGTGTCTGAGGCTGCTCCAGTAGATCTTTCCTACGCCCCTTTTCTGTTTAACAAAATAAATTTAAAAAAAAATCTTTTTCCACAGTGCATTTTTCCCCCACTTCAGAGCCGACTCGAGCAGTTTGCTGAGCGTTAGCAGGACAGTGTACGTATGTCCGCAACGAACCCGTTCGCTTCATTTCAAGTCAGGATCCCGGCCTTGGGCAGTAGGTAGAGTCTGCCAGGCGTTTGCAGATCGTAAATCCGGACTGGAGGCCTCTGCAGGCTCTCCCTGGACATTTGCAGCGACCTGGCCGGTGGCTTTTTGGGTTTTGGGGATATCAGGATCTGGCCAGAGCCGGGACGGGGCTCTTTGCCTGGTGGATGCCGAGCAGGAGCCGCCCCATGTCCACAGTGAGTGCAGCCCTCGGTGCCGGCCGGTGCTTCCCATCTCTGCGAAGTGCCAGCTTTCTGCAAGGAAATGGAGGTGACGCGACACAGCCGGTGCGATGAACCCAGGCCTAAACTGTAGTAAAGTAAATCAGAAATTGATCACTGGGATTTTCCCTTTGCTCATACTGGGAATTGTCTTGATCATCATTGCAAGCACGAATTGCACAAGTGGCATTCATGGAGCTATGCCAGTAGTAATGAGCTTACAAATATATTTTCTGTTATGTTGGAGGGACTGCAAATGCTATACACTAGTCATAGCATGCAAAAGCTACTCAGAAATGCACTGCAGAACATCAAGAAAGGAATTGAATTCAGCTTCAGTCAAGACCGGTAATTGGTTTTTATACTTAAAAAAAAAAATCCCCAACCAAAAGCTGCTCATCTGTCTCTGGAAGATAAAAAAAAAAGCCCTGAGTTTGGATTTGAGTGCCCTCCCTTAAAGTAATAACAGTAATCCTAATAAAGGGACTGATTTATAAATTTTTCCCAACAGACTGTTCCACAGCGTTATTCAAATTTAGGCTTATTTATGACAAATGTAGTCTAAAGCACCAGCTATATAACCTTGAATCCTTTTTAATTCCAACATAAAAGGATTACATTTTATCACTATTCCTTATCTCCTCACATTCTGCCTTTTTTCTTGCATCATTTTTGAACCTTCAAAACATCCCTCTCCTCTCCTCTCCTCTCCTCTCCTCTCCTCTCCTCTCCTCTCCTCTCCTCTCCTCTCCTC
>PTEX01000105.1:309869-459233 GCA_003342815.1 Eudromia elegans
CCTCTCCTCTCCTCTCCTCTCCTCTCCTCTCCTCTCCTTACTGCCAGCAATTTCTAAATTAAGGGTAGAATCCTCGTGACACTGCAGCCAATGAGTGCTTGATTGATATCCCCAAAGCCAGCATTTCATCCATAATGCCTACACTTACACCTCTAAATTCACCTCCATAGAAAAGGAGCCTGACATTTCACAGCAGCTTCCATTTGCTTTTCACTTAACTGTAGATCTCGCTCTTCAGAAAACAAAGTCAAGTCAATGCGGCTTAAAGAAACAAGCAAACTAAGCCAAAAGCAGCCAAAAATACATGCCAGTTCATAAAGAGGGAGCCTTAGTCTCTTTATCTAGAAGATTAACACTTCCTCAGGAGTGCTCTAATGGGATTGATCATTCCCTGTGGTACTTCAAAGACATGCGCTCCTCAAGATTTTTGCTGGGTATCTTCCAATGATACCGCTATCACTGGAAGCTTTGCTTTTGCTGTCCTTCCTGCTGCTTATAAACCTATAATGAAGAATAGAGTGGAGTGTCTTGTTGCTTCTCCTCCTTGATTTTAGCCTCCATGCTCTTTCTTTCTTTATATTAAAAAAAGAAATCCTTAAAGTTAAAAAAATGCAAGTTGCATACAATTTGGAGATCTTTTTATGTCACTACTTCACCACTTTCACATACTATGTTAGTGCATTTCATGGTGCATAAGTGCAAGGAGGCCACCACATACATTTTTGTTGAGCTGAAGAGCTGTGGCTCCTTGTGGAGGCGTGACTCTAGTCCGAGTGCACAGGCACTTTCTGCCCGGTGATGAATGTAGCTTTCAGAGTTCATGTGTGGCTGCAGAAGGTGTTTCTGCCTTTTTCCATACGCTCATTCTCCCATCTGGCAGTCCTATGCTCCAGCAGCAGCAGAGCCTGTGCACGTGGGCCTGCAGAGGGCTGCCCCTTGCGTACCCTGGGGCTCCCTCACATCCTCAGCTCTCAGGGCATGCTGGCTCTCCGGATGACGTTCAGAGAAGGACTAAGGTGTCCCTGACCCTGGGGTCTGCACTTCATGTGCTCCATGGCCCAGGGTTGAGCCCGCTCGTGGAAGCAGGGAGCATTTGGAAGAAGACATCGGGCTTAGGAAGAGAGATTTTTGTAAATTTGCATATTGATTAGGGTGCCCTCCTTTGAACTTGGTGTCTGACTCATTTATCTGGAACCTGATCCCTGCCACAGCACTGGGCAGGCTCCCAGGACCTCCAGCGGATCTTGGGTTAAAACCAAAATGATATAATGCTGCAAAGGAGGCATGAGCAAAGTGTCCTACCTACCCACTAACCTACCACAGAGGTGCTTTGTGTGTCCCAGGGCTGCCTGGGCGTGAAGGGCAATGGGCTGCCCCTGCTGCAAAGGAGAGCAGCCATGGGCAAGCAGCGAGGGCGCTTTCCTTGATGGTGGAGACCTTGAAACCCTCGAGACTGAAGACTCAAAAAGCTGCTCCCTGAGGAGTGCAGACTGCTAACCTGGAGACCACAGCTTCGGCGCCTGCGGAAAAGTAAAGTATCTGTGTTATGTGGGAGAAGCTGGTCCTGCCTCTGCATGGGCTGGTTTTGCCAGACTGGTTGCTCTCCATGTAGGTGCCTCCTTGTTCGTGTTGGGGCAGCTTCAAAAAGTAAAAATGGGATGACCAAGGAAGTCCCCAAGCCTCCAGGGTAACTCAGGGCTGCGCTGGGTCCTCTGGGTCCCACTGCAGGCCGTGTGGAGACCTGTGATGCCGACACCGCCTGCAAAAGCTTGTTTGGATCTGGCCGTCAGATGGTTTGCTCAGAGTCATGCGAGAGTAGGTAGCAGAGCTGAGAATCAAACCCAGATGCAGGCAGTCTTGGCCAGTTGGCTGAAGCATAGGATGGAATCGACCTTCACGTTCCCTCAGCAGCCATCAAGCAAAAAGCCCAGAAAGTCTCCAAGCATCGTGTTCGTTTAGTTCTTGTTCTTTCTATGACAAATTTTGCTCTCATACTGATTAAAGTGAATAGGATTAAACAGGGCATACCAATTATGATTTAATTTTTCACTTTGAATTTACTGTCAACCTTGGTAATTCTATTGCCAGGATTTCTCATATAGCATCTTGGCATGTTAGTTAATACATTTAAATCTACTTAAAAAAAGATTCGAGAGAGAGCGAATGGAGTCCTGCTTAACATTCCTATTAGCTTGCTTAGGGAGAAAAAAACGGTCGTCCTTGACATATTGGCTTACAAAGGGAGTTGCATTCTTACTCCGTGTACTTTACTAATTTTTACTCTTTCACTCTAACTAGCTTGTTTCCATGTTCTTTGTGATTTGGTCATTTTAGTATCTGCTTTGACTAATAATGCGGTGTAGCGATGCAATTTTGATGACCACAAATGAGCAAGCAAAAGTCGTCGACTAATTTGGGTAGTTGGACGTACCCAAACAGAAATTTCCAGTCTGCGAGCCGTCGTTTTCACCTAACCTGCAAATAATCAGCAAGTGCTGCAGAGTCTCCAGACCCATCTGTAACGCGCATATCAGAGGCGATTACCAGTAAACATTAAATAAGTTATGGAAAGTACCCGTTGCTGGTACTTCTCACATTACTAAGCAGCGCATAACTGTTCCAGCTCCCTCATGGTGAATAATCCCCAAGTTTCCCAGCGCTGCGCTGAGGTGGGAGGACTTGGCGTGGGGAGCACTTGAGGCCTTTCTGCTGCGGCGAGGTGGGACAGGAGCGGCCCGGCGGGCCGGTGGCCACCGCTGGTGCAGGGAGGAGGGCTGTGGTATGGGGGACCATCGGCGCCTGCGGCTCGTGGCGATGCCCGGGGTGCCTGCCAGGGCCGCGGGGGAGCACGAGGTGTGCGTGGCGCTGCCTTCCCTCCCGCCGGGACCGTGCGCCGGCCTGTTGCACTGCTGTGCATCCCGCCCCCGCTCGCTATAAATTAACCACCGTATTAAGAGCAAAGTCCAGAAATAAAGGGGCATAAATACTTTCATTTGAAAGCAGTATCAATGTCTGTGGTTGTTTAAGTGGGGATTTTATCCTTTAGATTAGAAATACCACTTATCTCATCCTTCTGGTTATTTTCACTACCCTTCTAGCTTGAAGATAAATATTCCTTAATGGTTTTTTTATGTGTTTTATTTCTTTTTCCATGATGATCAGATCTGTTCTGACTGAAAATGAAGCCAATTATCAAGAACAATAAATAAAAAGGAAACACGCATTGCTTCTCTTGCACTGGAAGAAAGAACAGTAAGTTGAGACAAAACAAATTTGGTTGCCAAGACTAAGTACCAAAGGCAACAAGGAGAACTCAGGCCCCATCCTAATTAAAGAGATCTAAACACAATGAAAACATATTGTACTGATGTCATATGCTAAAATATTTATAATTGCACAAAAGGAATTGTAGCCTATTGAAAACATTTACAGAGCTCACCATTCCCGTGAGCTAAGGAGAAGACCGAGGAAGGGGCTGGGTTTGTCCAAACATAAGCCTAGTGGAAGTTTTACTGTTACACTTTCCTCTGTGAGGTCCAGCGTTACCTTCCCACTTCATCTTATCAAGTACTAGATAAACTAAGAGCACTACTGCCATTATATCCAAAGGCAGGAGATACTGCAGTCAAGAACTGCAGTTTCCTCCTGGGCCTTGCTTTGCAATCACCCATGCTGGAACCATTTCACATGTTGGGAAGCCATCTCCCACCCGAGGGCCCTCCCATCGGTCTAGCGTGCAACCTTGCCGATGGGAGGGAAAGGGAATCCCGAAAGGAAAGAGGATGGCAAGGGAGAGCAAGGACAGCAGACTCCTCCGATATGTTTGCCAGAAACAAGTTTCAGTCGGCTAAGGAGAACTACTCTTGCCTGCATGCTGCAGGGAAGTAGTGAAGGGAAAGCGACGTGTTGGAAATCGCAGTGCTGCTCAGCAGAAAGGAAACAGAGAGACCCCCAGCTGCACGAACAGGGATTTTCACAGTGGCGGCAAGCGGGATTGAACCGAGTTTTCAGAGCAGTGTGTAACCAGGGAGCAGGACAGCCTGCATCCTAACGCCGCAGAGCCTCCTGTCTGAACGTGACTTTACCTACGTGCCTTGTCTAAACAATATTCCCAATAGGAATTCCCACAGAAGCTTATATTGCTGATGTGCTCACTTAAATGCTTTATGCAGTATAAAAATAGGCTTTTGGCTGCACATCATGTACTCATTGGACAAGGAGCTCTTCAAATATGTCTCAATATCTTCCTTGTTTGTGTTTGTATTTCTTGCTATTGATTTTCATGTTTTTCTTCCTCAAATGCTGGTGAGACCCTTTTGCAAGTAAATAAAACCACTACAAGCACCTTTGAAAATTTCACTAGTATTAAAGAGCTCTATGGCAAAACGTGAACATATGAGGCCTCTATTAAACATTTTCAAGAAGAGCATTTGTTAGTTACTGTTACTGATCTGTGCAGCACCAGAGGGGACTGGGACTTGAACCATCTAGTGTGTCATTTTAAGGACTGCTTGTAAAATTTAGTATGGAATGACAAATTAGTTTCTAAATGATATGATGGCGAAAAAATGGGGTGACCTCTTCGAATAATAATTTACTGGTGACCCGAGAAATCATACTCCCTTTCTGTATGTCTTTGCTATAACTGGAAAAAATGGGACATCTTTGTTGGAAGAGATTGATAAACATGAAGAGGTTCAGAAAAGGATGAAATATATCAGTGGAGGTAAGTAGGGGAAATGCTAAAAAGACACATAGGAGAAAAAAAAATGTACCTTGTTTTTCCATGTGGCGGCGGGTCACAGTGGATGGATGCAGACAGTCCTGTCTTCATCTTGCTTAGCTGCCAAGGCAGCCTGGAGGCTAAGCAAATTCCAGTCCAGAAGTTATGTAAATGCATCAGTGTGGGTCTGTTCCCAAGATAATATACTCACTAAGATCTTGGAGATACGAGTATGGTGCTAAAACAACTACACGGCTTTCTGGCGGCATCCGGGCACCTCAGCTCTTTGGGTAGCATGAATTCTGCAGCTGAGTCTTGGCCAGCACAAGCCGCGTAACGAGGGCTGCTGACGCAGGTGCAGGATGCCATTGAAATGGCCAAGTTTCAGACTACAGTGCAAAGAACTCGTTATCCCCCAGGTTAAGAGCTTCCAGGGTGCGCAGTTGTCTCCTGAGGGAAGTGGAAGATGCTGCAGTGTTGGCAGGACATGAAAGCACGAGCCAGATCACACTTCTGAAGGCAGGTGAAGATGATACAGAAGTCAGGAGCCTCCAGACACATGAGGAAGGTGGATGGCTGCTCTGACCTCTCGAATACCCCCCTCTCCATACACTTTCCATCATGGTTTCTAGCGTGTGGTGCATACATAGGAACGGCTGTTCAAAGTTGCACATGGGCGCCACATAGAAGCAGCCACCAGAAATGGTGATACTTGCTGCTGATGGACATTTTCTTGACACCCATGCCAGCAATGGTAGACAGGTAGGGCCCTGCAATGTCTGGTTAATGGTTTTCAAACTTCATTTTCTAGCCATAGTCCCAGTAGGATGGTGCAGGCATTTGCTTTCCAAGGGGGCAGCGCCCCACCAGCACTCGTGGCTGTGGGATCCTTCTCTGGGCTGTGTCCTGGCTGCTGGACTCACCCACCCAGGCAGCAGCGACTGCCCTTCTGCTAGGAGAGCCTCCCGCTCTGCTCTGTATTTCCTCCTACAACAGCTCAATTAGTTTGATGGAAATTACATGTCAAAATGCCCCAGGCTCCAGAGACTTACCCAACCTCTCTCCAGAAGCTTTGGCAGAGTCCTCGCTCCTGAAATCTTCCACACGCCCTGCAGCAATAGGCTATTTTTCCTCTTTGCCTTCAGTGACATTGAGGGTGAGTGAAAGTGTGAGTTATCACAGGATAGTTAAAAAAAAAAATGCTTGTTTATTTAGCTTCCCAACAATTTAATCAACATCCTATTATCCTTAGAAAGTTTATATAGGGCATTTTTTTTTCTTTCCCGTAATTCAGCTTGACATATGCACTCCTGGGGTCAGTCCTTTTACACAAAACTTCAACCTTAGAAGATGAATGTATTCGAACAGTAAAAAAACATATTTATATGATTTGTTTAATATAATATGGACGTATTCCTACAATTCAGTGTTTAGGAATTGAAGTTTACTATGAATATAATTTGACTACGGGGAAAAAAAGTCACTTATCCTTAAATATTGTGTGTGAGGCCTGCCTAGCTGACGGATTACAGAGCAGGTTTTAAAGTGGACATGAAAAGCAAGCCAAATTTAGCTTTACTGCCAATAATTGCAATGGAAAGAAGCTGGATTAGAGCAGCTGGAATAAAAAGTCAGGCACTAAAAGAAAATTACCAATTACTGGTTTCTCTAATTGTGCAAAATAAATGTTTTATGACATTTTAATATGATGCTTTTCAGCCTTTCCTGCTTTGTCAACGCCAGGGTCCTCTGAGCAGCTTAGGGGTGCTGTAATTGAACGCTGTAACCTGCCAGCTACAGCCCAGCTTACCTGATGGCTTCAAGCTGAGTGGGAGTCATGATGTTGTGCTTCAGTGTTGTGCAAACCCTGCTCTTTGGGAAGAACAAATGGGGAGAAACCCCTAGCAGTTAGTGTAGGCTTTTAAAAGGCATTCCTTATGGGCACCTGGAATCTAGAGAGGAGCTTGGCATCTGATGTGTCTCAAAGCGTTAGGGTGTCCAGAGATAGGCTTTTCATGGGGCTTATTATAAAGATATGGACTTGTCACAATGTCTGGACTTAAATGTAGACCTCTGCAAAATTTCAGAGCATTTGGATCTCGGGTTTGGACTTACCTTTGTCCCTTCATTGTCTTGAAGCCTATTTACGTACATATTCAATTAATTTTGCCAGCCCTCTAACCTTTGCCATTTTGAGGGGGCTGATTATAGGATCATACTTGAAAAAGGAACATTCATCTAGCCCTTTCTTCTTAAAAGAGTTAAATTTCCCTAGAGGTTGGCTCACATTCTCTACTGATGCCTTATTTAGCTGGTCAAATTGGCTTATTTACTGAGGCTTACTCAGTGCAGTACTATTGTAGGTAAATCTGCAGTTTAACGGCTCTTTTAATCTGTTTCTACATCAGTGAAAACCATTATTTCTTGGTAAAGCTCTGTAAGAGGAGCAGACTGCAGTCTGTATTTCAGTGTTTCACCTCATTGTTTTACTGCAAGATGTGGACTTGGTACACCTTTGAAAGTTGCTTATTTCCTTTATTTATTCTTGGTACATCACTGTTTAACAGTGTGGGGAAATAAGGGCAAAACATCCTCCTTTGAGATGCCTGGTGCCTGCAACTCTCTTTTGAGCCCTACCCCCTTCGCAGGAGCAGGACGTGAAACAGCTGGTGTGTCTCTCCAGAGAACCCTGTGCTGGCTCTAGCTCCACATGGCACTCGTAAGCCTCAGGCATTGCTCTGTAAGCGCGCTCCAGGAATTAAATTAATTTACAAGCTGAGGAATATGCCATTTCTCCTTACTTACAGGTCTCAGCTAGGACCGCTACTGGATAGTCAGGCCAGCGGGAGGAGAACGTGCGTCCTCTGGCCCAGAGTAACGAGCGCCTTTGCAGGACAGTCGAAGTTGGGCAGCGCAGAGCCAGCACTGCAGCCTGCCCTTTCATCTTCCCCTGCCTGCTTCCTCAGGATGCCCCATGGAGTCAACAGGGGATAATCCAGACAAATTATGTCTCCTCTTGACTTAATTTCAACCTCTGCCGTGTACATGTTTCTTGATTTGCTGGCATGGTTCTTTAGCTTGTGTTGATCCATACTCAAAAAAGTCATTTAAAACTGTTTCTCTTGAAAAGCAATGAGACTTTGCCATGTCCTACTGAGCCATTAACATGGCCCGTGCCTGTCTCTGAGTCAGCGCAAATGCCAACCCCCCAAGTGTGTCCTAGATGGCCACATGAGGTAGTCTGAGAAATCAAGAATAGACCCTAGTTTTGTGTTCATCCCAGTAAGAGCCATACCACTTGTGGACACTGCCTTATGTCCATGGTTGCTCCTTCTGTTTCGTGAAATCTCAGAATGGTTGAGGTTGGAAGGGACCTCTAGAGATCATCTAGTCCAACCCCCACTGCTCCAGCAGGGATACCCAGAGCACAAGGTGGCATCCAGGCGGGTTCGGAAGATCTCCAGAGAGGGAGACTCCACAGCCTCTCTGGACAGCCTGTGCCAGGGCTCTGTCACCCTCACAGTCAGGAAGTTCTTCCTCACATGGAGATGGAACTGCCTGTCTTTCAACTTGTACTCATTACCCCTTGTCCTATCACTGATCACTACCGAGAAGAGTTTGGCCCCCTCCTCCCTACATTCACCCCTCTGATATTTGTACATATTAATCAGATCTCCTCTCAGTCTTGTCTTCTCCAGGCTAAACAGGCCCAGCTCACTTAGTCTTTCCTCATCATTTCGAGCCTCTTGTGCTAGGCAGCTTTGAGAACTCTCCCCTTTTCCCCCATCACCTTCTCCAGGATATATGTTTAGGTGTGTAGCTGCAGTGCTTCATCTGTGAGGGCCTCTGGCATCGTGGTCAACCTTCCCAATCTCCCAATGTTCATCAACATGGGCCTTTAGTGCCCACGGTTCTTAATGCTGAAATAAAGCAGACCTGCAGCATAGCCTTCAGCTGGAGCAGCATTAGTCTCTACAGCGCGGCTGTGATAAGATCTGCTCTCGAAGGCATCGCAGCCCGTCTGTGCACACGGGCCGTTGGGAAGGCAGGGAGCGTCTCCCATCACACCGGAGTAACTGGTAACGCTTATTCTATTAAGGCACACTTGTGACACAATCGGGACCGTATGTTTCCATGTGCCGGGTGCCTTTAATCCCGCTGACATCCGTCGGCGGGCTCTCCTCCGACTGCTTTCAATCACGCCGCCTGCTAAACCGCTTATGTAACACGCTGCGCCCGGTGCGTCCAAACTTTGTGTTTCTGTTGCTGCCCTGGCTGCTAGGGAACGCCGCCCTACCTGGTGCCGCAGGCCGCTGCGGTGCGGGGCGGCCCACTGCGCGCCGTGCTGCCCCACGGCCACCAACCACGCGGGCGCTGGGCCTCGAGAGGCGCCCCGCATCCGCGTTAGGAGAGAGTCCTCCGCAGTGTCAAAGCGTGATTCCTGCCCAGCGTCACGGTGCCGCGATGCCAGAGGCTTTTGATCTTCAGCGCTGTGTACCTAAAGGTGAAGGGCTTTTGCTTTATTTTGTTTGGTTTGGTTTGTTTTTTTGTAGTTTCTTAAATCCCCCAAGAAAAGGTAACTGTAACAATGAGAGAGCAGATGTGTGGGAGTAAACGCAGCTGTAACTGAATCCAGACGCTCTTCTGTACATAGGGACATGAAGGGAATGTTCTAATAAAATTCACGTAATAAAAATCTGAGCTCTTTTTCTTTTCTCTCTCTCTCTCCCTTGGTTAAACTTGTATTCACATGTGTGGAATTCCTGCGAACTTTGATGTGGATTGACATTAGCACCGTGCAAAACTGAGCCAGGACAGAGATTTTCAACAGCCGTAGGGTGCGGGGAGGCAGGCGATCCGATCCAGGCAGACCCACAGGTTTACCCCGAGGAAGGCTCGCCCAGCCGGGGCTCCGCACAGGGCACGTCTGGGTGGTGCAGCCACCCTAGTGGCACAACCTGGTGGGTCTGGTCAGGTGTTTCTCAGGCTTCCTGGAAGTGGTGACCCCATCCCTCCCTTTGGGCTCTCCTGCTCCTGCAGAGCATCCCGGGTCTGGAGCGGGTGCAAGCGAGGACAGGCCGCGCTCGCTGGGTGCAGGGGCTCCCTGGAGCTGCTGCCTGTGGGTATGGGGCACCAGTGCCCTGCCCAAGGGGAGCGCTCCCCATTTGCAGCTACTGCCGCTTCTCTTCTCTGACACCTTCCGGCCCCTCATCTGCCTTTCGGCTGTCCCGGTCCACGACCAACAATTTGGGTAAATCTCTTCCAGGAGAAAGAAAAACAGAGCTGAAGTCTGGACCATCCCCTTCATGTTATTTTACTGTATCGCATCTATCCGTGTCCTGAATTTGCTTGCTAGCAGGCAGTTTTGAAGTTCTGCAGTGGTGCCCTTTGTTCTTGCCCCACGCACACTTGAGAGCGCAGGCAGCACTGGACGTTTCAGAGCAGCCAAAAGTGCCTCCCATCTGCCGCGCAGCAGCTGAGCTCCGCTCCGTGCACAAAAGCCATCTCACTGACTGCATACAAACTGCGCTCGCATTCATGCTGCGTTGCGCTTTGCGGGGTGTATCAGGAACACCATCCCGACAGGCCAGCTGCTCATCCCTCCGCATTAGGCTCTTTCCCGCTGGCCTCTGCACCCCTTCGGCTCGCACCAAGTATGAGGACCGCAGCGTTTTGCCAGAGAGCCTTGCTGGCTGTTTCCAATCAGCGTGGTTGTTTTTTGCTGCGGGTTCGGGCCGCAGCAAACACAAGTCGCCTGCAAGCTGCAGCATTGGTTGCGGATGCCTCGTGTCGGGGGTTTGCTGAGGCACTCAGCAGTCCATATAAGGCTCTTCTATGAGTCTGTCTCTGACATAAGACTATTTAATTAGTCCAAACTCCATCAAGCATCATTTTGCATAGCAATTTACCAGAGAAGTGTTTGGTCATTCGTGCAGACAATCAGAGAGAACAGTGTGTCCTTTAAAACACTGGCCTGCCTATTCACAGACAGGTCTTTCAGAGGTGGCATACGTATTTCCACTAGTTACTACATTGAGTTTTTAAGTACCAGCTTTGTGTTTAGTCAAGCCCTGTTTTACAGCTGTCCTCAACGGGGCATATAAGGAAACGAGAGAACTATAGTTTTACTGACTTGTTTGTAACTGTTTGGTCTTGTCATCATTTCAATGGTCAATTGTTGCGCTCCTTGCAGAGGAAAATTCCAGTCCTTGTCCAAATATATTTCGGAAGGTTATGTATGTAAGTTATCTTCCTGGCCTCGTAAATGTATAGCTACAAGTATCTCGCTGGAGCTGGAAGACTGAAAGGGATGTGTTCCTGGTGGAAACAGGATACAGCACAGACTATTTTTGGCAGAGTTGGTGTTTTCAAAAGTGCCATTTGCTTAGCACGTCTCCCTCAAGCCCCTCCACAGCAACGTCCTGCAGCACCTGGCACTCTGGGCCCTTGTTCATCACAGTGCCAGAGACCCTCTCATTTAGGCACAAGGTGTCTCAGCCTGGGCACTCAATGTTCAAGGATTATCTGGAAAAGTTTTGCCCTCGGTACCATTTACCCATGTGAGGAAGTTCAAGTCATCTTGTGTGTTTCAATTAGAGGCTTTCCTGCTTTTAGGAAATGTGGACTTGCTTATTTTAAAAGACACGGCCAGAACATGCTATTGGAAATTTACTCAGGGCGTTTTCTCTAAAATGTAGGTGCTTCATTAGGCAGACAGTGCCGGATTGCATCCGGATGGGGCTTGTGCGTGTCTGCAGCGCCACTCCGTTTGCCCCGTGCAGAGCAGGTAAAGCACCAGTTCAGCAGGCACCTTTAGCACATGTCCAGCTTTTATGCATATGAGTGGCCCCAGCAACTTAAAACGATTCAAGTTCCATGGCTAAATGCCTGGCCAACGAGGGGTTAAATTGTTTTGCATGCACTTTGCACAGATGGAAGTGAGTATGGAAGTAGTAAGAGAGTGCCAAGGAGGGATCAATGTATGAAGTATATATGTCTCCCTTCTTTTAATTTTATCTCGCAGATGTTAGCAGGGCTATGGCTTTGTGTGGCAGAGAAGGGGAATGGGGCTGTTAATGCCCATTTTAAAAGCTCAGGGATGAGTTTTGAGATCCTTCCACCCTTACATCCCGATAAGGTGCGGGTTGTCCAAGGTGCCTCCTGTTGGCCATGTGCAGGAGGGTGGCCGTGCTGGTTGGCCCTGCTTTGGGACCTAGAGGTTTTGGAGGCATCTTGGTGTTGACTGGGGTGGCAGCACAGTGCCACCATAGGAAGAGGAAGGAGGGTGCCCAGAAATGAGCTGCCGATGTCCTCGTGTTCTCTGTGTGCTGTACAGAAAAAGGAAGTGTGTTTTAAAATGGGACAAAAGAGGAAGGTTACGCTATTGAAATCTAATCTGTGCTCAGATTATTTAGCAGTTATGATATCATTCATTGTGTTTTTATAGCCACAGTATGTAATGAGGGATGACAGGAAACCATTGCCATTGCACCAGGATTTCCTTGCTGCTGACCTTTCTCCACCTGAGATGGAAAGCAATGAAATTGTGAGGAGAAGAGACAGAGACTAGAGAGAAAGGGAAAGAGAAAAAAAGTAAAAAGTAAATGGAAGACTAAACAGGAGATAAAGAAACTGAGAAGGAGACGAGCTTAGTACCATGCTTTGTACCAACCAAAGTTGAACAGTGTTTCAGCAACTCTGTGTTTCAGCAGCATAAAGCCAGACAGTTTAGTTTTTTGGTTTAGTGTTTGTGGCCACAAAAATGTGTATTATTTCCTTCTTACCCACAGTGTACTGAGAATCATCCATCCAGTACAGAAGTTAATCCCAAATAATCTTGTCGCCCAGAATAGAGAAAGTGCCTTCAGTTTTACCAGTCTTTCACTTGGTACTTCCACACATATTTTAATAGAATTTGCATTATAGTATTCTGGACTTCAGAACACACTTCTTGCTGGTTTTTATATCAAGTCTCTTCTTTAGCAGTACTTCATATTTTGTATCCCTATTCTTTTCTCAAACTATTGCAGTCTAATTCTCAAACCTGGCACTGCAGTAAAGAAGCTAAAGAAGAATTAGCTCTCAGAAAGAAAAACAGTTTATTTCTATGTAATATAACCTATTTTCTAGATTTCAGTATTGAAATAAAGAAAGATTCAAGGGCCTTAAGTTTTGGCTAGTTATGTATACAAATACAGAACAAGGTTAGAAGTTGGCTGAAAAACTTAGAGCTGATACGCTATGTAAGCTGTATGTAAGCTAGTACAACTCACCCATAGTCACTGACTTTGCCCTTGCATCTGGGCAATTGGTTGTTACATTAATATTATCAGTAATGAAATAATTTGATGCTGTAATTAAGTTGTACTCTAATGGTAACAGTTTATAACATCTATGGCGATGAACAGGAGCAGTTCTCAACACTTTGGTCTTTCTCAGGCTGCATATTGGTAGGCTGAGGAATCCTAGAGTCACATCAGGTCACATTCAGCAGCTCTTCTTTGTGATTAAACAATTTAAGAGCTGGCTGATTAAAGCAGGGACTCTACACTTGGGGACTAGGAGAGGAGTCCGTCTGTGGTCCCTGCACATGCACTGAGTTAATTTCTGCTCAGAGGTTATGAAATATTTCTTTTCAGAGAAATAGATTCAAGAAAAAAAAGCTTTGGGTTTCTTCTGCTTATGAAATCAAAGAACTAATGGTGCAGCAGTGGGGCAATGTTAAATGTCTGCAGCTTCTGGCAAGGGACTTACCATTCACCAGCTGTTAACCCTAAAAACCTGCAATTTTCTGTGGCAAGGCAACAATATAGGGCCCAGAATGCCCATGCTTTCACATTTAGTCAGTGTGATTTTCATCACGTAGGCTTTAAAATACTTGAGGAAAAACCCCCAAGCTACGCAGAACCTCCATAAAACCTGTTGGTAGTAGTTTGGCATTAAACAGGAGAACATTTTACCTTGGGGATTACCCAGAAGAGTAAAATCGGTCATGAAATGGAATCTCATCAGTTTGAATTCGATACAGTCTATCTGTTGCCTTGCTGTTGGAAGTGTCTTGGGTACAGCTAAGGCACCTGTCACTGTGGGATCTGAGACATGCCTCGTCTGTCCCTAATGGTGCTCCGGTGGCCTCCTGGGCTTCCGAGCCCTCCCAGGCTGCCATTGCTGTTGGCAGTACTGCCAAGCTTTATAGCACTGATTCTCACTCTGATTTGCTTTTCTGTTTATTTGGTTTGGGATTTGTTTTTCTTTTGGGGTGATGGGACAATGCAAAATCTTCATCTTAAAAGAAAAAAAAATCATAACTTGGTTGCAAAGCTCTCTGAAAACTCAACCCAAATGCAACTGTAAAGGGTCAAAAACAGATACTGCATGAACACCCCAGAATTACATTTTTTCCAAAGGCCAACTTGTTATTTTTAAGCTGATGGCTTGGAATTGGTTTGGCTCTCATGTGAGAATTCACTGGGGAATTGTCCAGAGAGGGGAAACTATCTGTCATTTCTGTCATCCTAGAGCAATTCATTCCTACTACTGCCATAGATCTGTACAAAGGGTCTATTGCCTTTGTGCCTGGACATCAAAGGTAAGGCAGCAAGATGTAGAAGTTTATATGGGCAATAGAGATATATATATATATATCAAGCTGTAGCATCAAGGTGTATTTGACCCAGGAACTCTCCTGTTTAATTTCAGTCAGAAGAAGGTCTCCTGACAGCACCTATTTAAGAAAGGACCTATCTAGCAGGTGACTGCAGATAAAATGTAGATGTAATTTCACCTTCTCGTAAAAAATGAAAGAAGAAACATACATAAAAATATGGATCTCCAGAAGGCAGCAAGGTTCTGTAGAGTTTGTTTTTGTGTTTGTTCTTGCTTCCTCGCAACCTCGACTGAGAGATTTCATTTCAGCTGTGTAGTGTGCTTGACATAGGAATTTTTCTTAAAGCATTTTCAGTTCAAACAAATAAACCTTCTGGTTTGTTTTCAATCATGAGATATAACTGACATTATTAAAATTAAAATCTCCATACTTGTGCAATCACAGTCAAAGATACTAGATCAGACACTATAATATCACCTTTAGCTAAATGTATTACGGCACTTTTTAAAATATTTGCTTGCCCAACATAATTGTGCTTCTCTGCATGGGATGGATTTGTGCTATCTAAAAATTAGGCATACAGAAGACAAACACTTTCAGAAGGTGATTCATCCTATCCTAAAATAGGGAGGTGAAGCCAGATGATTCATCCAAGGAAGAAACCTAGATTATTAGTTTAGTCTAGACTCATAATTTTAAGACAACTCAAGTTAGGTGAAATAAATCCCACTCTGCATTTCATGACTTATTCTGAGTGGCCCAATAGTCAGAGCAAAGCACTGCGGTGACAACTCAGCCAGTGATTATGCTCTGTGACTGACGCTGAGGTGCTTATTCCCACCTGCAAAATGGGCCTAATGCTATTTACAGACCCGACAGATGATGAGTGACAGAATTCACAAGCATTTGAAAAATGTCTATAGATTCTCCGGTAAAATAGATGATATGAAAAGCCAAGAAAGATTACCATAGCCCCGAACAGTACCCATCTTTCTAAGGGCAATATAAATTATAATGATGGCATTTTTCATCTCTTTCTCCATTGTGGCAGAAAACGGCAGTGAGATTTTCCTATTTCTCATTCCACTGCTATATTTAAGAATAATTAAAGCCATTCTGGCTAAGGGTGATATAATACATATATTCAGAAGGAGGCTTTCAGTTTAATTTTTCCAGCTGGTGGGCCTGTTAGCCCATTTATTTGACTAATCTTCACACATTGACTGAAATAGGTAATTGCTCTGTTCCCCCTGAGATTTCACTTCCATTTTTTTTTCCAGCATGAAAGATATTAGTCTGTGTATATTTTAAATTCAAATACACTGTAGGATAGATTTATGTCCTTAAATACCATGCAGATTTAGCTATAATTCATTTCATATAGAACTAGAAAACGGATTAAAACAAGAGTGCTAGACAAGAAAATCCAGAGTCTTATCTGATGAGACAGGAGTCTTTTAATCCTCACTTCTTGAAGCGACAGCAGTATCTCCTTTCATTTCGTGGTGCTTTCACATTTTTTTGTCTTTAGGTTTGCTTTCAAATTTTGGTATTTGTTTAATACATTAGTATGAGACGATGGCCTAGCTACTCAGTAGTATAAATCAATATAGTGCTCTTGAGTCTGATGGACTCAGTTATGAGAGTTACATGAGCATGGACAAGTCCAGAACTCGGCCTTGCAGGGTTGGTCCTGTTGGCTCTTCTTGTGCCCTAGCTCCAAATGAGCAGGCACTGAATATTTTTGATAGTCAAAGACTTTGGACTTGCTATATTCAGAGATGGACCCGTGCCAGAAAAACATTGCTAGAGGGAAAGAAGCAGTGAGAGTTTTAAGGTCCAATAACTCATAAATCACCAGGGATAGAAACGCATGCCATATCCCATGGGAATGCTGAGATTATACTGTTGTAACAGGATCCAAACAATGTTCTAGTTCTGTACTATCCTTGGATACTAAATATATAAGCATAAAGGTTTTAATTTATGTTTATATAGATAGCATTTGTCACCTTAATTCAAATTTCAATTTTTTGTTTCTGTCCGTTGTGTCAAGAACTTTTAAATATAACCGGCCATTTTTCATACTGTCTAAAAACCTCGCATTCACAGGGCACAAAGCAGTGACTGCTTAGTCCAGCAAACATTGGACTGCTAAAAACATTTTGGATTTAAACAGCTCCTGATGGAAGGATAGGATTCAAGGTGTTATTTAATAGGCTACATGACTAAAATACACTTTTTTTTTCAGATGACACTTATGCTTCCAAAACCAGTTACATTTCCTGAAATATAGAAGGGGAATTTCTGAATCAACATACAGAGCCTTTCTAAGGTTTTCTGGCTTTCAACAGCTGTTCTAAGATTCGTAACGTGATATTTTTCAAGTGTTATAAAAGGAGAATGGTAGTATCAGGTAGGAGGAAATCTTTACGTCCAGGTACTGTGAAGTATATATATTTTTCTCTTGAGACATGTTTTATGTCTTCTCTGTTTTTGACATGCTGCAAAATTCATGAATTCTCTCTCAGTTTATTCTGACGGATCATAGCTTTCTGAGTAATGAAATAGGGTTGCACTTCTTATTTTATAAGAAGTCCCCTGTTACAGAATATTTATCATTAACTTTGGAAATGATTAAAAGAAACCCAAATCTACCCAATCACTTTAAATGCAGGGATGTTGCTGAGAAACCTATTTCTTATTAATATTGCTTGGGTAATTGCGCTCCAGTTATTACTAAAAATATAATTCCAAAGGACTGTATGCCATTGAATGTTGCAGTTTTCTTTCAAAAGTGATCCAAGATGTGTTTTATTTCTTCTGGATAGTTTGGAGCTTTTTGAGGAGCTGGGTTTGAGTTTTCATATGGACTTGCAGCGGCAGCAGCAGCACTTTGACTTTTTGTACTATGCAAAAAACATTCCAATGTGCCATCGGCTGTGAAAAGCATGGAATGCCTGGCTCCAGCCCGGAACCCATCGATTTCATAGCGATCCCATCCACTGAACATTGTTCTCATAAACATTAAGTTGCATCACACTTTCTGTGTTTTCCTCCTCTGAAGCTCCCTCTCCTCTCGCTCCTATACTTGTTACTGGAGAATAGAAAGCAAACATTAATTAAACCCCAACTCCACATACACTTTGTTTTGGTTACAGAATGTGATTGGAATATTTTCCTAAAAGATTAAGGCCACTACGGTCATCGATAATGAGTGCATAAAATAGACATGAGAAATTATGATGTTCATCTTTTCGGATGCACTTAATAGTATAGGTTTGTCTTAATCCTGTACTCTTCTGAGGTAAGACTTTGGAACTTAATACCAAGAGAAATCATAATCCACAATTTAATATGGCTATTATCTGGTTTTATCTGTCTGTGAAGAAGATTAAATTCCAGATGGTAGAAGTTATAATCCAAGCCTGTTACAGTCACCAAAATGAACCAAATAACTGAATGGAAAATAGTCTAACCAGAATTATTTGTCCAGAAGCTCATCTAACGTAGTAGTCATGAGCAGCGCTAGATAACGGAGTGTACTGGAAAGCACTTGGACAAGAGTGCCCCTGGGCAGTCTCCGCAGGAAGCCGGGCAGAGTGGCTGGTGGTCAGCACACCATGCTGTGACCAAAGCCCTGCTCCTAGGTGGGAGTTTCAAAGGGGCTTCCAAGTCCCCTTGCTATTCTCTTGCCCCTGCTCACGTGCACAGGCCTTTGGAGAGGAAGAGCAGGGAAGGAGCAAGGAAAGCAGCTCAGGAGAGGAGATAAGAGGCTGTGAGAGTGAAACCTGCCTGGTTGGAGGAGGGCACGCAGCACCAGCACCGCAACGCGCGCCAGGAGCAGCTCGAGCCCCAGCTGCTCACCCTCATTGTCTACGTCTTGGTCTGCTTGTATCACCCTGAGGCCAGGGCAGGGGAAATCAAAATGATCTCCAGACCCACAGAAGGAAGACCCCCAAGGACCTAGCACTCTGCTATGGATTTGGCAGATGTGCTTTCAACTTTTGCTGAGATTTAAGGCTTAATGAAGCGCCCATCTCATCAATGGCTCATGCACTTTTTTTCCCCCCTAGAAATCAGGCTGTGGCATCCCTTGGGAATGATGTACATCAACTGCAAAATGCACAAAACCGTGCAGCTAGTATTTTATTTGGATGCCATCAACAGAGTTCATACTGATTTTATTTGTTCGGAAACAGCATATGAAAGGGGAAGCAGAACATATTTCTTTGGAATCACTAAGGAAAAGATTTCTTTAATAGGACTCAGAAGCTGCGTTTCTGAGAGCCATTAAAACAATGGCAATATAAAAACTCTTTTATGTGTCAAATACACAGTGATTTGTCCTGCTAACAGTAGCTTCCCCGCGTAGAGAAAAAAAAAACCATCACATGCCCGCACGTAGATAAGCAGTCTTATTTCTAGTTTTATAGAGGAAGGAATTGAATCGCACAGTGGCAAAGTGCCTTATCTAAGGTCACCTTTAATGGGAACTGGACGGAGCATAAAAACAGGTTCCCCTATTCCCGGTTTATCTCGTAGATGTCCCAATTTCTCCAGCCATTCCAAAACATTGACTCCCAGTCGGCTGCAGAGATTTGCCGTTGAACGAAGTTACTGCATGTAGTCCCATACAGGATCTCGAAAGAGTTTATTTTTTAAAGGATATGATTTATAATAGTCATTTCTCAGGGAGTAGCAGTGCTTAGGTGAGGTTAAACCAGTGATTATTCTGAAGTTCTGTTTTCATTTCTGTCTCTCTGGATGGTTGCTGATTTTGTTCCATTTAAAGCATTTTGTGGCATGAACTCACTTTGTTTCTGCCCACATCACTGCATTCCTGGGATGTTTTTCACAGGCCTTAGCAAGATCATCTGACAGCAACTAGTGAGGTCAATGAACTTTATACACAATTAAACACTTGAAGCTAGGAGAATTAATTATTATTTTTTCCCCTGCAAAGTTAGGAAAGGATACACGGTACTTTCTGTAACGGAGTCAATGTTATGTGTGGTAATCAAGCTGGTTTCACATGATTTAATGCTGAACAGAGTAAGAAAATGATTGCATCCTTTACATGGGCCTCACAGAGCAGTCACCACCCACACTGTTTATTCAGACTCGGAGCTCTGCCATTCACTGTTTAAGCCAGAGGAGAAAAAAATTCCCTTCGTGAACACTCTTGAAACCCTGAATTCTCAGTATAAAGTGGAGTTGAGGGGGGGAGGAAGCCAAATAAGGTACTAGAAATTACAGCAGCTCGAAGGCCATGTAGTTTTCCTGGAGCATCCAGCAGTGTGGTTAATGAAGGCTTATTCGGGCGCTGGGGTGTGAGGTGGAATCACCCAAGCAGGCCGCGATGCCACTAGAATTCCCAGGGGCGTCTGGTTAGTTTTTCTCCTCACCCTTTCCCCATCTGTTGGTACCTGAACTAAGAGGCAAAATTATTGCCTCTGCTCTGTGGGGAAAAAAAACATGATTTACTGAAAAATTATATGGTGTTGCAGGTTCTGTTAAGCTCACTTCTTGCAAGGGGGAAAAAAAAGGGTTTCTGCTGCCTTTTGCCCTGTTTTCTTTAGTAGTAAACATATTTGTAAGCAATTCTCTGCTCCCTTGTGGCTCCCAATCTATTAAAAGAAATCTCTAACTAGAAAAGGTGCGGGCACAGGGTGCAGGATCATCTATCACGGTCAATATATGCATCTGGTGAGAATGTTTTTACTTGCTCTGTAGTTAAACAGATCTCATCAGGAAGATTTTTGTTGTAATTCCATTGACATTTTCCTATTAAACTTATTCAGACTTCTTTCTTTCTAAAGTTGAGCAATTCCTCACTTTCCTAGGCACTTTACATTTTAAAGTTTTTGCTGATTTTAGCCACCCTATATATACCTATATAAGGTAGACGTATTTAGCTTAGTTGGTACCATGTAAATTTATGTCTGGAAGTTTGTGAGGTTACAGTAATACCAAGAGAATATCATCAGCTACCCCAGAGGCTTTAGCTAGCCGCCCTCCCCCTAATTTTATGCAGCAATCAAACGTTTCCTCCTGCTTGCCAGATAATCAGAGTGGCAAGCACTGACTGGCTCGTCAGCAGGCAGCCCCACTCCCAGGGCCCGCTCTATTCAACGCACACAATTTTGGGTCCAGGAGTGGGAGATTTTGTTCTGCCTGTCGTTTTGCAACTGTCAGTCTCTTTGGTAGTGGTTTTTCTTCCTTTTTCTTTTTTTTCTTCTACGTTGCTTTGAATAAATAGGACGTGCAGATTTTCTTCTTCCCATAAACTCTCAAAAAAGACAAGTATTTTCCATTTTATAATAATAGCTTCTTAATATGTATGGCTGTAGTGCTAGAGTAGTGCCTTCATGTCATGGTAAAGTCTTGATCCATTTCAGGACCCTGTACGTGTAAGCTCTTCACGGGAAGAGTTTTATTCCAGGCTCAGGTATCTCTCATCTGTTTTTCCATTTAAAAACTAATCATGAAATGTGCAATAGGTAAATCCAGTTGCCTTTGTTCTCCTTCTCCCCAGACTCTTGCTTCATAAATTAGAGTTGAGCCACTGTAAACCCAGAGATTAATGTGTCCTCCAAATTGCCTTTTAAAAATACGCAGTACATTTTCCAGTCACCAAATTACTAAAAGTATGGATTTGTCTCATGCTGGTTACAATTAAGTGCCATGTGTGAAAGCCTTCTTTGGGAAGCATTAATGGGGCTCTCACTGCCTTCAGTAGGAGCTGCATGTACGAACTGGGGAATAAAACTTGTCCCAAATATCCTGTGTTAGGAGGTTATAGGGCACGTGAGCTTACAGAGCACAATGGCTGTTTCACTCATTGTTTTCCTTGTTATTCAATGCACTTACATAAGTCAGTGCTTGGGGGGAAAGAAAGTTAATTATCCCCAAACAGAACCCCCTTTAAATGCAGTAAAGGCTATTTATGCAGTATTTGTATTTCCAGCACAATGTTGCTTTCCCATTTTCCGTACACGTGTGACAGAAATGTTCCTCTCCTCCCGCCAGTTAATACGTTGCTAATACAGACTTCATTGCTACCAGAATTATATTTTGATTTCCACACCAGGTCATCCGAGTACTTTTAACCCACATCCTCCTCTTTTCCCAGTGCGTAGCATTTTGGCTTGTTCTGCTCGGTGCAGCAAGCAAGTCCAGCTTCAGCCCAGGTTCCAGTGGGGCCCCGAGTCTTCTTCAGGTTGTGACACAGATAAGAGCAGGTCTCCTCAAGCTGCCTCGTCGCGCTCTTCTGCAGCCTTTGAATTCCTGTCCCCTTGGCCATGGGTCAGTTAGCACAGGGAGTCGGGAAAGTTATTTTCCTGATATTCACTGTTTCATGGCCCTGCTCCGCCGATTTTTAAACACTCTACATTACTGTGGGCCACTTCCCATTTTATGGCAAATATTGCCCCAAACTACAAATACAAGAAGGGAAAATATCAGCAGCCATTTTGAGGAATTAGTGCAACCAGTAGCCATGCTGCCCTGTGAAGAGTGTCTTGGGTTTTGCTGTTAAGGTATTTGGACAACTTTCCCTTCTGCTGGAATTTGTGTGCTGACTCCCGATAGTCACGTAATAGTGGAGGCCAGAAAAATCTCTGGCTGGCCTCACCTGGAGGTGAGCTCTGCTGCCAGACAGGGCTTGCTGGGCTTTCCGGGACCCACAGGTCACAGGTCCCTGCTGAGGGTTATGTGGGGGGATCTCTTATGTCTGTTTTAAGATTGGGATGCTTTCTGGTTTTGGAGACCGATTTGTTTCCCGCCCTGTGTGTGCTGGATCACAGCACTTGCTTCTGATGGTGCCTCTCAGCTGGTAGCATCTTGAGGCAGGGACTCTTACTTTGCCATGAAGTTGGTACCGAAGGGCTTCTCAGCACAAGTGTAACTCAAAAGATCAATACTAATAAGCGGTGGAGACATTGCAGATGCCTTAAATTAAACAGGCATGGGAGGCAGGAAAAAGTGTATCTCACATTTGCTGTAACATGGAGGCCTAATGGGGTGGGTCAGGCGGTCCTGTTGGGAGTCAAAAAGTTAGACCTGGATCTGAAAATGCTTCCTTTTGGATGGCAACGTCTGGGGGTGGTGGTGGAGGTGGGATTTAAGACCCTTAATTCTATATGAATGTAGCGTTGTGGTTTAATGTGCACAGCAGTCGCTCTGTGGTTTATCATTTACTGAGAACTGAGCTTTTCTAAGAAAATGTTCTCTTCCTGGTGCGTATCTGAGCCAAGGCCTCTGCTGTCATTTCGTTAACTGTAAGGATTACTATTTAAAATAACTGGAGGTAGTAAGGCCAAACAATTGCCTGATTCACACTGCAGGTGAGTTTAACAGAAATCACGTTGACTAAAGCTACGCTGAGCAAGGCATCAGCTTTGCACTTGAGCATTTGCCAAGAAAAACCTGAAAGTTCCTAAAACTGGCTACAAGGATCAGGGATTAGCCTGTGCTTCTAAGTCTGTAAATAAGGTCCTCAGACAAGTTTTCCACTTGGGAACATGAACACAGCCTGTTTATGTTTTTTTTTTACTGTTTTTTAAGGAAAAAGTCCCATGATTTTGTAGATTGCAGAGAGTCAGCTATGCGTATGTGGGTCATTTGATGTTCTTTTCTAATCAGGAATGCATTGTGAAACTGCTGTTCCTTGCAGTGAAAGGTCACAGGATTTTTAATTTCTCTTGCCGTTTGTATTTTTCTAATAAATCACACTCTCTGATAAACGGAATGACTGAAACCACAGAGCAAGTGAAACCTCAAGAACAAAACCTTTCCTTTGACCCATGCATGGAACATACCATTTTCCTGAGAGGCACGTTGAATTGCCTAGCAATGTACCTTTTATTTAAGGAAACAGTTAGTTAATAAGAGCCAGGCTTCTTTCAGAGAATAAAGAGTGCACACTCCATATTGCTCTCTGAGTTTGGGTTCCCAGAATATTTTAGTTTGTTTGTAAGCATGGCTATTTACTTTTGGAATTAGTATAGGAACAGAGTAGTTGACAACCCAAGCTATTACGACCTCATTCACAATGCAGAGATATATATGAGTGCAAGCCCTAAATAATGTACTTTGATATATGTAAAATTAATAAGAAACATCTTCTGCTCTGTCTGTTCAGTAAGGACCACAAGCATGGCTTTGCTGCTGTGTTTTATGCAGTCCGATTCCAGTGAAATGCCTCCATGTGATAGAGTATCGCTGGTGAGTCCTTTATTCCCTTCTGTCTCCTCTTTTCCGTGCTTAAAGAGAAAAAATCTGACTTTTATACCTCAGCGCTTGCTTGTTTGCAAATAATGGGGCTGGACTGGTGTAAAACTGGAACGACGTGATACTGAATCAGACTCTGAGCTTGATTCTTTTCCCACTGGGACCGAGCAGAGCTTGGGTGCGGGAGGGGCTGCAGCCGGGCCACAGCTCGCTGGCTCGGAGCTGTTTGGCTTCACCTCTCCCTGTCACTCGCTTGCCCCTGGAGAAAATACTTCCATTTGTTCTCTCCAGGTACCTCATGGCAGTGCAGAGTGGCCGCGATGGTCCGGAGAAGCTCGTCCTCCTTAAACCGGGCAGAACATCTGTCCTGCATTTAAGTGGCCCCCTTCCGCCGAAGTTCAGCAGGCAATTCTGGCGTCACCTACCCCTTGCGTACTTGCCTTCGCAAACTTAGTGTTCTTTTGATTGGAGAGGTTTTTGGATGTCCTCTTGCTGTAGCTCGCTGAGGCTTTTTTTTCCCATTAGGAAAAGAGGAGGAAAAGAAGTCATACGTCCTGTTTTCCAGAGGCAAGGGAGGCATAAAGGGGGCCTTGTTCTCGCCTTCCCTGCACCCTGGTAAACTTCTGCTGGCAAGAAGGACCTGGGCACAGGAAGTTCTGAGAGCTTCTGGTTTCCCATGCCCAGCGTGACGTCTGGGCACCCTTTACAGCCACATAAGGCAGAATGAGCTGGGGCCACTAGCTTGCAGGTCCACGCGTTTCCTGGCACGGCAGGGGACACGTTCCGGGATCAGGTCTCCTGTCTCTGAACACTGCTGTGGATTAGGCTTCTGGCAGAGCTGCCCCATGGTAAATAGCTGAGACTCTGCAAATGGCATTGCTAGGCCCCATGGTACCCTGTGTACTTACTGCAATAGCAACAGCGCTGCCCAAGTCCTTAACTGTGCCGCTCCTAGCCCGCAGGCGGTCAGGAAGGTGCCCAGCCCGATTTAATGCTGGCCCCATACGTGCTTCACACAACAGTTTGGGGCTTCTTGGTGACACGGACCCTCAGCCTCGAGCAGGCCTGTCGCTGTGACTCACACCCTCGTTCCTTGCGCAAGTCATTTCATCCTCCTGTCTTTGTCCTCCATCTGTAGACTGGAGCCACTGAAACAGCCCTTCTTTCTAAAGTGTTCTCCGAGACCAGAGATAGGCGGATTGGGCCAAAGTGACCCAAATTAAAATATGCAAGGCCAAAATGACTCACTGAAACTAGAGGTGCCTTTTTGAAACAGGACAGTAGCTGGCACGCAGATACCTTCTTTCGGTTCAAAAGAAGCCCCGTATGTGGTAGGCAAGAGACATTTCTGATGCTGATGCAGTGGCACAAAGGAAGAGCCTGATGCTGCCTCAGAGCTTCCTTCTCCCCTGGGGAAGAGGCGGCTTGAGCTGCTGCCTCCTTCTTCACATATTCTTCAGGGTTTCCAAGGGGAGATAACCTTTCTGCAGAGGACTTGCAGGGAGGCCGAGTAGCATTTAACCCTGTGTGCGAGTGCAGGTGCTGGGACAGGATGCTCTCCGTCTGACAAGCAGCACGGTGTTTCTCTGCAGCGCGTGCTCGCCCTGGGGAGCAGCTTGCTCTCTCGCTGTCAGCGGAGCCCTCTTACCACGAGGTGCTTGCTTGTGTCCTCTCCCATGTCCACGTGTGCTTCAAGGTTAGGACTTTGGCTCTAATTGAGAGGTTCACCCTGGGACTGCTTCTCTCTCCGCTTTCTGCGAGTGCACAAGGAGCTGGGAGAGCCCTCTGCAGTCCTCAGCTCCCATGACAACTGTGCTTCCCAGTCCTTCCCTCTTACCGCCTATATCCAGGTACGACAGTGCGTGCTTTGTTATGAAGCCCCCCCAAAACGCTCCTGCTCTCTTTTTGCTCCTTCTGAGCAGAAGGCAGAATTTAAGCGAAAAGGATTATTTGCCAGCAAGATGCGCAGGGCCACAGAGGCCACAGAGGTTGGTAAGGACCGGTGCAGAGGTAACTCTAGGTCTATCTGATTCACTCAGTTTCCTGTCTCTCTCTAAGAAAAGGATGTAAATAGCAGAAAGTCAGGGATTCCAATAAAAAGAAAAAGTGGGTTTCCTTGGGCTATATTTGTGCAGCGCGGCTGCCGAGCCCGGCTCTGCGAACACCGGTAGTGGTGTGCGTCTGTGTTCTCAGAATTCAGGGAGGTGAGGTTTGTGCGGAATGAAATCACCCCGCCGCATCGCCGGGCCTTCCTGCAGAAGAGGAGCGCGCGACAGGGAAGGTGTCTGAGGCCGCAGCGATCACACCCTTTTCACGGGCACCGCCACTGCCCAGGCGTGCCTGGTAGCACAAGAGGGTGCCGCGACACGGAGCCGGGACCCCCCTTCGCCCCGTATGCATAGGTTGGCGCTCTCGTGGGGCGGCCGTCAGAAGCGGAGGCGATGTGCGGGGTTATGGGCACAGTAAAGCGTGCCCTTCCACTGATGGATTGCAGAAACGACCTGCCCGGCCCGCGGCAGTCGCACCCCCGTGAGGGGGCAGGTGACGTGAGCGGCTGCTCCCACCACGCTGGCTCTTTCCGCCAGGGGCATTTCCTCCCCGTTGCTTTCCTTGGTGCTGGCCACAGCTCTGCACCGCCCGTCCGCACCCACGTACTGGGATGTGGATGTTCGCCTGCCTGTGGTACCTGTGATGAGGGACCCTCTGGATGAATCCACTGCCTAAACACATCTTTACTGGGAAAATAGGGAGGATGGCTCGCTCCATCTCCGCGCTCAGGTGGCAGGAAGGTCTCACCTGCACCTTGCATGTGTGCAGTCATTGGTGTTAAAATTATCACAGACATTTAAATCTCTCAACCCACTAGTTTTGTGTTTTCTGTTTTAAAGGCCTGAGAATTTATTTTGTTGATGGCAAAGTTGCAGGCAGCAGAAGGTGGGAGACGTAATGATTTTTACAAGGAGCAGTAACCTAATACCAAATACTTTCATGGTCCAGAAGAAACAGATGCTGTTAAGGATTAGTTAATGTTTTCTTCTAAGAAAGCGCTGCAGGGGTGCTTCCAGGTTACAGATAAAGCCATTCACCCATAAGGGATTTCTGAGGCCAAAACACACTTGCATAATCAAAATTCTACATACAGACCACACATCTGTTTGCATCTGAAAAGCACAGTGTTTAATATTTAGGCATACATGTGACTGAAGAAGACAAAGTTAATCTACCAGGTATCACTGTGGTAGAAACCAGTATCTGTTACTGACTGGAATGGAAAAGTGATCTGTGATCTGCTTTCCTCCCCCATGTTCTCTACACTAATACACCCTTTTCTCTGCCAGGCTACTCAAAATGGTTTCTGCTCTTGCCTTGTGACAAATTTAAGCTCCACCTGTGTTTAATTAGATATTGGATAACCTAAGTTGTTGTGTTATGAACATCTAGGGAAAGAGTCAAGAAAAACTAATCAGTCGTAAGTCAAAGTGCAAATAGTTCCCATTTCAAGCCAAGTGAAATGATAGGAAATACAGTTTATGGGACCTGTACTCCAGAACCCTTTCCCTCCTCCCCAAAAAACAATATTTTTCTCCTAATTATTGGCTCATAACGCATTTGTGATTGGATGTAAAAAGCAAACGAGTAAGATGATTTGTCACAGAGATTCACTGAAAGTATTAATTTTTACATCAGGTTTTCATACCCTTCAGTTCCTTAACATTCTTCTCTTACCTCACAGCTGTAGGAATCAGGACTTGTATTTGTTCTACAGGAAGTTTTAGATACACGAGTTAATTCCTATTTGTGAAAGCAAAGGATTAAAAAAATAGACTTTCATTTAAACATTCATGGCCTCTTTCAAAGAAAGGAAGGAAAGCCTGGTGGGCAGCCCTCTCAAGGAACCGCTCCACCGATAATGCAGCGTTTCTGTAGCCTAAGGGACTACACGGCGTGCACAGAGAGCACTGGAGTTTGCTGCCTGCTCCACTGAGCACCTGCAGTAAAGGGGGGCCGGGTTTGCAAGGAGAGGTAGTATCTGTTGGTAGCAGTGCTGTTCTAGCGGGTGGTGGTGGGGAGCAGATGTGCTTTTGGGCGTGTGGCCCTGCTCCGCGCTCTGCGTGCGGGATCTTGGGATTCTTCCTGGGCGAATGCATCTCTTGCTAGATCATGGGGCTTGTTTCTTTCTCTGTCTCAATAAATCAGCCGTGCGCTGTGGAAACCCTGCAGCAGGAGGGGCTTGCCGCGTTTTCACCTCGGAATAACCCACAGTGTTGTGTTCGAAGCAAAGGGAGGTCGCAGGCTGCCGTCCCTTCGGGTCATTAGGGGAGTGATCCCAGCTCTTCCCATATCCCTGCCGAATGAAGTCCAGGTCCCCTGGATCAAATCAAAGGAGTAATTTTTGGAAGGAAAATGAATGTGCATGTCTATGTTTTTTTTATTAGTAGTGTTATTTGAAGGAAAGCAAGTGTTCCCAAATGTAGGAGTCTAAAATCCACAAGGATGGAGATGTTGCTCTGCAATGCCGAGTTAACGCGCTTTGGCCCTGGAGCGAGGGTGCTGCTTGTCCTCCACATTTTCTCTGAGATAGCTCAAATGGCTCTTTGTTCAGCTGGTTGATTTTCACTAGTTCTTTCTCACATGTTTAAATCTTCCTCTGTTCTGAATAGGGAAACCCAAGTGCCAAGTGTGGCTTGGCCAGACTCTGCCCTAAGGGCCAGTGGTTGCAAGGCTTGGAGTTGTCATGGCTAAACCCTCTTGAGGGCTAGGTGGGTAGGCATGAGTATTGCAGAGCCTGAGGCTGATAAGAAGAGTCTGCGGCTTTGGCACTCTTGATCTGAAAGATTAACTTAGTTATAAGAAATCTTTCTCAGGATCTTCAGGCCACCATTTTTCATTTTTCTAGTGGCAGGCCCACAACAACCCATGCAGTTTCTACAGCTGATGAAACTTCAAGTTCATTACAAAACCCTTCACTCTTCAGATGCTAAAACTTGTGGTTATTTGCTCTAAAATTCTGCCTGAGCCCAGCAGCTTTACCCTCCCTACTACAATATCTATCAGGCTCTTCCTGCTCACAAAAATTTCATTTTTGCCCATCAATTGTCAAACTCTGGGGGCCTCATTGGATTTTTTTCTCGTTGGTGGAAAGGGCCTCAGCTCTACTGATAGAAACTTTAATAATAATAAATACCCTCATGGCTTCTCCTGAGAGCTCTCTTGCTATGCATGCACTTCTCCTTAAGAGCACATGGTCTCCTTTCTGCACAGAGGGCTTTATGAGTCAGCTGAGTGCTTTATGAGTCTGTTGAAGTGCTTACATACCTTCATACAGAGCTTTGTAAATACCATATGGGTTGTTTTTTCTTTTTGCCAATCAGAAAAATAACACTTACGTGGTGGTGATATGATACTTTTAGATGCCTCTAAATATTTTAGAGTCCTCATTAGTTAGGGCTGAGCTTGGTGCAGTTCCTCTGCCACCAGACTGATCAGACAATGCAGCTTTCCATGTCTTCTGCCTTGAGATCTTGCATTGCACCTACCAGTTGGCCAGGAGAGAGTTAGCTGGACTGTAGTTAGTAGTGTTTCTAATCTGTGAGAAAGACTAAAAGTTCTTCTTAGGATCTTAGAGATTAGGGTCACAGCAACTATTAACTCATCTAGTTTGCTTGCCTGTGCATAATGCTCGAGATTCACCCACGTGTTCCTTTGCTCAGCCCAAAAGATTTTATACTGCTGAGTTTCAGGCCATGAAGAAAAGGGAAGATGCAAGTGTCATCAATACCAGTGGGCCCAGACATATAGGTCAGATGATCACAGTAGATAGATTCAGCGGTAGTCTTGTTTACCATTCCCAGTTCATTTCTGTGATTCTCCCTTGAGCTCTAGAGGTGTTTTTGCCTGTCTTGCTGAGCAATGGGGCCTTTCCAAGCAAAGGATGTGATGTGCTGGAACAGCCTGGGGCAGTGATGCACCCGCTGTGGGCTAACTGTGGATCCAGAAAAAGGTGAGCAAGTCAGGATGGAAACTAACCAGTTTATAAAGAGTTTTATTGGGCCTGGTCGCAGAGCAAGGCATCTTCAGCAGTACTGTGCTGCACCATGCCATGTTGCCCTGAACAGTCTCATGAGCCCAGTACCCAGATGTGTCACTCCCTTTTGGATAGCCTTGAATCTTCTTTGCTGGGCTGGGACTGCAGAATTAGGACTTTCATACCAGGCACCTATGTTGATATTTTAAATTCTTTACTAATCATTTTTTTAAACTATTGTTTATACTTGTAGGTTTTATCACTCTTCTGTATCTTGTGTATCACCTGCCAGCTCTTAAATCTGTGTTGTGAACTTTTTTTTTTTCCGGTCGATCTGAATGAGGGCAATGCTCTTCTAAGGTATGCTGGGTGCATGACCTTCTGAGATTTTCTTTGGATGACCACATGAGATATTCAACAAATATCTCTGAGGATGAAGTCACCAGCACTGTTAGTTCTTCTTTCTGCACGTTACAAACAGATGGTTACGGAGATGTTCCATTCACTGGTAAAATTTGCTGTGTAACAGATGCCTGCCAGCTGCCATTCCCTGCCCTGCTGCGTGATTTTATAGAGCTAACCAGATTAAGAAACTGTTGAAGTTGATTTTTGCTTCTAAATACAGCAGATCTGATTCTGAAAATGCTTGGCGGGTCCTATCTCAGGTGGTGCAAGCTGGCACAACTCCAATGAAAAACCAGTGGAGCTGAACCACTTTACAACAGCTACTGCTCTGACTTAAAGAGCAGCTCTCTCAAGTGAAAATGTCGTCATTAAGAGCTCAACAACAAAAGAAATTTTCCGAGTAGAACAGCAATGCAAAAGCTGGCAGAGCAGAGCTTGGGACAGTTTGAAAACTACCCGTTGCTCAGACCAGCAGTTCAAAACTGCTGGTATTTCTTGCAAAACAGCTTTCTTTGGAAACTCCAGTACTTCAGGTAGCTTATCACTTAGCCTCTGTGCTGGGACAGAAGGTTGTTTTGCAGCCTTTTAATTTGCTGGCTACTGAATCAACACTTCCCACCTGTAGCCACCAGGGCTTAAAAATGCAAAACCTCCCCGACTGAAGTCCTTCTGTCGATAAAAATCAAAGATGAACTCAGCGTGTAACTGTGGAAGAATGCAAATGTATATTTTGAGAATCCATGGTTGGGCTTTGAACAATCAGATGAGTATTAAGAGAAAAAAAAAATGCAGTAGTTTAAAAATAACAAATCTACTGCATGGCAGCCATAAAAGGAAATTTTAAGGAAAGGAGTAGAAAATCATGCCAGACTAATGCATTAGGAACAGCGATTGATATGGCATATACAAATGACAACATACATATCCACTTCCACTCCAAAATACGTATGAGAGCTGTATATAAACAGCTTGAGCATGCTGTTGAAACTACTAGGAGTATGTTTGCTACATCCTTTTTATCACTACTGGCTTTTGCTGGATGCTACTGCTGTTGCTTATGTCTCCAAACCTGAACTCGGGTCAAAGTTTTGGCAGTGCTTAATAGGACAAGTCAACTTAAGGACCTTCCAGGCTGCTCAAAAGCATCTGCAATCTGACAGATTTGAATAGTGAAAATGGTGGCGTTCAGCATGACCTTTCCCTCCACGCTGCTCGCCTGGCTTTCTTTTTGCGACTGGATGTTTGAGTCTCTGGTGTCTTTGAGGTCTCGGTGCCTGTGGCCCTGCTTTTGCTACAGCTGTCCCACCAGGAGAGCTGAGAGTCACTTACTGTCTCCCCTCCTTTTAGCAACGGGACTGAGAGACGGCATCGAGTGTCCGCAGCAGCCCGGGGGCAGCGCAGTGTGCTCAAAGGCTTCCGAAACGCCCCATTCCCGAGGGAGTGTGACTCTCCGATCTGTGGTGGCTTGACCTAATCGGCAAACGGCTCAGGCCTGCCACAGAAGTCCCCTACCGTCACCACCGCTCAACCCCAGCCCATCTTAAATCACTGTTTGTCGCCTCCTAGATCAAAAGTCCTTTGTGAAGAGCACAGTTACTGCTCTATAGCTGAGCTACATGGCTCAGGTCATCAGCTGCTCATGAGTGGTTCTTTCTTGTTTTTCTTTTTTTTTTTCTCTCTCTAAAAAAAGCAAGTGATGTGAATTCATGTAAGAAATAAGTACTCATATTTCTGACTTAATTATTGAAAGAAGAGCCTTATTAGGCTACATGCAATCTCTGATGGCAACTCCTCATGTGGGAAGGAAGCACTTGCGTATTGGAGAGAAGGTATCTCTATGGGTTAGAGCTGTCAGGTTAAGCGAAACCACCTGCTTTTCCCCGCGTCCAAAGGATGATCTCTGAATCCCCTTGCCTTTCCACAAGGCGACTTTGGAAGCCATCTCCCGTGCCCCGGTGTGCATGCATACACGTGGCATACAGCCGTGACAAAATGGAGAGGTTTCTCCAGGCCAGGCGACGAAGAGCCCTGCCTAATGGGGCCACAGCCTGCTAATGAAGTTGCACATTCGTGAACTGCAGCTACAGCCCTCCAGGGAGACTGCCCCTTCATCCCTGCTCTGGGAGGCAGGCCTGGTCTGTGTCAGAGCAGCTCAGGGGACCTGCATGAGTTGCTCTAGGCAATCTGCCATGTGGGCTGTCCTTCCCCCACCCCCGGATCAGGTTCTTCCTTCATTTCCAAATCGAATTGAGCACAATTTTAATTTTGGTGCCCATATTAATTCGTCAGCCATAGCCAAATGAGACAGGAGTTATGCAGGCTTTTTTTTTTTTTTTCCCCCTCCTGTGGAGGATCAAACAACAAATCTGTTTAAGGAATCCCGTATGGAGAAGCCTAAAAGGAAGATTATGAATTTTCAAAGCAGTGGCCTTGTAAACCAAGCATCTCTGCAGAATTTATGGACAAGAGCTCATTAGGAATAATCATGTAAAATCTGACTGAAATCTGTGTAGCTTTGCTGGCTTACACCAGATGAAGATCTGATCCATTCACCTAGTTTTAAATCCAGACACACACTCTTTGCGGTGTAGACATAATTTCCTCCGCATGCCATAGCCGTTGTTTTGCACCATGACAAGCAAATGTTTATTGGGCTTTGTATGGCTCAGCAGGAGCTTGTAAAGCTTTTCTTTATGGCATTTATTTTGCTATAAATGATGTATATTTTGATGTTTTTGCTAGTACTTTATTCGAAGCTCTAGATCACTCATTTCTGATGCATGAGGGTGATATCTTGGGAAAAATAGCTTCCACTTACTCAGTACTAATGCATCATGATGACTTTATTTCCTTCAAAGCGTGCCGAGGGCAAACTATTTCCTACTGCTTTGTGCTTCTCAGCTAAATGCCCTTTCCAAAAGGCTAGTGAGATGCTTGTGTCATGGAAAAAGTGAAGTCCAGGTACACAGAAAATAAACCAGAGGTGCAGTGGATCAGACTAAAGTGAATGCTTAACAGGTTCAGACTAGCCTGAGCTTACGTTAACTGAACCACTGAACCCATCCACGCTGAACAAATGCGGGGCGTTTTGGGTACATGGTTAAATACGCTTTAGCCCGGTGCTTTTTCATCTGTAAGTATTAACACCTGACTACCTGGGCTGCCTCACCGAAGGCTGCTTCACAGCCCCGACAGGGGCGAGGGCCCACTGGGGCAGGTGTGCACCCAGGCAGGGCAGGCTGCTTTGAGATCTTCTGAACAGGAAAAGGCTCCTTTGACTCTGCACATGCAGCTACGGATGCTCACGGGCTCGTGTTCTTCTTTTCTCAAGCGTTTGGCCTGAGAAGCAGGTGCTGGGGTATTCTCACGATTTGAGGTGACTCAGAAGCAGAGGCACTAGCAGGTGACTTCACCATTTCTGCAAGGACTCTGCTGCTTTGTGACTCTGAAGTCACATTCACACAATGTTACTTTTGCTTCCTAGTGAGCTGGTGTTTCAAACAACGTGGAGATGGCCCCAGAAATCCCAGCCTCGCTGAAAGCTGCACTTCTAAAAGTGAGAGCGCTGTCTTTGCTCACAGTGTGTATGATGCAGCTGTTGGTCATCTACAGGACTTGGTACTAGAGAGGAGTTTCTTGTTTTGACCTGGGACAAGAGGAAAGGACAAGAGCTATGCACACCAGTGTGCTCTGACAGTTGATAATGCGGCTATCTGAGGTGACTGCATGACAATTCATATCCTTATTGTGTCTAGAATTACTGGAGGATTCTTTAAAGCAATTCACAGAAATAGAAAAAAAAAAGGGGGCATGGTTGCAATTTAAGCTCATGGTGGTTATAGTATCCCCGGGTCTGGCAAGCAAATCAGCAGCACTGTAGTTCAGCGTTTTCTGGATTGTAGGGATCTATCTGCTGGCTTAGGCTTCGCTAAAACGTAAGTGGTATTTACAATTGCACTTGGCCATGAGCTGCTGCTTTTTGATGAAGTCCAAATGTTAGGGTTGTAATTACAGTGAATATTGCATCCTGCAGTCTGGAAGCCTCATCTCAACATGCGTTGGGTTGGTCATCAAAAAGATCGTGCTGAGCACTGCAGTGGCTGCCTCTGAGGAGCCTTCCCACTGCCTCGAGGTATGCAGCAAGCTTCCATCTCTGCTATCTCCTCCTGAGGCTGTTGCATTTGGCCTGCAAGAGCTGTGTTAGACGTGACTGGAGGCTGATCTGAATCCTCATATCGGTTCAGGCTTAAGATGTAGGATTCAACCTCGTCCAGAGGCTACAGAAAAAGTTTCATACAAAATGGAAAAGCTTTGGTAGGAGAGACACCCACTTACAAAGAGACACCCACCTATAGAGCTAACGAGAACAGTCTTGTAGCACAGTGTGCAGTGTGGAACAGACCTTGGTTCGCCCCATGTTCCCTTTTGTTGTTCACATTAACTGTGCTCATGTTAACTGTGCATAGGGAGAGCAGTAGCACTAGGATAATAAAATTTGTCATTTTGCAAGGCCTGATCCTAATGGTAATCTGTGTGAGCAAGTACGAAATCAAGCCAGAACAAATCAAGATTAGCAGCTAGCGCTTAAACAAAATTAGGACTGCAAGGCTAAGGAATGACCGAGAGGGGGTCCCTAAATTGAGGACTGGCGTGCCTAAAATGACAGAGAAATGTGTGACTCCATTAGTGTGTTTGCCTGCCTACTTATGCTCTTCAGCAGTAATTTCAAGGGCTCAACCTTGCCTGGTTAAGACCCTCAGCTGCCAGTTAGAAAACCTTCTTCAGAGATGGATGACTGACAACTCGGAGGTCAAAACAACACTTGAAATCTTTTGGACTCAGTAGATGAAAACTGAAGATAAAACGACGGTTGTAAGTCTGGACCAGACTGTTAGGAAATTAGCTAACAGAATACCTAAGTAAATTGAGATGAAATTATTCTTGAAGGAAACCAAGTAGACAGAATCCTTTATAAACATACCTCAGACTTCAGGGTTTGGATGTAGGTTGTTGGGTTTTTTTTTTCTGCTGGGAAATACAGTGTGTGCTCAAAACCAATATAGTTGAACAAATGTGGAAGCTATATGACGTTGATTTTTTTTCTCCCCCATAAGCAACTCGATAACATTTTCTGTAAAACTTGATTAGCAATAGCCCTTCTAAAGTGGGAGCAACAGCCCTTCTATAATGGGTATTTTGTGAATTTCCTATGCTAAATATACTGTCTTACCAACATGTATAGAGAAGGAAATGTAACAGATTCTTACAGCACTCACAGGTAAGTTTTCAGGGGACTTTTTTTTTTTCATAATAAAGTCCCCTGAAAACTAAACAGGTCTTTCTTTATGCACTCTGTTCTGAATTTAACACTGTATAAAATTTTCAGCCAAAGATAGAGGGGATTTTAGATAGACCTGCTTGCTCTTTTTCTCCTCAGCGTGCATGTGTACATATGTATCACTGAGAGAAAAGAAGATGAAACGCCTTTTTTAGCTCCAGAGTAAGTTGAAACTTAAGCAAAGCCAAAGACAACTTTGGCTGCATGTTCTGCATACGCAGGTAGAGCCCCATTTCCAGTTTGTGCTATAAACAGGCTCCTTTCTTCCATTATTTAAAATTGCTCTGCTGCTTCTCTGAAAGGAAACAGCGAAGGCAGTTGAGTACAGCTTTGGTCATGTAGCAGGCTCGGCTCTCAAAAGCTAGTTCATATTTGATGCTGTCCTAGTTTTTTCTCTCCTCAATCCTATAAAGATCTTTTTCAGAATTAAAGAAATTCCATTTAATGAGCACTGGAATCAGTATGTGGGCCAAAAAGTGTGGTGTATAGTGCACTATTATAAAATTCTGCATAAATATTTACATACCCTTTAATGTCACCCCGTGTTCAGTTAAGCTGTTGGGGTTTTTTGATGCTTTTTTTCTAATCTTCGTTTGGCCATTTCAAGCATGACTAACACATTTTGAATTATTTTTAAACTTCCAAAATCTTCTCTGCAAAGCCAGTGTATATGAAGGTGCAGGTGGCTGATCTGACTTCAAAGGATTAATGTGCTGAGGACTTTCCAGCTGTATTTCTGCATTGGAGGTTCTTAAAATGCCTCTGAGTTAGCCTGAGCCTAGACCGGCGCCATGGCTGCTGCAGCGTCACGTAGCCCTACTGTAAAAGAGAGAGGAGTTTGGACTGAAGTACCTAATAGAGGAGTTTTTCTTCTTCTCTCCTGTAATCTTTCCTCTGCCAGGCACCAGCAAAGTCACCGGTTGCTAGTCTTGTTACACCTTATCTAAATATATTGATCAGTTCCTCCAAGCGCTTATCTGTTTGCTCAGCGGTGACTCGTTCTCATTCACACTGTGATTGCCGGAGCTGAATGGATCCTGCAGTATGAACCCTATCAATGGGCTATTTAAAGCTGAGTGACAACACAACCCCGCTCCTTTTTATTTTTTCCAGGAGGGTGAAAGGCTGGGTGTTTGGCCTCCGTCTGCTCACCGGGGTGCTGTTAGGAATAGAAGGCAGAAAGTGTGATTCCGGTAGCAGGGCCACCTGGTCTACAAATGCAATAAACACCGGCTATTACAACTCGTCCGTCACCGCCTGCGTCAATGAAGTGCAAACTGGGAAATGTATGATGCTGAGTGGAAATCTTAAATCGATGCGAAGATGCTGCCTGTGTGCAGTGTGCCTCCAGCCTTTTTGCTCCTAACACCTCCAAAGGTGACGTCTCCTTTGTAAGAGAGATGCTATTTCATGTCATATTCATTTTTCTGTGCAGAACACAGCTGGTCCCGCTAGCTTTTATGTTGCCTTGGAGTGGGTGCTACACTGTGTGAGGGTTAGGATCGCCCCATGGGCAGTATCCCCAGCACCACGTGGGGTGCACGGGACAGGGAGGGGGGTGGGGGTGGGAAAATCACAGAATCACAGAATGGTTGAGGTTGGAAGGAATCCCTAGAGATCGTCTAATCCAACCCCACCCCTGCTCAAGCAGGGACACCCAGAGCACATGAGAAACATGAGAAGGGGCTCTCCTGCATAGCTCTTAGACAAGGGGCAAGTTCAGCACACACAGGCTCCAGGACCAGCCCAATTAAAACTCTACCTTTGCTTAAAACACTCCCATCCTGCACTTACATGCAGCCCAGCTGAGCACTGCTGCTCGGGACGGCAGTGATGTGCCCTGAGACAAGAGCATGGCTTGGGCTCATGCTGAACCTGGGCCAGCCTCAGTGAGCAGTGCATCATTTCTGGGTAGGGTTTGATAATATTTCCTTGCAAACGCAGCTCGGGAGTGAACACGGATAGGTGGGTGCTGCGCCTATGGCGCGGGGCAGCGGCCGGGCTGTGGCCAAGCCGCGCGGTGCCTTTGGCAGGCTCTCCATCACGAAGCGGTTAGAGCTCCCTGTTGTGCTGAAGGGCTGGATTCAATAAAGGGTTTCTGGGGCGAGCTACCATGGCCTGCCATAGTGCAATATGTCAGGCAGACCCTTTTTTCCCCCTTTTTCTTTTTTTTTCTCTTTTAATTTTAAATTAAGTGCAGCTGACTGCCTGTAATGCCACTAACAATGGCGCTTCTTCCCGTGACAATGTAACATTTAAAACAGATAAAGTCCATGTGGGGCTAATAAAAGTTTGTCCCGTCCCCCTTTCCTGTAGGGCAAGTTTTGCCATAATGAACAGCTAAGTAGCAGGCAGCTGCAAATATGAATGTCATTGAGCAGGCGGCACCGGAGGGGCATCTCAGGCAGACATTGTGTGGCTCCCCTCACTAAGATGCCGGAATAGCCACAAACCAGCAAAACCAGGAAAAAGGTGGAAGGATCCACAGACAGTGTTCAGTGTCATGCCCTGGTAGGACTCCTGTGTGCTCCTCTTGGTGGCCAGTGGAAAGATTGAGCACGTCAGCAAATTTCAATTCCAAATTTGCTCTCTGAATTGCTCACACAACTTGGGCTAGGGACTTGAGTGCAATTCTCTTGCGTCAAAGAGAAGGGATATAAGTTGCTTATCTTCTTGAATGGAGAGTATTTAATCCATGCAACAACACTATTATTTCTAGGTTCTGCAAATACACTTCTGTGAAAGTATTGTTTTTTACAGAAACAAGTCTGTTTTGACTTTCCTCTTGCGCAGTTTCTTCCAGGTATGTGTGTGCCTTTGCACAACTCAGTCTCCGTTACTTACCAGGCAGTGAAGCAATTAGTTTTAAGATTGTGTGTCTGCGTGGGGATGCTATTTTAACTACGCGCCGTGCTGGGCTCAACGCGGAGCGTGCTCAGGTGGAAGCTCCCTTGCACTTCTGTGGCCCTCGGAGCAGACGCTGCGTTGCTTTGCAGGGACGTGCATCCGTGTGAGATTTTTCTTTCACTCGAAATGTTTTCAAAGCCCATACCAGTACTATGATGTGAAAGTGCCTCTGGTCCTTTGTGCTTTATCCTCTCTGTGTCTCTGTTCCTGGACAGCTCTTGGTGTCCCCCGTGGCGGGCCAGTGGGGCCCTCAGCCCTGCCCACGGGTGCTAACTCATGTTCCCAGCCTTTCATGCCCAAACTTCAAAACACCACTGAAGAGTCAGTGCCGTAAGCGCTGCTTTTATTTACAAATCTAGAAATTTTGCGATTGCCCCCCGTCGATGTTTACCAACTAGGTAATCCAGCTGAAGCGCGAGTGAGTCATTTTTACATTGCTCATAGAAAATAAAAAAAGGCTTAAATACCCACAAGATTTGCTTACTCTTCAGGTGTAGCCCCCGGAAGGGTGAGGGCAGCTTCCTCCAGACTCTGTTTGGAAATACTGATCACATGATAATTGGAAAGTCGTGCAGTCCCTGTTAGGGCAAATATGCAAAAAAAAAACATGGAAAAGGGCATGAGGTCAAATCCAGCTAAGAAAATGCTGCGGCGCAGAGGCTGACTCGCATTTGGTCAGGCCTTTTCATGATGGGCAGCATGATGCCAAGTAGTGTCAGAAGAATTAAGCAGAAAGGATACCGTAATTCTTTATCCACACAAATATTAAGTTAGATTATATCTTGTCATGCATTAGTGGTTGTCACCAAGTGGACCGATGGTTTTGTTCAGAATAGGCACACACACGCACCAAGTATCCAAGATGTGAATCTCAAAATGCCCACATAGCCCCGGTCTGCCGCTCCCTCCCTTTCCGTTAATGCGACATGACTCACATGCCTTAGACATCAAAAAGGTATCAAAGGAACGAAGAGAGTTTTATTGGGGCGACATGGGCTAAGATGTTGTTTTAGAGCAACGACCAGTAATGGCGCTTAGAAGTTAAGCATTGCTAAGGGAGCCCAAGGTGGTGCTGGCTTGCTAAATTGGGTAAAATGCAGGGATTTCACCAAATGCAAATGACAATGAACAATATGTATGACTCAATATATCCGCTATGCTTTCAATGTGCAGTCAGAGGGTGGTATAGCTGACCTTTTAAAGTGATACTTTTCAAACCACATTGTTATGATTATCAAAGTGTTCGCTTTAGAGTACAATATTTGGACCCAATCCTGTTAATATTCTTGTGCATTGTTTGACGGCTCTTTTCCCCACTGTTTGTATAAAGCATTTCCAGTCAGCCCCTCCAGGGTCATACGCCTAAGTATAAACAGAGAGTGAAATTTGCTGTCAGTTCTCCCAGGCCTGGTACACACCTCTGGAGGGCCCTGGTCACGTATGGAATTAGCTAAAATGGTTTTGTAAAGCTTTCCGGTGTGCCAGAAATAGTCTCCAAGAACAATGCGATAGGAGAAATACTCTTTGCTCTTTGACCTCAGTTTCCTTCTATCTAAGAGCTGTCAGTGGCATCAGTGCCGACTCAGAGCGACTCCCAACTTTGTGCTGGAGTTGCACTATATTAGCAGCACAGCAAGAGAGAGAAAAAAAAATCCATCAGATTTGTATACAAAAAGCAAAGAAAAAATGAAAAAGGCTGGAGCAACCTTGTAGTGTTGTGCCTGTAAGCAGAGGGCAGCCGTGATTCCTCCCCGGCTCAGCCCAGCATGGCTGTGCGTCAGCCCAAGGCCGGAGCAGTGGCTGGAGCAAGGCCCCGCGAGCGCCAGAGGCGGGAGTCCCGGGGATGGGTTTCCTCCCAGTCCTACCGGAGCTAAGCCAAAGAGCAAAACAGGGGAAAAACATTAAGAAGGCAGCCGTAGAGAGCCGTCGGGCCGCCCAGACGTCCCCACTAGCCGAGTCGTGGCAAGGAAGGGAGCTGGTGGGGTGCGAGGGGGCTGGCGCGGCCCTGTCCCGCGGGAGCCGGAGGTGTCCGGAGCGGAGCAGAGCCACGGCGCCGGCTCCTGGAGCGCCCGCGTCCCCAAACGGGAGGAAGAGAAGGGTCCCGTCTCAGGTGGAGGGTGCCGTGTTTTGATCGTGGGGGTCACACGCAGACGTGGGAATTCCCCACGCTGGTTTATGTGTAGATTGGTTCAGATAGTTTCTTTATTTTTTGTCTTTCTTCTTTTTTTTTTTTTTTTTAATCGGGCTTTTTTTTTGTAATAATCTCATCTTGAAACTTGAGAGGAAGGGAATGTATGGGTGAGCAGCTAATACCAGAGAGTTCTGGAAACTCCCTTTTTATGCTCTCTTTCATTTAACAGCTGTACTTTCTGATGCTTTCATTGCATTAAAGAGCTATTTGACAATGCTGTCGATAAATTAGCTTAATCTGTTGCAGTAAATTTAGCTTTGTCTCCCAGCTGTCTTGAAAAAATTAGAATAAAGAATATTAGTATTTGCGACTTATCCATTACAGAAAATAGAGCTTTGATCCAGTACATCACAAAGAAGAGATACACCAGTATTTTCCCTTTTCTTTACTGATGATATTCATGGTTTAAATATTATTTTAAGTGCTTATATGTAGCGTCCAGGGGCAGGTAGAGGTAGGCAACTTACTGTAAACAGTGTTTTAAAATTAAATTTAATACAAAGCAGTATATTTACTGATTTAAATCATACCCATCTGGCCATGTTTATCAAAATCAGTCCTTGTCTACTGTAAGCCATTTGCTGCCATTGCCACCCACTGGCCGGGGACAAATAACCATCCTGTTACTGACCCAGATCAGCGCAGATCCTGATTAAACAGACACATCTTGCAGCATATACAGTTGCTTCCTCTACAACGTCTTGGCTGTAATGCCAAATCTGGTAAGCTTTGTGTAAAATATATTTACTGATTTTATCTCAAAACCAGAAGTCATAGTCCAGAAGAGGGATTGGGAGGGAGCGGGGAACATGGTTTACAGACCACAGACTGTGAGCTGATATTTTCATTCTTCTGTCGTCTCTTTATAATGTACTTTTTAAAAAAAGGCAAAAACAAACCCAAGAATCTCTTCCTTTTATGTTTCTGTAATACACAGCGCAGTTTTAGCAATGTATAATTTAATAATGAAACTGAATTACGGACTGTAGAGAGCTGTTTTTCTTGCACAGAGGTCACCAGAGATGGCAACATTTTGGAGTAAATATAAAATTACTACAGGACCCTAAGAGCTAACCTTATTAATTTCTCCTCATTTTCTTAAAAGTATCAGATAAGGAAAGATTACAGCAATTTCAGCTTGCTATTGGCAGGGAAGCAGCGTGGGCTCCATTTTTCAAGTGGCAATCCATTCCTGGTTTAGCTACAGCAGTGGATTGGTCTGCTCCTTTGCAATTTATTAGTCACATTATAAAGTGTTTTGCTCTTCTTGCTGGTTTACCACCTTCCTTCGCAAAGGGTTTTTAGCCCAATGTTCTGGGGACTTGAACCAATTTTTAAAAATATGATGGAAAATGAGTCTTCTTTGGGGAGTTGCTCTTCAATTCCATAACCATAAAGGAAAGGTAAACCAGGGCATGCATTTTTTCTTTCCCGTCCGTGTCTTGCTGTCCCAGCAGGTGCGTAGCAGAAGTGCTGACATTGCCATCTCTGCAAATGGTTAATCAGAGCCTCGGAAGGGCAACAATGTTTTGTTCGCTGCCTCAGTGAGGGGGAAGGAGGAGAAGGCCTGGGCAGAACAAATGCATCTTTTGTTTTAGGTTCTTCGGGACAATTCTGCCAGGCAGCTCTTTTTCCCTCTGTTTCATTTTCCTTTGTTATTCTCCTATCTGATTAAAATTCTGCAATGCTGTCATCAAATTGTTGTCCGTTTAAGGTCACAAACAGCTTCTGTCCTAATGAAATATGAATCACATTAGTTAATTGAATTGTGCACTTACAGCGTGTTGTGAATGGTCTGAGCACACTTATGTTCCTAACATATATGGAGCTGTTTATCAGTCCAGAGAATGTGTGGACACGCAAAATGCTGCTGTCGTTCCCTGCTCCGCCATGGGCAGGTTTAATTGACAATAGACGGTTTTAAGAATTGTTGCTCGAAGGCGGGAATTGTAAGATCTCGCGCGGGCCGTGTCTGGTTGCCGTGAGACCAGCACTGGGGCGGCCGGGGTCAGGCCCGGGTCCTGGCGGGAAGCGCCAATAAGCCCATGTTATTCGTGCTGCCACTGCGACGCTCGCGGGGAAAGGCCAGCTCGAGAAGGGGCGAGGACGCGGCCGCAGGGCTGCACGGGCTGCCGGGGTACGTGGCTGCTGCGAGCGAAGCCAAGGCCCGCGTGGCGGACCCTGCTCTCCCAGCGCCGCATTGGGGACGCCGCTCTCCCCACCAGCACCACCCTCATGCTCCTCATGCTCCTCATGCAAAACAAGCTTAGCATGCAGTCCTGCACGCAGAGGAGAGGGTTTTTTTGTCTCTGAACTGTGGAAAGATTAATTTTATCATGTTGGCCAAAGTCAAAAGGAAACGGGGAAACTCCTTCTGCTGACCTCAAAGCTGTGGATGAAACAAGTACTGGTGGAAAGTGCAGACTCCAGCACGCTGCCTCCATAACATCCACGGTGGATATATTGCATCTTCAGCCACTGGATGGTGGACTCTGCTAATGAACCAGGCCATCCCAGTGGCTGGTCCATAGCTGGGAGATCCACAACTAGGAACTAAACTTAATTCCGTTATGCAGGTCTTGATTTTTCACTTCATAGTTCACCTGTTAGTGATATACATACCTACATATAAATATAAAATACTATGTTTAGTCTTTGTATTTATATACAGAAAGAAAAGTCTGCTTGGATTCCGTGTAATGCTTATGTAATATAATAGATCGGAATATAGTACCTTCCAGTTCCTCTGCAGCCTGACAGATGTTGATAGATATCTATTGTTGGTGCTGATAGATCCTTATTGTTCTGCCAGATAGTGCCTCCCCTAGCTGGAAAAGATATTTCGCTCAGCAGCGGGCCAAAAGAAAAGATGAGCAATGTTCAGGCTGAAGAATAGCTGAGAAATTTCCTCTCATTATTTCACAGCTGAATATGGGGGAGGCTTTTTTTTTTTTTTGTATTATGGCAACCTAGTGCAGGGATCAAGAAGCAGCTGTAATAAGCTGAGCTAGAAATGATTAGCTGTGGTATCTACTCTGCAAAAGAAAATGCCTTGACCCTTTTCACTAGCATAGCAGAGAGGGGAGCACGTATCACTGATCTGAGCACGCAGGGACAGCCTCTTTGCGTGGGAACTTCCCAGCTCTTGGCCGCGGGCAGAGAAATTAGCAATTCCTCGTGTGGGAAATCCTCTGCAGCTGCAGAACCGCTCACCTGCCAGGAACACTCCTCCGCATGTCCGCAGCAACACCCCTTATCGGCGCCATGGACAGATGACGGGCTGCGATGCTGAGATGCAGAAGCGAGACCTTGCGTGCTTGGGGACGTGGGCAAGGAGTTCCCCGGCGCTGTCAACAGAGGGAGAGAGAGAGATGGTGCTGCGGAGGGCAGCTCGGGGTACCTGCGTCAAGCCTCCTTCTCTCTGAATCACCATCTGGAAGAGTTTTTCTCTCTCTGTTATTGTCACTGTACAGTGGCAATTGCATGTGGTGAACCTGAAAGGACCAACCTTGGCGGGTAGGTCCTGAGGGAGTGCTTGGACGCAGGTGGATTTCAGAGGCTCCCGCAGCCCTGTGAGCTCGGAGCACCTCACCCATCTCCTGAGGGGACACTGGTGCCCCCTTAAATGCTCTGGTCTGCGGCAGCAGCCGCCGCCGGGGCTGTGTGGCGGCTCGGTCGCCGCGGGGTGAGGAAGCAGGGCTGGCGTCTGCGCGGCCCGGAGCGCGGTGCTCTGAGGAGAGGTAGCGAAAGAGCTTGAGTGGGTCCGGAGGGGATGTGGGGAGGCCGTGAGGAAGACGCTTCCTGAGGCGCCTGAGCGGGCGCGTGTTCTGCGCTCCAGTTTCTCCTGCGTGAATGCAGTTTTAAACACGTTGCACATTAAAGATGCAGATGTGCACATATCTAAAAATACATAATATGGTGATGCATAATTAAAGAGGGGAGGAAATGAAACAGAGATTCAGGGAAGGGTGAGGGGTCACAGCACAGGGCTCTCCTGGGGAGACGAGCATGGGACTAATGCTGCCTTGCAGACTGGGGGACCTGCTGCCACAGCCTGACCCCAGGCCAAGGTCTTGGTGGAGCCCGACCTGTCCTGGTGCCACCACCAGGGCCACCCCAGGGCCTTGCATGGCCAGAGACGCTTAACGTGGGGGTCTTCCCAGACCAGCACTCACTACCAGTCCCATGCAGTGCAGAGAAGCGTCCCCAGCTCACAAAGGACGTCCATGGGGCCAGCATCTGCAAGCCTGCCTGCCCCACTGTAAGGCATTCAGTTAAAAAAAAAGAAAAAGTTTTAAGTAAGGAACATGGCTTTTTTTTTTTTTTTCTAAATACCCCCTCATTCTTTTATGTTGCTGTCATTACATGTTTAATTGCTGTTTCCTCCAGTTGGACAAAGCACATGAACAAAAACAATAGATTCTTGTGTTTACTTTTTTGGTTTTCTGTAGCTATTTTATGAAAATGTTTCATTCTTTTTAAAAATCTTGCTTCTAATTCTTTTTTTAGCTTTTTGTTGTGGCTAGTGTTTATCTTCTCTCATTTTTCTGAATATCAGAAGGTAACACCAGCTTTTCACATAAAAATAAAACTTTAAATTTTTTTAAAGCTAAAGGTACTGTATGTTGCTTGTTTTTTTCTGTGTAAGTCTTACCATTCCATGATAAGATTCCATGTTTTTCTAATCAATCATAACCATTTTAGTTAAACAAATGCTAAAAGGTTTAAGCAATTTTCTTAAATAGCTGTAGGACTAAAACTCCCCTCAACTAATACAAAATTGTTTAAAACCTCCTTTCTCCACTAACATCACAGCCTACCCTGTCCAGATTGTGCCTGTGCTCAGCACCACCTGCTTCAGGGGAAGGTGAAGAAAAGCCACAAGAGGCAGATGCAGGATAATCTCCCTCAACCCTCCCTCCTGTCCTGTGTACTCCCCGTGAAGACCTCATGCTAATCCCAAGAAGTCAGAGATTGAATTAATCTTTCAAGCAGAAGGCTTCTAAATTTTGTTGTTGTTATTATTTATGCTGCAGCTGTTTTGCTTTTGTTTTCCATTGAAATATTTGATTCTTCTTTGAAGCTTGCAAAGCACATTGTCTCAGCATCCTGTAGCAATGAACCTGATGGTCTAATTGTGGATCCCATGCAAAAGTACTTCCTTTTATCAGCTGCAAGTTTCCTGTCTTTCCCCACATAACTGAATTCCTTCTTCTTGCATGAGGATCACAGGCTGCCCAGAGAGGTTGTGGAGTCTTCTTCTCTGGAGATCTTCCAAACCCGCCTGGATGCCACCCTGTGCCACGTGCTCTGGGTGTCCCTGCTGGAGCAGGGGGTTGGACTAGATGATCTCTAGAGGTCCCTTCCAACCTTAAGGATTCTGTGATTCTGTGATTGCTCTTGTCTGAGCCTTTTAAACAAAGAGTGCAGAAAATTCAAACAGTTTTCGAAAAAGATTTAAAACTTCCCAACAAATCGAAACTACCTGATTATCAGTGACTATTAAAGTGGAACACCAGCATTTTAGAAATGAGGTTGTGAATTTAGGTGTCTCTCTCCTCATTCAGACTGTAGGTCTGTAATATGTTACTTGGCCCAACACTCTCAAAGCTTGGCATCTATCTATCTTCAGACATCCGAAAAAGGAGGTCCCACCTGTGAAAATCTGTCTGTTTATTTAGGTGCCTACTCATGTGTCTAGAAATCTACCTTAAAGGCTTATTTTTTTTAAGATTTCAGGAAACGGGATACATTACAGTGAGAATGAGAAAGAAGTCTCTTGGGCAGTACAGCACTTAGAGTTATTTGCCTAACCAAAAGCTCACTATTTTCTTAAAACCCAAAGAGAACAGATAAAAAGATAGCAAGCCATATTTTGTCTAGGCAACAGGTTAAAATATGTTACCTGCTGTTAAGAACCCTTGATCTGACAATGCTTCTGCTTCCGTACTTTCTAACGTGCTGCAATCTCATGAATGTCTACAAGAAATTGAGGAAGCTTCAGAAGTGGAAAGGTCGTATGGGAGGTGAAGGGCAGCCCTTAGATACAACTCGGCCAATTGTTTGTTGGAAGAAGCCAGTCTGCTCTTAGGAGAGAAGCTGAGCTACGGAGTTGAGGGTCAGATCACCTCGGAGAGCCGCCCTTTTCTGGCAAAAACTGCCATTCTGCCCCTCTGAAGGCGGTTGTCCCACAGGGCATGACGAGAGAGGCGAGACGAACCCCCGCCGGCGCCACGGGGAGTGCAGACTTGAGGAGCACAGGCTCAGCAGACTTTTCAATTTCAGCCAAAACCATGGAAATCATAAGACACTGGATGAGCTTTTCATATCAGTAAGTAAGACAGACTTTCTGGGAACTGATTTGATTTGGCTGGGAGGAAAATGCTGGCATCCAAGACAAAGCTAATAGCTTTCTCTCCGCTGTTCCCAGTTTCCTAGGCAGGGGCTGAGGGAGCAGTGGGAACTTCACAGCGCCAAGCACTGCCAGGAAAGCCTCTGCGAGAAGATGCTGCAGTTTAGGAGGTAGAGAGGAAGTTGTCTGGGGCTGGGAGAGCCTAGGAAACAGAGAGGATCGAAACTGATGAAGACGCTAGCGAATGAGCCCGAAACTACGAGGACCTGGGGAATACATCGGTCCGATGTGCCTGTTAAAGAGCTTCGTATGTATGGCAGCATCTCACAGATCAGCAGAACATAATGCCAGCTACAACCAGAGAGAAAAGATAAGCGCACAAAAGGGAATTCAGCAAAACCCGGAAGGTTTCAGATAAAGGAGTTTAACTGTAAGGATTCAGATGAATGTAGCAAGCTTAGAAAAGCAATCAGAATGTTTTGCCATGGAGGATGGTTTCAATAATAACAGGCAATAGGGAAATACTGTGGAATAACATTATATCTACTGCAGTCTGTTCAGGAAGACAGAGGAGACAGAGGAGATACTACTGTACAAAAGGACAGCGTAAATGCTAGTTAAATAAACTTTAAGTGGGAGGATCCATGCCATTGGATCTCCAAAGATAACTAAATAAATGCTAAGTTAGAGATTCCAAAGATTTTTAACAATTTGGGGGAATAAAAGATGTTATTCTGACTTAGCTTCTAATATCCACGCTAAGGAAATTGAGAAAGCAATGCTGAACTCAAAAGAAGCACCAACAAAATGGCAATAAAAGGGACTTATGCTACTCCATACCCTTGGCCAAACTGATCAGGAGGGACACAGATTAGAAGTGAGGTTTCTTGACTCCTCGCTTAGGTGACAGCATTTTGGAAAGTGACACACAAAAGGAAGAAACTAGACTTAGCTCAGGTATAAATCACAAACTGATAGTTCCTGACTCATGCATCTTAACATCCAGACAGACCTCAAGTTTAATTCAGTAGCTTCTACATTCATGGATCAGAAATTCTGTGACACTATTTTATTTTCTGTTTCTAATACCACAGTATTAGAAACTGTGAGGAATTTTATTCTGTAAGGAAGTCAGCAAGGAGCAGTTTTATCTTTCTTCTCCTAAATCTACCCTTAAGAATTGGCCAGGCAGGCAGAGGAGAGTACTAAATACAGCTTTATGAGCTGCTGCTGCTGCTCCTGGAAGCCTCAAAGCCTTGAGAGGACTTCTGTGTGTCTCAGCTGCTATCAACTTCTCAATAAAACATACTCACGCTTCACACCAGCCACGTTTTTAGGATTCACTGGGCAGGGCTGAAGTGCAGCTGTAGCATCCTGCATTCCCAGCAGAGTTTTATGCTGGCTTCACAGCAAGCCGGGTACCGCTGGTGTTTGCAGCAAGCCTTGTTTGAAATGCTCCCAGCCAGCTTTGCTCGCTGCTGGAGGAGCACCAGCTCAGCTCAGCTTAGTTTTATGCCAGGTACAAAACGTGTCTCACTGTCTTGCAGAGTAGCAAGCAGGGCTCGTCTTCAGTGTCTCCCAACACAACCTCAAAGAGTCCCATTGGCAGAGCACCCAACGATGACCTTGCAACTGCCTTCACCCAAGTTGCAGTGAGAACCTGCAGTGAGAACCTGCTGGGACCACAGCTTAAGCACGGTTAGGTGGCACAGTGACAGCCGTGCGTTTGTGTATGTAACTTGAGTGTAGGCACTAACTTCTGAAGGCAGGAGCAGGCAGTGTACCAGCAGGAAAAGGCTTGCCTTGTGTGTGCGCTCGTGGTCTGCAGAAACTGCCTAAGGTAGCCATGGATGCAGGAAGGTGAAGAGTGAAAACGGATAAACGGATAGAATAAATATATAGAGATTATATTATTATGTTTATATGTAATTATATATATAAAAAAATATATAAAAACAGATATAAAGAATGAGTGAATGTTTTATAACCGTAGAAAGTAAGAGCAAAGAATGCAAAAGAAAAAATATATAAACATAAGAAAGGGATGAGGTTACAATGGACAGTTTTGGAGTGGACAAAGATGAAAAATGAGCATTGAAAGAAATGTACAGTCAGGCAGGTGTGGCAACAGGCCTATTAAACACCCTATGGTTCTGTTGCATGCATGGGATACTCATGCATTAGGATGGGACAGAAGATGTTAGCCAAAAGGGACATGAAGCAGCAATACGTTCTCCAGCCAAGTGCCATCTGTAGCCTGTGCTGAAAATGTCTTTCTTCTGTACTTGCAGATTAACAATGTAATATATGATATTATCACTGGTGACACTGAGGACATGGGGCTTTAATGAATCAATAGATTTATTTCATTTGTAACTAATTTGAACCTCTAATCCTCTTGTTTGTGCAAAGTCTTCTTCCTTTAGGTCAAAGTATTAAATAGGCTCAAGAAGTAAATGAGGAAAACATACCAGAAACCCTGTGGGGAACATTTAAATTAAAGTTTTCTAATAGGCAAATCGAATTAGTGTTGTGATCACTGTTCCTTCCCCTCCTCCCACCAACAGCGCTATGAGTAAAGCTGTGGGAATAAATAGCCAAAAAAAGGAAGGGGTTTTGGTTTTCTTTTAGTTTCTTTGTCCGTGTGCTGTGATTGTAAAGCGTGCTGTTGGACAAACTCAAACACGCGACCCGAGAGGCCGGCCCCGGCCCTTGCCCCTCACGTCTCGCGTGGCTGCTGTGCGCTGCGCCATGTGCTTGTTCCGATGAAGCCTCTGGCCTTCCTCAGTGGTGTAGATTTTACTGGTGCAAACCCTTATGTAGACAAAACCTTGCTGATAGAAATGTCTTCCACTGGCTTAACATATTTCAGTTAATGAGTCAGAATACACTTTGATATCAGTATAAAAGGCTCCTCCTGGGGGGAGGATTGCTTCTTCACTGATAGCGTGTGGATAAGTGCTGAACTTCTCTCTTCCCATGCTTAGCCTGCAATAAATCAAACCTATATCTAGTTCTGCTCATCTAGAAGTAATACAGCTTCTTGTCATCACCTTTTGGACTGTTAGTCTGTCTCGACATTCTTAGTTTGATCATGTTCTCATCACAAAGGGCATATACACATGCTCATCAGAAGGGGCATATCAGAAAAGCAGTAGTTTTATTTCAGTTGAGAGGAAGCACAGGATCAAATGCCACTGATCTTCAAAGGAAAAGAAAGAAAACGGACTCAAAAGTTTGGAGTTAACAAATAGTTTATAGGTGCCCAAAATGCTTGTATTTAATATTGAGGGAGCAGTAACTTTCTGGCCTCCAGTGGTGAACCTCCTAGACAGACAGACACAAAAGGAATCAAGTTCAAAATGAAGTCTTAATGCCGTGAGCTTCTTGTGAATACTACAATAACATTCTGGCAGACTGGACTCCCTTGGCTCTCATACTTGCAGCAATTTGAATGTCTCTTTTGGTTTAGCGTGATGCTTGGCAAGTTTCCCAATCTTACATTATCTGGGAAAGGAAAACGAGAGAAGCTGGTATGTTCAGGGAGCTTTTTGAAGACTCCTTCACCAGTTTGTTCACAGCAAACCAGTTGGCTGTGCAAGTGTCAGGAGTGCAGCAGCTACCTTGCAAAGGCTTTGGCTGCACTGCATCCAGGCACCAGGATGCTAAGCCACCACAGCATGTGTGTGGTGTCAGAACCTAGATGGAAGAAGATGAGGTAGCAAATCAGCAGCGGTCTTGAGGAGAAGAAGCATCAGGGGGACAGCCATAGCAGGTCTCTGGCACAGAGGGAATCAGGGTAGGCAGCGGTCGTGGTTTGTGGAGAGGCAGCTGCCCGAGGAGGCTGCATGCACAAGTTGGTTGTGGTCCTCCCTCCGGACGAGTGCAGATCGAGTGCCTCGCTTTCTGCCGTGCGTGAATGCTCCTGTTCTGAGAATCGCTTTCTCTGGATCTTGAGGGCAGGTTAATGTTTTAATGAAATTCTTGTGGCTACTTTGAAGTGAAGGGGCAAGGCAGATTGGCCTTTCAACAGCAGGAGTCGGTGCAAGTTGCTGTGCAGCAAAGACAGTACCTTGAGCCCTCTCCTGTGCAACCAAATGCGTCGTCTGTACTCTGCTAGTACCTCCAGGTATGTTTGCATGGCCCGGTGCAGTGCTGCACGGAGGTACCTGGCTTTGCTCTAGACACTGTTTGCATTGGTTTCACAGCAGTGCGAGCTCAGTGCCAGCTTGGAGCTCTCCTTCCCTCAGAATCGCTGCGTTCTGCCCTGTAGGCTCACCTGCATGCAAAAAAAGGGAAAAAAAATAAAGGAAATGTCCAAGTTTAGGTTACACGTTTGACTTATATGAGTTTTGATGTGCTGTTTCAGAGCTGTAAAGTCTTATTTATTTTAGACTGTGGGAAAGCTTTCAAGCACCAATTTAATAGGTACTGCATTTATTTTTTCTTGGCTGATGTTACTGCTTTCATTTTGTTATGAAATTTTTCTTTTGGGGATACTGAAAGCCTGCATGAGTGAGTTTCCCCTCACTTGTAACACCACCACATCAAGTAATTAACGGCCTTTCCTGCTGAAGTTAATGGCCTTCTCCTTCCTAGCAACCTTAGTTCAAGGTCACAGTGACGGATTTAAATACTTCATGAATTTGCATCTCATTTTCTGCCCACAGAAACTGTTCATTAAAAGATCCAATTTCCAGTGACATTCTCCCTTTCAAAGGACGTCGACAGGAAATATAAATGCTCAGCCTTTTGTGAGTGATCTGCAAGGACATGCAGGCTTATATTAAAAAAAAAAAAAAAAAAAGAAAACCAAAAAGCGTCAAAGCGTCAGTTGAGCAAATCCCTTAGTTTCACTGTTTTGAGTGGCTGGCCAGAGGAATGCGGGCTGTGCTGCGCTGGGGCTCTTCCCAAGGATGGGTGTGCATAACCTGTTGACGGGGGCGCTTGCGGCTACAGCAGTAGCTATGGGACGGCCCTCGGCTTGTCGCCGCGGGGAGCAGAACCAGCCGCTGCCTCTCTCAGGAGCAGCGTGCACTGAGCGAAGCAGAGAGGGAGCCGTCCTTTCTGAGCCTGGCACTCCTAACGCCTGCGTTTTGCCAGCAGCATTTGCCTCAGCTCCCCGCCCCCCGCCAAGTCCCCAGCAGTTGTTGGGTTGTGAGGAACTGCATGCTGCAGCGCGTGGTGCCAATGTCTGATACACGGGAGTGCGGAGGCCTCTGCCTCGTGAGGTCCCACTGACAGGGGAAAAGCTGCATGCCTGGGACACCCGCACACCTCGTTGGGAATACACCTCATCACCCACTGCAGTACGGAAGAAAAACTCACCACTACCTTAAAGTTTTAGTGTTGTTTTCTTTAAAATCCTGCTGGCGGCCAAGGTATGTCTCCTTCGCAGTAAAACTCACTCAGAGCGTACCGTAAATGCGCAGACACAGATCAGTGCTGAACATCTGGTTAGAATAAATTACAGTCTTATTTTGCAAATAAGAGTTCCTAGGGTCTACATGACAATGTCTGGCCAGCACAACTATCTCATGGGGAAAAAATCACATCCCTGGTCTAGAAAGATAACTATGCTGGCGAGATTCCCCTCCCCGCTAGCCTGACATAGACTCGCACCAAAAGCAAGAGCCTTTTTCCCAGTTTAGCACCCGTTCCCTGGGTGGGTCTTCAGCCACCCTGGAGAAGTCTGTTGACTGGCACAAGCTACATCTCGATTAGGGGACCTGGCCACAACAGTGATACCAGCAAACCCTCCGCGGTAGAGAATAACCCTTTCTCTCCTTCCGGCCTCCAACGTATTTCAGGTCTAAAGCTTCTTTCTGATAGGAAGCACACAGAACTTGTGCCCTTCCTTGCATGAGCAATAGATTATTTCTTTATGTGGAGGAGTTAAAATGTGTGTATGGGTAGAGGTGTGTTTTTTCCAAACATCCCAGTGATGCTTGCTTTTCTCATGCAGCTTGCCCACCCTTTCTTCTGGTGTTGGCTTTGAGGGTGGAGGGACAGAGATTATTTGCATTTTATTAAGTCTTCATATTTGGCTTTTGCATGGCACCATGTGAATAAATCTAACAGAGTTAATGGATTACAATTGCCCATGCAAATCAATTTAAGAGGTGATTTGAATAATAAACCAAAGTCCTCTAGTCTGTTTTTGAATAATATTTTTACACCGTGACTTTTCTGTGTCTTTTCATGTGGTCTCTTCTGGCTCTTATCCAATAAAATCTCCCAAAGGACTTTCTGGATGAACACGAAACTTGGGGATTAAGCAGTCAAACCTAACCCAAGGGCCCCCGTGGAGGAAGGCGACCCTCAAAGGCAGGCTGCAGTAGGAGCAGGAGCCTGTTCTTTGTGGCAGCAGGCAGTTTTCACCTGCACTATTCAGACTGTTGGTTTTATCTAGATTTCCATGTGCCTCAGTCTACACAGATTGCCCTAGTTCCTGCCTCAGCTCTTTCACCTTCCATTTGTCTCCCTTGTCTTGTGGTTTTATGAAAACTGTGCACAGAACAGAAAGGACAAGGAGGAGGTGTGAACAAAAAAAAAAAAAAAATCTGTCTTTGGAGCAGGTGCAGACCAGGAACTTCCCCTTTTTTTTTTATTTCCCATTGTCACTTTACTGTGAAAGATGAAAACAGGGAGCAAGCCACCTAGAGGCCTTCCAGGACATTACTTGCTGGACGGGACCCTGACAGCTCCTCAGGGGAGCATGAGAAGGGTGATGCAGCCTCCCTGTGCTGCGTGTGGCCTTGTGGAGGGGGACCTGGCTGCGCCACCGGGTTGCCCCCCTGCAAGGACACAGCTGCCCCCTCTGCAACCAGCGGGACGCACGGAGATGGTTTGGGACGCAGCAAGAAAAAGAAATGAGGAAAAATTGCTACCACTTCCTCAAATAAAGCTTCTGAAGCGGGGCAAAAGCACCTTGGGTTGTTGAAGAAGTGGAAGCTACCAGAGCAACCACGTGCATGTGTTTTCCAGGTGGTGTCTGGTAGAACCATAATGATCCAGTACTTTTTTTTTTTTAATTTGTCTCAACTTTTTGTGTTTGTTTGTTTTGCTTATTGGTTAAATTGCAGATCCTTCGTCGTAAGGTTAGGACTGCTGTTTCATTCCCCTTGTAAGTCAGTTGATTGTCACAAGATTCAAAAAAGCTAAAGGCCTCCTTCAGGGAGTCATGTGAGGAATGTGTGGCATTTCTGGAGAAGGTGCCAGTGGCACTGCATGAGCTCCTCTCGGAGCTTGCTGCGAAAGCACGGATTTGGCTGGTGCCGGCCCGGGACGCGAAGCCGACAACTGCAGTTTGCTTTTGCTGTTGCTCCTATTGCTCAAGGCTGAGTGCAGGTCAGTCAGGCCAAAGGCATTTGGATCGGGACTTAGTGTCTAGAAAACAAACAAGAAAAGGATCGAGCATTTCCCTGAGAGCTGTTAAAACAAGAAGAGGCAAAGAAAAAAAAAAAAAAAAAGAAAGAAATACAAAACAGCGTGACTGGTCCCTCGTGGTTCAGCTGATGGTACAACCTGCTCAGACCAGCTCGATTTCACCCCGCTCATTCACGTGCTCTGCCTTTTCTGGCAGAGGCCACCCAAAGCCAGTCCTTCTTTAGCAAACTCCCTGCCTTCCTTGTCCTCAGGTAGCAACCTGCGCCTCCAGCCCTTTCGTAGCACGATTGAATATTTTTGTTAAATAAAAGCCCCCTCTGCAGCGATGTGTTGATGACAAAAGCAGTGCCAAAGAGACTTTAGCATTTCTACAACAGCTACTTTCAGTTCCCATTTCCCAGACTGTTACATGATTTAACTCTTTTGCAGCAGCCCATGAGTGGCAGACCCCGTCAGCTGGAACATGCAGGGAACGTAGTGCTGCGTGCATTCATACTTTCCTGTATTACCAAAATATCCTCTGCAGACAGGTGACAGAGCCCTGCAACTGGCTGCCCAGAGAGGTTGTGGAGTCTCCTTCTCTGCAGATCTTCCAAACCCACCTGGATGCCACCCTGTGCCACGTGCTATAGGTATCCCTGCTGGAGCAGGGGGTTGGACTGGATGATCTCTAGGGGTCCCTTCCAGCCTCAACCATCCTGTGATTGTGTGATTCTCTGATTTTTTTTTTTCAAATAATGCCGTCATAAGAGTGACATTGCAGTATAAGATTTTACTTAATTTACTGCAACATAGAAGCTCAGTTAGCAATCCTTGCCATCTTTTCCAAAGTGATCCAAAAATCTCTATGAGTATTTGCTAAGTTTACCCACGTGTGTCAATGTAAATTCTTGAGAATCAAATGGATAAACTTGACCAGAAGAAGAAAGTGGCTAAAAGCTGAATGGTCCTTGGTGGAAGTGGGATTCTTGAAGATACATGTGCAGACACTTACACAGTTGTGTTACGTTCATTTCCACATGTGAATTATATAGAGCTTTTGGCATTCTGTCCAAGTTGGGTAACGTGGGAAGTTCAGATTAAGATTCCTAAGTATTGAGGTAAATAAATAGCAAATTAGATTGAATAGGATTATCAACCTCCAAAAAAAAAAAAAAAAAGAAAAGCTACTCTGAAAATCCCTGAAAAGAAAATTGTGAAGGATTGAATAGAGCGGCTTGGCTGTATTGTCTGGACATTGCGGATTTTGTCCAGAGGGCCTTCCTGCCTTCTTTCTCTTATTAATTATAATATTGCTCCCTCAGAAGTGGCACCAATAAATACCACCAGTGAGTTGCTGCAGTGACATTACAGCTGTTACACTGACGCCAGAAAAACCTCATTTTGGTGTGGGCCTTTCCAGGAATAAGAAAACAAGGCAGCCTCCAGTGGGGCATGTTGCAGAGCCCCGTCTAACTGAATTAACTGGAGACGCCAAGAGTAAATTGCTGAAACATTTCTCATGCTGACTTGGTTTCACAAGAATGCAGCCTACCCTGAACACTGTATGGATTTCCAAGCAAGTTGAATGATCAATACCTTACTAATCACGTGCATAAGGAGACCGGCTTGATCATTCTCTACAGTCTAGGTTTGTTCTTCATGACCCGCCGAACACCAGGGGAGATCTGTCTGCCAAGAGATTCAGGTCTCCAGGAGAGTGAGCAGAAATAATTGTGCTTGTTAGTACAACCACAAGGATTTATATATTTCTAAGCATATGCATCAGTTTTCGTGAATAAATCTAGCCATGATTAGTCCCTGCTTCTTGGACGTCTCCATCTGAGTGCCATGGTTAGTCAAGCTAAGGCAGACAATATTCCCATTGATTTCAGATCACATGGCTTTTAATGAGAGCCCGGTCAGAATGGGACCTGCAAGCTGCATTCCCAGGTCACAGACTCACAAGTGCAAGGACTTAAGCAAATTTATAGGAAGGACAAAGGAAAAAGAAGTTAGGTAAGGCCACCTTGATGAGCGGCAGTTCTGTCCAGGATCAGAAACCTTGCATTTCTCTGGAGAAATAAACGTGGGCGCAGCCAGTAGTAGATGTATCAGCTGCAGACCCAGGATAGGCGCCTTGTGGAAACACGGAATTCAGAATAGACCCATTGCTGCCACAGGCAAAGATGGGGACGTGAAGTGCTGCGCCCGGTGCTGCACCATGTTGGATGGGGCTTGGCCTGGACACGCCGTGGGGTGAAGCCCCGAGGCAGGCGGGCTCCCCGGCGCTGGCAGCAGAGCTCGGGGGGCGCTGACACGTTTGCTTCCTCCACGTGAAAATGGGATAAGTAGCAGCCGGCTGGATGGCCAGCCCAGCAGCGCTGCCAGGCGTTGGGAGATGTGGGCCCCTCTGGAGACACGGGCCTCGTGGAAGGCCACAGCGCGGCGCGGTGTGGCCGCCCAGGGTGCGAGCTGCCCTTGTTTGACTGTGCCCCCATTCACATAAAGGACTCGTAAACTTTTCAGGAAAAGAACGGCTACAGATTGGTCTGGGGTTTTTTTTATATTCCAGGAACTTTCCTCCTTAGCTGCAAGATGACATTTTAATGAGGTTTCACAGCGCAGAAAACATGGGACGATTTAACCCTGGACTGCCTCTGAAATAAGTTAGTGCTCAGGAAGGAGAGCTTGTATGGGAATTTATGCCGCTCATTTTGAGGCAGGGGGGAGCGAGAAGCTGCTCAGCTGCAGGGTCTGGGCACGGGCGCTGGCGTCACCCCCCGACGCGGCATGTGGGGAGGCCGTTTCACCAGGATCCGTGCAAGTTTCTTCAAAAGCCTCGCGCTGCTGTTTGCTTGGTTACTTTGGAGTCACCGGGAGGGCAGCACGAAGCCGCCGCGAGGCCATTCCCACTCGGCAACATGGAAGTCGCGCGGGCTCTTCATTCAGTACAGTGTGGCTCAAGAGGATATCCTGTCGAACCAATGATAACGGGGGAAATAAAGTCACTTCCTCAGCAGCTGTTTGATTCAGGTAGAAAAAGGAAGTCTTTGCTTCCTCGTGTTTGCTCTGCCCACCGCCCCCGCAGCAATAAATGCAGAGTACCGCGCGGCGGCCGGTTTTCCCCTCTGCCTCCGCGGCAGGGAGCGTTCGTATCGCGAGCGCCTCGCTGGGCTCGGCATATGGGAAGCATTTAGCCCGCCGCAGCCTGGGAGTTACGCCCTGCCTCTCAAGCGGGGATGCAGGCTGAGCTGCAAAAGTACCGAGACTAAATAAGCTTGGCTCGATCCGTAAGTAACACATGTTCACATAATTAAAGATGGCTTTTTTTTTTTTTTTTTCTTATTTCTCCAGACAAGAGCAGCCAGATTTGGGCCAGAGAGGAGCAGTGTGTATCCCAAACGGCCTGGCTCCGTGCACTGTTGTACCTCCAAATACTCACGCAGAGACCACCTCCCTTTTGCCCTGGCCGGGGTCCTTGGAGATCCAGCGTGGCCAGGCCGCTCTGTCCCATTGCATACTGCATGCTGCAGTCCTGCAGCGCAGCCCTTGCTGCTTGGAGTCCAGCGGGCAAGAGGAGTGCCGAGGGCTACTCCAGGGGCCCCCCTCACAGCCTGCCACGCAAGCCCCTCTAGGTGACCCTGGGGCTCAATCAAAAGTACTTTCCCACGTCGTTTCTGCCTGTGCTGCCATAGCTTTACATCCAGGACATAACGTTGCATTAAACTTTCAATAGATCAGTGTTAAAATAGAAGCCTATCCCTGTTTTCTTTCCCACTGTATTAACATCTCCAGATGGGGTGCCCATAGCAGAGCTTTTCTCAACCTGTAGGTCTGGACCATGCTGGGAGGACCATTGCTCTCCTTATGAGAGATACTTTTCAGAGGAGTTCATGTGCTTCAAGCAATTTGGCTAATCTTATTCGTTTTAGCCCAGATTCTCTCATTTAAAAAAAAATGCTTTCGGTGACAGAAAGCCAGTGACAAATACATGGGCTTGCAGGAGGAGACAAACCTTGTGGAACAGTCAAGATTTCTGTTGAAGGTTCTCTTTGTGTTAAAATAGTTTTCAGTAATGGGTCATGCTTCCCTCCCCCTTCTCCTTGTTTTAGTACATAAAATGGACATGTGTTTATTTAAAACAGGTTTGAAACTTAAACAAATAGTGACAGGCTGTTCAAACAAGCTTCGGAAATAGGCCTAATCAGGATGTTTGAGAAGGGGAGGGGAGAGAACCATAAAGAGCTACTTGTAATATATAGCATAGGCCCCATTAGCTTGGGTTCATGTTATTGTTGTAATAATCTCGGGCCGAAGGGAAGACCAAAAACAGTCGTGGTGCGGGTTTTCCGCTGGCATTCCCCTCCCGAGAGACTTTAGGGCAGCCCTCAGGCATGGCGGAGCCCCTGGGCCCGTCCTGGCGGGCTCCCGGGAGCCCTGGGGAGGCTTCCCCGGCGGCGGGGCAGGGTGCTGCCGAGCGGGGCAGCGGGGAGGCAGGGAACGCGTTCCGTCCGTCTCGGTGCGCTGTGGGAACTGCCGTCGCGAGCGTGCACAGTGAGGCCCGGCCCACGGAGAGGAACCCTGACAAACCTAACATGAAACGCCTTCACGTGACTCGCATTGCCATGACATTTGGGTTTTCTTTTCATTTCCTCCCTTTTCCACTCCAAGTAATATCAAAAAGCATTGAACTTTAGCCTTGCTGTGTTTTTGTAAGGCCTGATCTTGAACTCCCCGTACGGACACAACTCATCAAAGTCAGCGAGCCTGCACTGGCAACTTGAGGCTTTAGCCCAGTCTGTAACATTTTAGGATATTGTGTTACTTTCATAGCCTTAAGGAGAAATAAAAGCAGCTTTCCAAAGAACTGCACAGCAGCCTGCCTGCGCTCTTCAGCCCTCTAGCAGCACAGCCGAATACTAAGGCCAGAGTTTGCAAAAGTCTATTTTGAAAACCAGGCAGCTAAGCAAGAGTTGCCAAATTTTCTCGGAAATGAATAGTTTGCATTAAGATATTCCCCCGAAAGTTAAGCTGCTTTCACTTAAGAATATACTTTTCAAAATCAAGTTTGAAAGAGACTGCCTGGAGGAACAGCATTAAGAAGTAAAAGATATTGGAAGGAAGATGTATTTTCATGGTCAGTCTTTAGGCCAAGTCCTACAACTGTTCTCCTCTTGGCACCCTCACTCATACCTACCAGATGCACCAGCGGTATTTAAAGACAGAAGTCTTTGGAAGTAAACACATTTTATTTGAGTTGTGCTCCATGAACAGGAGTCAGAACGGTAAAATATATAAAAAAACTTATGCGCCCTCTCGTGGTTGGAAACCCCAAATGCTCTTCTTCCTATGAGGATGCTCTTAGGCCGGGATGCTCTTAGTGCTCAGGAGCACAAGACCAAGGTGTCCCCTGTTTTGGTGACGGTGTACCTGCAGAGGTGCAGCACCCATCTGCACCCTGCCCACCTTAGCTGGTGTGGGGGAAACATCCGTGTGGCACGTTTAGGCATCTGCGTCCGTCTCTAGGAAACTAGGTAAATATCCCCTTACTTTCAGGGTGACTGATGGCCAATATGGACCGCCGAGTCCAAGGGAAGCGAAAGGTTTGGAGGAGATTCTTTTAAGCTGCCTTGGATTATGTGTGTTTGCATACAAACGTTCACGAGCCAGGAGCTAGGCCCTCACACCTCAAAACGCTGCGCCCAAGGCTGGCCATAGCAAAAGCCCGGTGCATGAGCATTGCTTCCAGGCGTCGTTTCAATAGCTTTGTTGCTGTTGTTCTGCTGCGGCCTTGGTGGGTCACTGCGCTGTGTAAAGCTCTGTCCCTGCCCTACAGCGCAAACCCTGCTCTGTGGCCTCCTGCGTATCCTCACCGTTGCAATTCTGATATTCCCTCCTTTCCCTCCCCAGGATGCCTTCGTGGAGTTGTATGGCAACAGCATGCGGCCTTTGTTCGATTTCTCCTGGATCTCCCTGAAGACTCTCCTGAGCCTGGTTCTGGTGGGAGCCTGCATCACTCTTGGCGCTTATTTCGGACATAAGTAGAGGCACCCAGTTTATCATGGATTACAAAAGTCTTTCAAAACAGCAAAATAATATTTTTTTTTCTGCAGCACAATGATATTTTATGAGCAGAACAACTTCCTGGCTAGAGATTAAATCAGCTATTACTGCCAAAGGAAATATCATTTATTTTTACATTGCAGGAAAATTATTTATTAAAAGATATTTAGTTTAACCTGCTATTTTCGGAAACTCTGCTACTTGTATCTGTCGTCACATCATCTTGTTATTAACTTCAATGAGCCCCAAAGTTCTTTTTTTATTAATTAATGCAGCTGACTGGATTATTTTATATCCGAAGGGCAAATATACTGACAAAGACATACCTGCTTACACTTACGAAGGCAGTTATTGGAGCTGCTAAAGGCTGTGTAGTTTTTGTTGGCTTTCCTTGCCTTTGTTTTTATTTTATTTTTTGATGGCTTGGAGAGACCTGAAAGACAAAAAAGAAAAGGAGAAAGGTCAGTGCGAACATAGTTCGAACCCTGTCCTGCTGGCAAGAACGGACACGAGTAAATGATTCAACATGGTACATGCATTGAGTCAAAGCAGCAACTTCTCAAAGGCCACTTGGCTCTCCCGGCAGGATAACAACTTGCAACGGGATTGGATGTAGACCTGCATTTTCGGGCTACCGGCTGCGCCATCACATCATGTTCATTACAGCATCCTCCAGTACCCTGATACATGACCACGCAAACACTTTCTTTTTCCTTTACAGAAGTGCTAAGTTATATCCATTGGGTCTGCAGGTAACCGCCGCTGTCGTGATTTTTCTCAGCAGCTCCCGGAACACTTCAGCAGCTCTCGACACAGAAGCACCGGGCCCCGGAGCCGCTGCTTGCACAGGGCGGCCCTGGAGGCTTCGCCTGCGTGTCGCTGCGGCCCTGCGCCCGGCACGGCCCCATCCCGTGTGCTCCCAAGCCCCTGGGAGCTGCGGAGGAAGAGGCAAGAGGCAGAGCAGACCTCAGCTGAGGGACGGGTTAGCTCCAACGATCCTCGCTTTGCAAACCGGACACCAAAATCAAGTTCACTATCATGACAAAGAGAAGTAAAATGCGGTCTATCGTCATGCCCCTCACCCTTGAAGTTGTTTCAGCTGGTGACTTCCTCAGACTGTCTGCGGAAGGAAGGAAGAAGGAAGGATGACAAAGAATCTCTCCAGATGCTCTCCCTGAGCAGAGACTCTCCAGCACCTGGGTCGCACGGGTGTCGCTGTCACCGAATTCCAGTGAGAACGGGGCAGGGGAGGAGGGCGGCGGAGGCGGCGGCTCGCGTTGGGAACGCGCCTGCAACCTCGCCAGACGGGCTTGTAAACAGGCCTGCGCCGTGCAGCTCGCTGCCGCCATGGGCTCTGCAGCGGGATGTGCCGAGCGCGCCGGGCGCGAGCGATGGGCGGCTCCGGCGCGCGGAAATTGCCATCGTCAAGGGTTTCAGCCAAACGTCCCTGTGAACCTTTCGAAATCTGGGATTTGTGGTTAAATGGACAGCCAGAGGGGACAAAAAAAAAAAAAATCAAAAAAGGTTATAAAAGCTCTGGATAAAACGTACGATACGTAAATACTAGAAGGGTGAAAAAGACATAGCGAATAAACCGTAGGGGGACCTCGAGATTTTAGTTGGATAACTTTGTGGCATTATATGCAAAATATCTCCATTAACTTGGGAATGTAATATGTTCAATGTTAACGCTGTAGTTGATGTTGTGTCTTCAAAGCTGCTTTTTTTTTTTTTTAAAGAGTTGTACATCTCAGCATTTGTACTGCTATTTAGTTGTGGCACCTACACTTTGTATAAGCAAAGATGGAGTGAGCTTTGCATTTCAAATTTGGAATTATTTTAAATTTTAAAGAAACACGGAATGGAAGTGTTTCAAGGAACCCAAATTGTGATCTAAACTTTGCTTGCTAAAAGGAAAAAAAAAGAGGATACAAAAGGAAAAACAAAAGGTGAAACGAAAAGCACCTGCAATGTGTTGAGAGAGCTTCAGTTAAAAATGGGCATGCTCATGCAGGCTACCTAGAAAACTATTTGAAATGGGAGGAACTGAGCATTGTGGATTGAGTGTGGGCTTTATATTTTTAGCTACGAAGCTGAATTTGTCTGAAGCCAATTTCAAAACCAGAATTGGCCAGTACGGAGCTAATATTTCATTTCATTTCACAATCTAGTCTTTGTTTCAATTTGCGCCCATTAAAGTTCATGAACTATTAGACCTCAAATTGTTTCAATATTGTTTATTTTATTAAAGGTTTACATTGTCAAAAATGTTAAAAGAGTAACTATTGATTCCTGTGCTGCTATACTAACCAAGATAATTTGAATGGGGTTTATTTTTAATATCTTCCAATGGCAAAAGATTTTTAAAGCTGCTTTAGAAATAATATGAAGATGACACATGATACACATTTAGATCAATATTGACAAGTTTGTGTTCTGTTGTGTCTACTCACTGGACTTCCCAGTGTATCGGTTAATACCAGATGAAAAGAAGAGTCACGATGACTGTTGCTGATTTTATTTTATTAAAGAGCTAACAGACTTTTCCCATCCCGACTGCAGAATAGTTACAGTATTGTGGCTGCATTAGCTATAATGATAGTTGATAATACATTTATTAAGAAACATATTAGAAACATTGAATGTATATAAAAACTTGGACTTCTTTAATAAAATCCTCTCCTTTCACTCCTTCATTTCGCTCGCAGTAATTCCTGTCTCTCCCATTCTTCATCATACTTTCACATAGACCTTTTTTGTCCCCCCTCCACAAAATGCCTTGGAGACTTTCATGCTCTTCAGACTGTGCTTCAGCAGAAATCCACTCGCTGTCCCTGCCTGTGACAGGCAGCAGTAACTGGCCGCTCCTAGTGGGTCGAAGCCGTAAATGAAGAACTAACACACATGAGAGGAGAGCCACATCGGGATGCTGATTAGCTCTGGAAGATCACACAGAATGGTTGAGGTTGGAAGGGACCTCTAGAGATCATCCAGTCCAACCCTCTGCTCTGACAGGGATACCCAGAGCACGTGGCAGAGGGTGGCATCGAGATGGGTTTGGAAGATCTCCAGAGAAGGAGACTCCACAACCTCTCTGGGCAGCCGGTTCCAGGGTTCTGTCTCCCTCCCAGTCAAGAAGTTCTTCCTCACATGGAGATGGAACTGCCTGGGTTTCAAGAGGACCTCAAAGGATGAGGTCAAGAAGTGGAGAACAAAGAGATCAGTGAAACCTCTCCCATACCCGGTGCAACTGCTACATGGGGTAACTCTCATCCTTTTCCCCAGAAAACGGAAGATGGGAGCTCAGAGTGAAGGATTATAGGGACCACCTCCTGCAACACACACACAATTATTCTTTATGATAAAGCCTTGTTAGTACTAACGGCAGTCATTTGCAAAGGAGAAAATTCTTATGAATTTAAGAAAAAACGCTCAATTTTGCTATGTTCAGTGCATTTGCCATTAATTCATTTTGACCACATTTATTAAGAAAACAACGAAGGAACATATTTTACTTCTGAAAGGAAATCCTGTAAGATCACCTCCTACTTGTTATAGGTATTAGCTTAAGAGTAAATGGGGAAAAAAAAAAAAAAAGAAAGATAAAAATAAAAAAGACCGGAATTGTTCAAGTTGAATATTCTGAAATCAGAGCTGATGACACAGAGGACATTTCATAAATGACGAGGTTTTGGATCCAGCAGTGGAGAAACGGGGCTGTGGGGGTAGGAGAGAGCATACAGATAAGGCAGGGCACTGGAAGGTAACGGAGAATGACACTGGCATGTAGGAAAATCTCAAGTTGTGTAAGATGCAGGAGTTCACCCAAGATGGTTTGAAAACTACATCTAACTATCACCAGCTGCAAACATGTGCATTACTACATTCATAATGCATCAGTCATAAGACTTCAATTATTCAAAAATGTCAATTATAATTTTTAAGTATTATAAGATTATCCAATCAGTCTAAAAGTTCATTGGTTTCCTGTTGTGATTTGGGATTTCCGAGCCTCACGAGTGTTGCACTGATAAAGAACCATTAGGAAAAAGAAAAAAAAAAAGGCAAAAAGCATCTTTGAACACAGAAGAGCTAAGGAGAGGTTGGGGCACCACAGCTGAGATCATACGGACTCAGCATGCCCCAGCCTTGCACCCTCGTCCTCCCCAGCAGTGCCAGTGGGAGTCAGATGCACGAGAGGACTGCGTGCCTGGACTCTGGAGCATGACTGCGCTTAGCTGTGCATCTGCACTCAGTTTCACAAGCCTAACAATCCTTCTGCTTAAAAATATAGGGCGGTAGCATGCTTAAAGCCTGTCTTTCCCTCCCTCCTGCTCTGTCTCTTTACACAAGCTAGCAATATGTTTCATTTGTATTACGAGTTAATGGCTCACTACTTTGTGAAAAAATAAACCTCTTTTGATTTATGAGTACAAAAATTCTTTCTCATCACAAAAAACCACCAGCTTTGTGTCTCACTTATCTCTTTCAAACAAGGTTAAGTAGAAGGAAGCCAAAAGAGCCAATTTAATCAGCATTTGTTTTAAAACGCACTCCTATACTAAGAGTTAATATAGCTTCATTCTACAATGAAATCTTTTTCACCAATTTATACAGCATTAAAAATTACACACAAAAGAAACTATATATTTTTATAATTTAAATAGCATATTTTTTCTTTTCCTTCTGAATATTTGAATTTTAATTATCACCAGCATAAATGTACATAAGCAGGTATTGTTTATCCAGTACCATTGGATGATGTATGTATGGTAATGTAGTTTGCCAGTTTATCATCATTTAATATGATTATGTTGTTCTTTGTCTTTAAAATGTTATAAGAACAAGCTGCCATTAAACTTTCCATGTCTGTCTAGTTAATATTGTGAGGAAATAATAAAGCACACTGTGAGTTACCTGTTTTGCATTTGAATTGCTTAGGCATCCTTGATAAAGATCTACTTATGTACCTGTGAGTTTAATCCTATAGATAAAATGTAACCTTTCCTTCCTGATCGTGCTATTGATACGTTCTGCCCTGTGTGAACATCTTCAAGCTACAGTGAAATACTGCTGGCCCACATGATTCTTTTTTTTTTATGAATTGAAATATATTACGATGTTTGTAAAGGCATAGATGGTAAAACTATGGGAACACAGCCAATTCTGAGATTTCCTTAAAAAAGGGGAGAAAAACACAACACTTTTTAATCTTCTTCATAGCAGAGATGCTTTTCAAAAATAAATTAAAAAACCTTTAACACTTATGCAACAGAAACACATACAATTTTAAATGTATGATTTAAGATATTATATTTTTCAAGCTCAAATCAAAAACATTTCAAGATGTGATATAGGTCATAAGATAGTAGATGGAGAGCGCCTCTCATACCAGGTTCGTGTTAATCCTAAGGGCTCTAAGTGGCAGTGTAATTATAACGTCCACCTTTGGGGCTTAACTTTACCAGCTAGTCAGTAAAGTCAGTGGAGGGAAAGGTCTTTGAGGGGGTGAGGTTAAGAATAGCTAGAGCTGGTTCTTGGTCTACCTGGACCATCAAGACAGAAATTGCAAGAGCCCTATCCTTGCTCTGACAACTAGGAGATAGATTACAATCAGGTGATCAAGGTTTCGATGGTGTAACTACCCCTCCCAGCACCCTGTCACACACAGTACATACTACACACGTGCTCAGGGCAGCGTGTTTGCCAGCCAGCACCTCAAGTGAGATGATTTGAAGAGCATAGTCAAGTCTAAGCTTTTATGCTAGCTCAGGCTCCCAAGAATCACAGATTTAGCAAGTTGGTCAGCTCATATCTCACCCTTTGCAGGACAGTTTGCCAAGTATTGTCAAGTCCAATGAGATGCTGGGAAAAGTTATGTCTAAATGGAGCTTATTATACTCAGTATCTGGAAGACAAGCAATAAGGACTTTCTGTAAATACAACTTAAGTTGTGAACTTAAGAACCCTGCAGAGAAAGCACCTATGCTGCTGGCAGCAAAAGGACAGGACTTAGCTTCCCTTCAAACACTTTAGTTCTGCTGCAACATTTCTTCCTTGCCTGGAGCCCCCAAAAGACCAACCGACATCATGTATGTGGATGGGACAAGAACTGTTTCAATACTGATTCTGTAGGATGAAAATCTTCAGAAACAGTCACAGTCAAAGACCTAATATTCTCCAGTGTTCTTCAGTTTGATAAGTTCCTGCTGTGTGATATAGAGCAGAGAGGGGGAACATACATTTCAGGACCTGAAACATCTCGTCACAGAGCTTAGCTTACTGCACCTCATGGAAATCAAATGCAAGTATTGAAGACATCCGGAATGGCTCTCTAAACTCATAAGGGTAAAAATGCAAGTCGACAAAAACCATCAACACCCAATTTCTTCAAGCTTTCTTAATGTTCAAGTATCCTCCTTGTCATCCTTATATATATTTAAAAGTGTTTCTAGATAAGTTGGGTCATCAGAAAATTAAATATCTTGGAAATATCTTTGAAACTTGGAAATCACCTAGCTCAAACAAAGCCATGATCATGAAAGTGAAAGCATGCAGCCGAAGCAGTACTGGCGCAAAGCTTTGCAAAGGCAGGTGACAGAACTGAAAAGTTAGTCAATCTGGTTATTTGGAGTTTAGCTGAAAAGTTGTTACCACTGAGAGGCCATTACCTGCCTATGTGGTCAGAGATAGCAAGGGAAGGAGATGGTGCTCTCAAAACTAAAATGAGGTGAAAAAATACATGTTGATGTATTGTACGTTATTGCTATACCAAATATACATCCATTATATATTATCCATTATATATCAAAAGTTTTTTTAAAAAAAAAAAAAAAAAAAAAAAAAAGAGGCAGACTCTTTTCCCGAAGGGCCTCTTGTCCCCGCTGGGGTCCAGCGTCCCCAGAGAACGGGTTGCCACCGCGCGTACCTCAGGCTGCTCATGAGCGCTTGGCAACACACCAGCAGAGCAGCGCTCTGCAGCTTCCTCCCAGTCCTGTGCTCTCTTAAACCAACATCTCGACAGTGGTTCAGGACTGCCAGACCGGCAAGGGGGATTAAAGGAAGGACACGGCAGCACTCGGAGAGAGCACCTGGGCCAGCAGGGCCCAAGCCTTGCGGTGACCCACAGCTCCCGCCGTTCGCGGTGGCCGTGGGTCAGCTCCCCCTGCGTGACGGCACACGGATGCTGTCTCTGGGGTGTCTGGGCACAGGCACATGCTGCAATTCCTTCCGTGCGGCCCGCCCGGCGCCTCCCTCCCAGCCTGTGCCCCCTCCTTCATCGCGGAGGCAGCGGCCGGGCCCTGCTGGCTCCGCCGCAGCTCTCGCGATGTTGCTGCAGCCGAAGCGGGCGGAGGACCAAGGTGCTCCCTCCCGAGACTGTAAATTAATGTTGCCAAAGAAAACAGGCTGGAGGCTCGCGCGGCTCGGAGCTTGCTTCCCATCTGGCATCTACCTCTGAATTCCCTCCTCACCCAGCAGTAAAGCAGCTGAGGTGTCTGCTCTGCTCAGCACTCTCTGCACATTATTAATTTCCTCTCATCCAATCCTTTTTTTTTAAAAGAAAAGAAAAATTCATCTTGCTACATTTTTGCAATGCTATGAATTTTTTGTTTTGCCCTATGAAAGCCGCTGTTATTTCTCTACAGGCTTTGCAAACATTCTTCCCATTATGTAACTCATTTACTGTTACCAGAACACAGCTTTTCCCAGCACATAGCTGGAAACTGGCGTATTTTACACCTTAAAAAAGATGTATTTTAAGCAAAGGTGCTAACTTGTACCTCCTCCTCACTCCCTATCCTCAGAGCCAAGGTTCCGAGCTAGCCCTCTGCTCTAGCTGCAGAGTAACTAAATCATCCCAATATCAAGCTGCCCACATGTTGTAAATAAGAGACATTAAACCAATCTTTAACCCATAGCAGAGAGGCAGCACGAGGTCCTCTCCGAGCTGCTGCTTCCAGTTCTGGAGCTAGTTTGCACTTGCTTCCACATTTGCTGCCAAATGGAGCAGGGGGAAAGAAAGGCCAGCCCAGAGGCCATAAAAGATACTCAAGAAACATAAGAAGAAAAGCATCATAGGGCTACCTCTGACAGCAATGAGATGGCATCTGCTCACGTTGAACCCTTGAAGACACGATGCTGACCTGGTGTCAATTGTTCCCACCATCACCTACTGCCAGACTCCCACGGATCCCAGCTCAGGAAGCAGCAATATTTTAGTACTCGCACTGTGAGCAGAGTCGCACGGTAGAGCAGATAGAGCTGTTATCCAGGACTGCTCAGCGGCCTGAATAAGGTTGGAGGATTTCTTCAAATATTTGCACTTTTCTTCAGTTCAAAATGGATATGGTGGAGGGCTCAAAAGCATCAGTTAATAGTCCCCGGTCCTGTTCATCCCTTGTGCTGACAAAACCCAGCTGTCCCATCACAAAACTTGCAAGTGCCTTTGAAAGCAGCACCAAAAACCACGACACAGTCACAAAGATATTAGGAAAATGGGACACAAGACACAGCTGTGCATGTGCCACAGGTGAGCACAACTCACGTGAACACAGCTCTACTCATTCCCTTGCTTATTTCACACACTTGACAAGTGACATTTTGCCTCAAATTTTCCCCCTAGTCTTTGGGGAACTTGTTTCTTTATGCATCTGTACAATGACATTGACAAGGATTTCTATTTACTTCCTTTAAAATATTCAATTTCTCTTTTATAGGAGAAAATCTAAAAACGCAAAATCCTATGCTCTTTATGGTTTTGGGCTTTTTTTTTTTACTGTTTTTTACTGGTCACTTGGAAAGAATCTCTAGTCAGAAAATATGTCGCTTTTGGCAAGCAGAGCTGTGCACACCTACACAAAAAAAAAATATCCTGCATTTCAAACTGTATCGTGTCCACTGCCGAGTCTTCCTTCCCTTTAATTACAGCTGAAGATTGCACAGATGTCTCCAGCGCAGCATTTGCTCATAAAGACACATTTATTGCAATGAGATACATGACAGACTTCACACTTAACACTTGTCAACATAACTTCATTAATGTGTATCGAGCATCCATTTGCTGGCCCGCACCCACTTCAGAAAAACAAAACCAAAGCACGCTCTTCTTCTGCCGTCTCGGCCTCCGACAACTATCACCACTCACTCAAGTGCTGGGAAAATAACTCACTGCTGCTCCCTTAATCTCCATCAACTGATGCTACTTTGAGCAAAAGCCATGTACAAACAAGCTCAAAACCACAAATGGAAAAAATCATTTTCACTTCCCAAAGACCACATCTATTTATCTACTTGACCCGTCCAATTAAAGGGTATGATTCACCAATGACTAGTAGCACAAACATACACTCATGGCTTGAATTCTGTCAAAACACTCCAAAAATAGGCAGCGTGGAGCAGCTACCGTTGTCATTTTAATGATGTGCCCGCGATGACTGTAGCTGGCAAAACAAATGTTCGAGCACTGTATGAGCCCCTTTAATACATAAAGTATTTCCTATAAAAATAAGCTTGCATCTTTGGAAGATAAAGGATGGTAGAAGTCAGTTATAAAAATAATCTTTATTGGGTAGGAGAGACCAAAATGTTCTCACTTATAAATGTCAGGCAAGCTTATCTAATGCATGCTTGGGGCATGTTAGAAAACAGTGAGAGCTGCTGGAACCTAAGCACGAGGAATACCCTTATTTCATATCTGTCCAAACAGGAGCTAAGCACATAATAGCCTAGAAACAGAACCAACTATCCAAAGAGAGGTTAGCAGGTTTCACTTTTCTAGTAAAGGCATTTATTAGTCAAAACGGCTTGTGAGTCATGCTGACATTAAGTTTTATGTTGAAACAGTAAATTATTAACCACCTGTTTGAGTCATCGCTGCGAAGAACCACCATCAATCTGCACGCATGAACTTTGCTGTAGAGGTTTATTGACAGCAATAGGCAGGAACATGTTACAAACGCTGCTCGCTTTTCGTACTTGGTCAGGAACAGAAACGAAACGTTCAACTCCAGCACTTCTCTATGATCAGGAGAATCAAGGGAGGGCTACGCTAGGGCAGGAAAGAGCAGGTGCAAGTAGGATGCAGGCATGCGAAGGGGTCCCCCTTCCTCCTACCTCCCTCCTCATGGGTAAGCTTCAGTTCTGCATGATTTGCCTCTTAGTATCCTAGAGAGAGCTAAGGGTGCTGTGAACATCGTAGGAGTCAAGACTTTACTGACCTTCAGAGCAAGGAGAGCACAGCAAAACAAGGGTGATGATAGATGCACTAGGAGGTGGCACATCAACCAAAGGAGCCTGGGCTTTGGAGCGAGCCCCTATGAATCCTGCCAGTGATGCCTCACTGTCCTCCTCTTCTGCCTTCCTGCTTCTGCACAGCACATCTCTGTACACTCATAGTTATAGCTGATGACCATGGAGCTGATGGGCGTCCTCCTTGTTATCAGACAGTTCTCCCTGACATTGAGCTGTGCGGAGAGTATTTGCTATCAAAGCCAAGTGCCCTCACGAAACAAGCCGTGTTGTGAGGCAACTTACTGCCTGAGTTTTCCCACCTCCCCTAGCTGCTCTGCCTTCATCTGATGGGAACCTAGCAGGGGAAGGAAATGAGAGCTGCAGTTCCCTAGGAAGTCTTGGAATAGCTCTCTGGTGGAAGAGGAAAATATCCACGGAAGTTATGAAGTGACTTTTAAAAACTATGCATCCGTATTGCAGAAAGTCTGGGGTGAATCTTTCTTCATAGATGTGATATGAACATATATAGGCAATAAAATGAAACAAATTCAAGTCCTGGAAGGCAGAGACTTTCTAATATTTTATGTATTCTACTAAGTATCTTCAAAGATTGAGAAAAAGAAATCATACCAAGAAAAGTGAAAAATTTTGAAAGCTGCATTTAGTTTGCTAAAATATTGCAATCCTTCTGATGCAAAATTTTGGTATAATATGGTGCTTATATTCTTTCTTTATAATCAGGTTCCTGTCTCTGCAGATTTAAGAATAATGTAGCAATTATTCAACAGTGCTCTAACTAAAAAAAAAAATTTATGTATGTCATAGACACAAGTAATTGCTTTAAACTTTATCTTCCCTTAAAACAAGCTGTAAACTCTTACATTTCAGAACAGGCAGATGAACCTCACACAATCTGTCTGCTTCCTAATTGTTACAATAATTCCTAATAAGAACCTGGAGGGGGGCAGAATTAGGTGCTAGAGAAAGAAGGGCATACATCAACTACCAAAATGGACCAAAATCCGATGAAAAAGAGAGAACAGAACTGCTATTAAACTTCTGCTTGGTCTTCACTGAGGCTTTTGTTGTAAACTTGGAGTACAGCTGCGTTTAATGAGTTTGTGTAAAAGCAGACATCATATAAATGGGAGAAAGTAGGAATTTCATCCAATTAGATAAGGGAACTGGCCAGCAGCCTCCTGTGAACTGAAAAGCTCTTCCAACTTGGGGGACGAGAGCTAATTATAACTCTATTTCTGTGCCTGCATGAGGCTACTAAATTATTAAGAAATATTGCCCTGTCAAAAAACTATGTCACAGGCACTGACTTGATTATCACAGATAGAGTATTTGCCAGAGACAGGAATGGAAAATGATTAGACTTGACAACATAAGAAGTCCTCCTGCTATCAAACTTAAGGGTGCAAATGACTTCTCTTCTTAAATGTGTCCCAGGAATATTTCTCTAGTTTACCCATTTTGGCAACAGAGTGCAATGACAAGTGCTTCAATTTTTTTTTTTCTTTTTGGTAGCATATATGAATACAGTTAAGATGTACTAACCTGGATAGTTTCACTAAGCCTGTCTGAGAAAAATAAGAGCATATAATCCAATAGCTCAGAAAACCTTCCCTGTTGAAACTAATTCACTAAGTGGGTTATTTGTTACTTTTCTTTTTGTGTTGGCACTCACCCTAAGAGGAACAATCAAGCATGAGCTAGGCATGAATTGGCAGAAGAGCCTCGCTGCTTCCTGATAGTGGTGAGTATTTTGCAATACCTGAGTTAGGACTCAGCTATGGAGAGAGCCAGGAACCTGCATCCCTTCCCTTCTCTCCCACCACTCCCAGGACGGGTCTGCAGACGCTGCTCCCTGGATAGTCACAGCGTGGCTTCTGGCAGCCATGGCCCAAATTACCTCCTCGGCTCTGTGGCCTGGTCCATGCCACGGATGCCTCCTTGCAACACCGCACATCAAGGCAGGGGTTTCACAAGAAACAAATGACATTTTGTGTAATGAGAGAAAAAACAAAAGTGACATAATACGTGCTCATTCTGTGAAGGCACACACTCGAGGCAGTGAAAGAGGGCAGTGAAATTAGAGAATGTATTAATGAAGTATCAGAGAAGAGGTTCACCCCCTGGAGCACATCATTTCACTTCACTGGTGTGTCTTTTTGAGCAAGCGCTTACGAGCACGGCCAACTGATATTATTTCTGCTAGCCAGACTCCTGGGTTCTGTGCTGCTTAGAACTCATGCAGACTCGTGTCTTTTGCAGGAGAAGGTGAAACTTCCAGGACTCCCCGAAAGAAGCAAAAATAAACTAATAAATTAAAAAAGAAAAAAATAAAAGCAGAACACAGCCAAAGGTTGAAGCAGCTGATTCGACAGCTGTAAGCAAAGATGAAAGGACCTAAATATGTGATTAAAATGGTAAGAGTCCAGAAGAGCTGTGCTAAGAAGTATGGTTTGAATAGGTTCAAGCTAATATATTTAATTCAGTTATCTTAGAAACAAACTAACTAATTAACCTAGGTTTATATAATCTGTAAGATAACAGAGCAAGCACGCAAATTTTTGAACTCTGAATGAAGGCTGGCAGTACAGTTCCTAAACTAATACGGCAAAGGAAAGGCTTAAGGCTTCCAAACAGAGATTCAGCCTTTGCAGACAGTAAATTAAAGCAGTGGTGCCTTATTAAGCGAAAGGGAAATCAGCAAGAAATCAGCTCTCAGGCTCAGCTGAACTGCTGCATTGTGCCTGCATGGAAAATTACCGAGGAGCTTTGTCTGAACCGAGAAGCACAAATCAGTTTTGCTCAGTGAATGCAGGAGCCAAACTCTTCTATTGTGATGGTTTCAATAGAAGCTCAAATAACTTGGGCAGGGTGTTGGGGGAAGGGTGTCTCTGACCCAGTTTCCACCTTACCATGTAGTTTGGGTGATGGTGGCGCGAGTGTTTACAGCAGAACCTCTTCTCTGTAGTTTTCCTCCCCTGCTTGCCCACCACTGCTTTGTTTAAAAAACCCACAGCTGTTATCGTGGCCTCAGGAATAAAACTGATGGAGCTTGATGATTGCTGGTGACTTCTTACACGCATTCAGCTGGTGATGTCTTCGGCACAGAGGCCCTTGTACACTGTGTGAGAGGAATATTGGCCTCTCTCATTTCAGAGCCATTTTGAAAGTGGAGTTTCACATTTCTTCCTGACTTTGCTGCCCCTAATCTCTAAACATGTCGTGAAAAAATTTTGAAGGTCAGACGCTCTTCACCCTTGGAACCTGAGTGATTTTTTGTTCCAGGCCCTTGGCCATGAACTGTCTCACTACTGCTCATGCCACTGATTCAGCAGAAGATGCAAACTGGCCTTTTTGTAGAGCAACATATGGGTGCCAAGGCACAAAACTGGACTGCTAACCAGGGAGTGGGATAACTGACCAAAAGACAGACTCTGCACACACAGAGGTCACAAGGAAACAGGGGTGCCACACATGCAAACACACAAGAGCAGAATGGAAAGTTGCCTCCAGGCACCCGGGCAAGGAATGTGACAGATGAACAGGAATGAGAACGCTGAGAAAGAAAAATCTGAGCGAGAGAGGGAAAATCCCAGGGACGCACATGAAGCTGAAACAATTCCACAGCGATGCCTGGAATACACTCGTGAGTCTGAATAACCACAATAATTTTTATCTCTTTAAATGCCCTTACCATATTTCAAACCTGTTTCAACAGACCTGGAACTGCTAGGAAGCCTCACGTGTCTGCTTTTCTATGTTGCAAGCCATTAACAGCCTGGCAGGTTTCTGGCAGACTTTCAAGCATCTTCAAAAAGACGCAATCAGTTCTGCTCCCAGTGCTTCCCTCACTTCCAACTTTCGAAACCAGATCTAATAAAGGGGCTTGCAAATGGCAGGATCAGAAATAAAGCTCACCACTCCCTCAATAAAGAAAGCTGGGAGAAGGCAAAAAATTAAACAAATTAGATGCAATAAAGGGGGAAAGAAAGGCAGGAAGACTTTTATGTCAGCCTGGAGAGCTACATGGAAGTGTTATCACATCAGGGATAAGCCATGTGGAAGAAGGAATACAGATGAGACCCAGCGTGTTCTTGCAAACATTTGGTGTGATCTGAAAACTCATTTTTTTGTAGGAAAACACTGATGGTTAAAACTGGTGACCGTTTCTAGTGATTATTTCTTGATGTGAACTCTGCCCCTTCCTGAGAATGTGATAACACAGTAACTTTGGGACTGCACTGCCCACCTAGGGGGCCCAGGCTTAACTCCCCATGCTGTCCCATGCTTCCTGTTTGACACTGGGCAATTCACTCGCCTCTGTGAATTTGCCTCCCTGAATCCAGCTATAAAGCAGGTATTGCAGCAACTTGTACCTTACAAAAGCACTGTGGGCATAAAGGCACCTATTGCAGCAAGGCTTTTGTGTACTGTGAGGGAAGAAGATGTGGAGTATAAAATAACAGACATGAATCAGGCTTTAGGAAGATGCTATCAAGGATGGCGTGCACAACAGTCTGACAAGTACAAGGATTACAAGTGAGCAAAGTAGCCTTCTTTCCCAAACGACTGAAGCCTTAAGGCCCTCCTACTCTTGCAATCAGTATCATAAGATCTCTAATACTTTACAGAGAGGAGGACTTCTGTTTTATATCTCAGACAAGAGACAAGAATCATTTTGATGCTCAAAGGGCTAAAAACATGCTGTGGGTCACACGGACCGAAAGGGAGAGCAGCCTACACTGTAGAGTCAAGACCTATGGAATAAACACCATCATTCCCAAAGCACTTTGATTTTATCTCTGGCAGAACAAAACAGAGATGCTTTGCTAATGGCACGCGGAGTTCACCGCCTGACACAGGGCGCCTGCAACGCGGCGCGAGCACCATTTGCACGTCCCCGAGTGCAGCTCAAAGCACACTCACTGCAGAGCCTGGCCTCGCTGAGGGCCCTTGCCTGGCGAGAGCCCATCTAAATCCTCGTCGGTCTTCGACAACCATCCTGGAGACTCGTCTGGGTGTTTCCCTCCATCAGGGCACAGTGGGGCAGGTACCAACCGGTCACATAGCAAGCAGCAGCTCGTGCTGCGACGCCGGCACTGGGGAGCCGGGGAGCCTCGCGCGCCGCCTCAGCGCAGGTACCTGGCGTCGGGGCTGGCGGGAAGGCAGCGAAAATCATAGAAAAACAGATCAGGGTGAAGCGAATGATTTAGGAGCAAAGCCCGGCAGATGAAACTAAAAATAGGCCCCTTGGCAGTTGTAAAGGAAATTCGTTTGACAGGAGGCTGCTTCTTTTGTCGAGAGCGGTTTGTTATGCAACAGATGATACCAACACCGGCTCTTCTTATCTTGGTTGTCAGTTTAACTGACAAAAAGAAGCGGAGTTTAGTGGGGCTGGAGCCGCGGTGAGGCTCAACATTTGTTTGTCTTCATGCATGTGCGTGTTCTAAGAGACAGCCCCGGGATTAAAGCTGGCAAGAGATGGTGCTGCAAGCTCCCTCAAGCAGTTTCACAAAGTCCTGGGAGCTCTCACTCGTTATGGAAGGCAACGACGGGGCCCCTGCCATCCGCTGTTCCCCTGCCCCTGCCTCCCACTCCTGCCTTCCTGAGAAAGGATCCACGTGACTTCCCTGCACAACAGAAAACCGGGGCCCGCAAGTTCTTCAACGTGCAAGGGATGGGGAGAGCTTTGCCTGCAACCTGCTTTTCAATGCTCAGAATAGATTGCCAACAAACAAACCAACCAACCAAAACAGAGAGCTGGAGCCTTCTGGACACAGAAAAACACAGAAAATAAAAAGGCAAAATTAAAATGATCAGAGTTGGGTTGATTCCCTGACGAGGTCCCTGGTGATGAGCGTTGAGTAGCAGTTGCCTCTCCAAGAGTGAAGTGGAACGCAGGGAGGAAGGAAGGCTTTTAGATACCACCTTAATGTCTTCCCTTTCCCAGGATGGGAGTCACTGTAAACTGGGGAGGGGAAGAACTGCTGCCATGAGCAGCTTCCCAGTGGGGACAACTGAAGCATCCAGGTGCACCCACAGGTTCTTCAGTTCTGCACCTGCTAGAGGAGGCTGTTGGTCACCACTGCCACTACTCCCAGCGAGGGGGCACAAATCACAGGTCTGCCCCAGTTAAGCAGCCTGGGAGCCTCTGAGACTGACACATGCCCACTGTATGGCAGGGAGGGAAGGAGCGAGCACTCGGATGTGATGGGGAAGCAAGGAAAAGCAAGCCTTTTTGGCTTGACTTTCCTGAAACACTCATTTCTAGACCATGTTCACTGCACTAAATCATGGGTTACTTGGAAAAAAGAAAGGTCGCTCTTGGTCTTTCCTCTCTACCTCTTCTTAGGGGCCATATTCGCTTGAACAAAGGCTGACAGGCCCCTGTCTCCTGGTTGAGTAACTTCAGTCACTCTCTTTGTCCCAGCACCTAAGGATTTGGTAGGAAAATGAGCAGCAAAATATAAGGTAAGTTGGTGGTTAGACCACTCACTGTGTAGAAAGGCCCAGCTAAAATCTGTTTGCTTTCATGAGCTAAAGGAAAAATGGATATGATGTTTTTCTTTCAGCATTTGTAGCTCTAATGCCTCGTACTCTCTGCTCTTCTTGCACATGAAGAGCAATTTCTTCTCACAATGGGAAGTTACATGTTAAAAACCCTTTCTTCTTTTTTAAAGAAATAACATTCATCTAACTCCAAAGAAGTAAAACTACAGAAGGTCAAAAGCACCGTGGGTTTTTTTTGTTTTGGCTTGGTTTGAGATACAGAGATAACACTCAAACTCAAGTGGGAAAAAAATGGTAAGCAGCTCATTGTTTTGCACTTCAGGTTGAAAATGTGCATGGTGCATTCAGGAAATACCGTCTGTTTCTCTTGTAAACTTCCTTAGAAAAGACTAAATCCACCTACCACTCACTACGAGACCTCGGTGACAAATCGTGGACACACCTGTCATTGACTGTTCAGGCCACAGGATGCCACTGTTGCATTTCTTTTTGTGGAGGTCAAGAGCGAGACAAACTCCTTGTGAGAACTGGACAGACACCTACATTTAATGCCTCTTTTCCCTTTTTGATGCATACGATCACCAACGCTGCAGCCTCAGGCAGACCAGATGTAAACAGCTCAGAGCTTCACAGTATAAAGTGTTTTGATCAGAAAGAAAATGTTTGGATGCCTTTTAAGGCTAAATTATTGAACTCAGCAACTCAGCATCTTTGTACATCCATAAATTTTCCATGCACAAGAAATCTTTCCAGTGACTGTCAAGAGTGTTGACTCCAACCTTGACAGTTTTGACCGCAAAACAAATGTCCACTGTTAGAGGATTTTATCTATGTCCAGATGAGAAAAGCAAAACACTAGATGGGAAAGCAGATTAAGTGAGAGCAAAGGCAGGCTGCTCATAATTCCTACCTCTCGTAAAAGAGGCTAGAGCTCCTACCATGTTAATAAAACTTCAGAGATATCTTACTTATATAAACTTCCATATAAGAGTCAGCAATGTATTGTAGTCATGCCAGGAGTCAGTGAAGTGGCTTGAACTCACAGATAGCTCTTTTTACTGCAGTATCTTGCATTTTACTGGCCAGCACCTGGAATCGGAGGTCCAGGACTGTTGGGACCTTCACAAAGGTTCACCAATATAAATTTTACAGCAAGTTGGATTGCAAAGATCTGAGCAGGTTCAAGGTATCTTTGAAAAGCAAATCTAATTCTTGAAGTAGTTTCATTTCTTGAAATAGTTTTTATTTCAGTAATAATATAGGAAATTTCACCCATGGAATTGCTATTATCAAGTCTCTGAGATCTACTAAAAATGAGTTCTTCCTCAAACTTTGGCAAAATGTGAAGATGGAATTTTTGACACAGGCCAGTTAAGAGATGATGGAGATGTTTTAATGCTAGTCATTTTGCAGATATGAAAAAATGTTTTGTATTTGCTCATCATTTTTGAAAGGGAAAAATGGCCACAAGAGCAGTTTCGGATGGAAACATCCTTACTGCCTGCATTCAGACTGGGTTGAATGTGTCCCAGGAGCAGGCTATGCCACAGCCACAGTCTAGATGTGGTGCAATAAACTCCTGCTTGCCAGAAAACCACATTGGACGATCTTGAACTTGGAACTAAGCAGCTGCTCAGGAGAGAGCAGGAAGGACTCAGCCAGGGAAAAGAAGGAACTACCAGGCAAACGAGTGACATGCTGCCACACACACACCAACCAGAGAGGGCTAGGCATCCTCTCTGCTGCTTAAAAAAAGGCGAAAAAAAAAAGAATATTTGTAAGAGCATACGTCAAGGATACAGTGCTAATGCAAAGCCACGCACATCTTTTTGCATGCTTTTGCTCAGGCAGTATTTGCTGTGATGGTGTTTTCTTTCCACACTGACAGAAAAAAAAGTATGACCAACACATAACCAATTACTTAATTCAAAACCCCATTCGCCTCCCATTCCAAAGACTGAGGATTTCAAAACCTCTTTTATTAGGGTAAAAATAAAAACAAAAAGGAAGCCTTCAACTCAAATACTTCTCCTGGTGTTTACAACAATAAACAACTAATCTCATGCAAAAGCAACAAGGAGGAAGAAGAAAAAAAAAAAAAATGTTCAAAGGTAATTTTAGTGCCACTGTTCTCAGGAGGCCGGTGTTCCCACCAAGCAGAACTGGCTGCGGCGCTGCCCGCTCTGCCTGGCTGCAGAAGTCTCTCCCCGGAGACCCAGCGGCTGCACCTACCTCCAGGCTGGTTTGGGGCCTCGGGTTCCTTTGGTTACACTGGAGCAAGTACCCGGGACTGCGCTGATCCAGGGCACAGATGTGCCCTCCTCAAGAAAATAACCAGAAAAAAATACATCAAGATTGTTAACACCTGATTTTCTGCAAATTACTCCCTCTGGCCTCTAGCAGCCAGCCAAAATTTGGTCACAACTGTTATTTCAACTAAAAGCAGGAACTGCTGACAGAGTCAGGTGTATCTTGCATACAAAACTGTTCACGTACATCATGTAGCTCTTTTTTCCTGCAGCACAGTAAGCACAAGAAATGAATCTTGTTTCTCCCCTTAATGGTTCTCATCCAAATTCAGCCTCTGTATAGCTGGTCCTTCCAAGGATTCTTTCTCCTTAGAGACTTACTGTTCCTACTACCTCTGCCCAGTTCTCCCTCAGCATCATTTTCTCAGGGTTGTTTCACCGGCTCTTACACATAAGAAACTCCAGCGAAGACTGCCTCAACACCCACTATCTGTTTTATGAGTTCCCAGAGAGAACCCGCTCGGTCGCACGGTTAACTTTTCAATGCTACTGCAATCTTACTACATAATTCTGTGCAGATGGTGGCCCTGTTACTTCAGCCACCTGCTTCCACAGTATGTTTAACCAACCACTTTTCAAACACTCATTTTGCCTGCCAGGTTCACTGAATTTTGCCTAGTCTGGAAATCCCTGTGAAGATATTCTCTTACTTTAAATCAGTCCCCAGATTCTCTTGCCAGCCAAGCCTCCCTGTGACTTTTCTCCCCTCATACTGGTTGCCTTTTCTGCCACCAAAGAGGAGCACGTATTGGTATGAAAGCTGCTTATTAAAGGAGCAACAAAGTCCCTCCAGCCTCACGGCCCAGAGCAGACACCTGTGTTGGTCATGACCAAAGAGAGCGCTTCTCAAATGTTAATATCTAGACAGCAAAGCAGAGGTCATGGAGGTGCCTCAATCTGCCAAAAGAGCCCAAACCACCTTTGCTTAGAGGCTGAGAGCAAGAAGCACTAAAGCATTCCTGCTGTTCTCCTGTCTCTGCTGTGGGGATGACAGCTCCAAGACAAAATGAGCAGCAAGTACCTGCTCAGTAGCAACACCTAAAACTGCAGCTTCACACATCAAGGCTTGAGTTAAATTACCTGCTCATCGCTGCCCAGAGAGGTACTGCTCTCCCCTCCTCTCGTTTCTTCCCTCTGGGACACATGCTTCTGCCAGGGGCTTGCTCCGGCATACATTTAATTGCAGCCCAAAGCCAATCCAACTCACTTAAACAGCAAAAAGAAAATTGTTTTTGGCTGGCAAGCGGGCTGAACTGGCTTGACATGTGATCATGCAAGCAGCAGAGCTGGTACAAGGCAGAGAGCAGAGCAACCATGCAGCCAGACACAGGAACAGAGCAGCCCAAGCAGTGTGGGACAGGGACCAGCTAAATACGCTGCTAATGCAGCTCAGCTGGAGGAGGGAGTCACAGTCTTGCTGAGGTCCAGCTATTTATAAAATGCTCAACTAATATCCAGTTCCCATAGGCATCTCCTCATTTCAGGGACTCCTCAGATGCCCACACATTACTTAAAGGGGATTTTGGTTTTAGCCCTAGAATAGGGCTAAAGGTTGCACACCTTAAACCCAAATCCAAGAGTCAATGGTGCGCAAATGCACTGCTGTATGAGGAAGGAAAGGAATTTCCTGGCCCCAGCACTGTCTCTGTAGGGCAGCACTGTGGGCCTAGCCTTCCAGATTAGAGCAGCACAGTGTCACACCCACACCACCACCCTGCTCTTAGGGCTCAAATAATATTTCTGAATGAGGCTGAGCAATGCACAGGTAGTTCACAGCGACACTGGCTCCTGTGTCTGCCTCAGGTTCTGTGCAAAGCAGATGCCCCCCAAGCACTTCCGCAAAACCTTTGTTTTTAGCCTGTGGGGAATAGGCACATGAAGGGTCCCGCACCTCATTCCTTTGCTAGGGAATCTGCCACCTTCCTGTCGCCCCTCACCACAGGCTCACAGAGAGGAGAGGAGGCCCCTCAAACACCCAGCTGCGCTTCAGCAGAGCTAGGGCTCCGAGCAGAGCACCCAGAGGGCACACAGCAGGCGTTCAAGCAACCCGATGCCCGCAAGCCAGCTCCGCACCACGGGCAAGTTCCTTGCCTCCCTTTCCAAGCCATTAGCTGGGTTAATTGTCTTGAAATAGCCTGTTCCTACCCGCTTGCCTCCGGGGGCAAGTTTCTTCTCTTTTTTTTTTTTTTTTCTTTCTGTCTTTTATCCCTCAGCACACTGTGTTTTTAAATACATTCCCAAGAGATTTCACATGCCAGGGTGCAAACAGAGGATAAACTTACTTTTTAAAAGGAAAAAACGAAAAGCGATTGGTGCAGGAGATGTGATTAAAAAGAGAGGGAGAAGGAACCCCCCACGAGCTCGGGCTCTCGCAGGGTCCATCCCACCTCCCGGCCCTGCCTCAGCACCCCTCAGCTCTGCGGTGCCCCGGCCCTGCCCCGGGGCCGGCGCGCACCTGGGCGCCGCCTCCCGCCCTCCCCTCCCCGCACCGGGGCCGGGCCGGGGGAGGTGGCCCCGGCAGCGGCACCGGAGCGGCCGGGCCCCGTCCTGCTTCCCGCAGCCGCGGCGGCTCCGCGTGGTGAGTGCCCGGGCAAAAACACAAATATAAATGCACAAATATTCCTCTTTTTTTCCCCTCCGCCGCCTTCGGGGCACTCGGGTTGGGCCTGCACCGAAAAGGTGCCTGTAATCTTCAACACCATATAATCAAGGATGATTCTTCAGAGCCTTCCTGCCAGCCTAGCTGCTCCTCAGCACGGTTGTGTCGGCAGGTAACTGACACTCTTCCAAACGTTGCAGGCTGCCGTCTGTAGTGGTGCCGAACTTCCCGTTGGGGTTTGCCCTCCTCCTAGGGAATCGCGGGGAAGGGCACATGTCGGCTTTGCCCTGGAGCCGGTGGCGGTGGCGTGTGCCCACTCATGCCAAGCGCTGCTCTCTGCTGTGCCCTGGAGCTTGTGTGTGCCCGCTCACGCCGAGAGCTGCGCTCTGTTGTGTCGGGCGTTGTGTTTGAGAGGCAGCCCTAGGGGAGCGCAGATTTCATACTCGGCATCCATAGCGTGTGTTGTCCTTGCAGCAGAGGTAGGGGGAGGGAGAGCAGACCTGGCAAATGAGCTAAATGTCTTAAATGTTGGTTCTAGAAAAATTGTAAATACTTGGTGAATGAGAAAATGCAGAGGAAAAAATTGCTCCTTTGGTGAAGCTTCTTTCAGTGTAGTTTAAAGGCCCTTGCTTCCTTCTGTCCTTCAGGAAGTCCGTACTGGATTTCGATGCAACGTCACAGGGATGTGTTCGGCAAGTGCTGGTCAATGAGTAACCTAAAGTAGGGGTTATAAAATGAACTTTTCTCCCCCTGCCACTGGCTCAGGAAGCTGTTTCAGCAAGAAAGAATACACGTGAAAGCCAAGATGTCTCATCCTGGGTGGCAATACAAAAATAAGCAACGCTTGCCCCACGAGAATCCCAGGTCCGATGGATACCAGCAGGAGAGAAGAGCGAGGAAGCCATCCCCACGCAACGGCAGGTGGGTCTGCAGCACTGGCACACAGCACAGCAGGCCTGTAGCATCTCTTGTCTTGGTGGTGGTTTTTGAACCACGCTCGTACTGAGGTGACACACCACACGCTCGCTCAGCCTTGAGCTCGCGCAGCATGATGAAGCCCTGCTCAGAATCAGGGAGCTGTTTGGTGCTTCCCGACTGTGAGCAGTTTTTAGCCTTTCTGTTTGCATGGCGGTCCAGGTTGGCGGAGACCTAAGAGGGGGGCAAGCGGATGGGCAGCCAGCACGTCCTGAGGCTGTGTGGGGCAAGGTGGGTCACGGGTATCTCAAGGGCAGCGGCCCCATCTTGCTCCAGACCCCAAAGGGGTCGGGCAGCGGCTGGCGGCAAGCGAGGCCTGGCCCAATTAGCACCGTTTTGTGGCCCGGGCTGGCACGGAGACTCCTCTCTCCGGTGGGGGATGGATGGGCAGCTCTAGCGCCCGCAGGGGTGAGCAGCCAGCGCTGCCCTTCAGCCTCGGCAGGTGATCTAGGGCAGCTGGAGACGACGCAGCCGGGGGACATGAACAGCATTAAGACCTGAGAAAAGCTGAAATACTGAGGTCCTCCCTGACAATATACACTTAAGCCAGTTGAAAAAAGGTGGGGGAGTTGCTGAGACCAGAGGTAAAAGTGAAGAGCATTTTGTGGACTCTAAGCAGAACTTAGGACTAAGCATAAAAGCCTGGATCATGGTAACACTAGTGTATTATGGAAACTAGCTATTCTTTTACCCCTCTTTGTCTCTTAGTTCATGAAAAATTTGAGGAAAAAGTGGGTAGCCAGGTCAGCCTAATAATAGTCCCCAATGACTGCCCTTGGCAAAAAGGGCTGTCAAGTGGGAAAGAGTTAAATTATTGTGAATATATTAAAAGTAAGAGCAGGAGAAAGGGGAGCTGAAGCCACAGATTTAGGATAGCCAGGAAGACAGTTCTGAGTCAAGTCAAGCGTCCGGGAGGCGCCAGCCCTGGCTGCAGCTGCTCAAAAACCTTTTCCATCAATTGTTTTGATGACGGCGTTTGGCTTGCCCCAGCACCATTTCCCCTGCTCACCTCCCCTGAATAAAGCAGCTGCTTTTGTAAGGGAATTGCAGTATTTGCGTGAAGACTTGTGGACATTTCTTTGGCCCCAAACCATCCCGATCCTGTGACTGAAGAGACGGGAAGAGTTTTGGGGGTGCTGTAATTTGGTTGCCTGATACTTGCATCCTTTATAAGCAAGAGTCTGGCCAGAGCCTCTCTTTTTCACAATGTGTTTGTGCCTGAAACTCCTACCCTGCCGGCCCTTCCTTCTGTCATTGCTGGCAAGGGGAGGGAAGGAGCTGTGTTACCCTGAGCTGGAAAGGCCTGGAGGAAAACAGGAGCAAAGGTGACCAGAGGAGGTAATCGTGAGGAAAACACGTCTGAAAGAAAGAGGGGGTTTTTTTGTTTGTTTTTGTTTTTTTTTTAATAATACTCAGTTGCTGAACACTAAGCTCTCTTTTTTTGCACTTTTTGCTTTTTGTATTTTTTTTTTCTGGCAAGTAGCAGGGTACAATAGAGAGCAGCTGCATCAGAAGTACCAAAGGAATTGCTTTCAAGTTAACTGGAAGTCTTATAAATCACACAGCTTATTTAATTTATGTGACACAGCTGTGCAGGATGCTTTGGTGGTTGCACAAGACCCAGGACAAAGGTCAGAAAAATCAGGAATATTTCAGCCAAAACACAGATGTTAGCAGCTACGCATGGAGATGTTAGGATTGGCTTTCTTATTGAATGTCTTAATTAAAATGTAAAAACTACAAAGAACATGATTTAATGTGAATGAATGAGATTATATGTGTAGATTGAATTGATGGGATTGGATGAAGATGAACCTCAGTGACATGAAATGATACTAGGAAACAAAAACACAGTGGAGGAAAACCCAGATCTGTGGTTAAGTAATTCAAGATAAATTCAATAGGGAAAAAAAAGAAAAGAGGGAGAGAGAGATTTGAAAGTAATAATGCTGAATAAGACTTGAAATATCCTTCATCAAGAAGCTCTTCCAGCTGTATTTTGAAAAAATACAAGTTACGGTTCTCTTGAAAATTAGAAAGAGCATTTAGATTGGATCAAACATTTAAAAACAATTTACACTGTGATTCTTAAATTAAAAAGAGCAACATGCAATTCTCCCACAAATTAACCTAATATCGAGACCTTTTATTCTTAAGGCTCCTATATTCTTAAGGCTCTATCCTAGAGTTCCTTCTCCCATTTGGGTCAACCTCAGACATCGAACTGGAGATTATGGCTTAAGATGTGGAGCTGTAGTTGTTGCAGCAAAATTGACAATTCAGTCTTGCAATAAAGAAACGAAGAGTCTGATTAGAGACACAGAAATGGTTCTTTTGCACAATTTTAGATTCCTCTTCAGATATTGTCAGACTTAAAAGGAGTTTAGAAATAAAGAGAAAAATAGGCAAGTATTTTTCCTTTTAAACAATCTTTATCTTTTTTTTAATGGCTTTTATTCTTTCGAAAGGCATCTTTGTGAGACATGGTAATTGGAAATATAAACTTGATATAATGTCTACTCATAAAATAATTATTTTCTTTTTAAGATTTGTTGTGTGAAAAATGTCATCTTTATAGGTTACTATAGACTAGTTAACAATGTTTGTTTTTCATGAGAAAATGTATTTCCATGTTTATGCAGAGGAGCTCCCCTCACACCCATCTCCTTGCTGCCTTTTGCAAATAACTCAGACAATTCAGGTACTCAGCTCAAGGAGCACCCAACTTTCCAGAACAGCAGTGAATGACTAAGTGCAGATGTCCTCACGAGCATCAATTTCTGCAAGTGTTTGGGATATTTGTTTTCGAAGCATGCAAGCAAAAAAAGATAGCAAGCCAGTGGTTCCCATAACAGGAGTGTCTGCCACTTTTTTGTGGCCAAGTCCTTGGGAGAGAGCACAACCCAGTGAACATACAGTCCCTCTTTTTGCTGTTGCAGATCAGTAGAAGACGTCTGGGGTGGGCAGCATGGAAGGGCTTGCACCGCTTCCTCTGACCCTTACCATAAATCCTCGGGAGCAGCACAAGAATATTTTGACCCACCGCCTCGCTGTTACCCTGCCAAGGAAACCTTCTCGATGAAGTGTTCAAAGGTATGCACGACAAGAGGTAGGTGAGACCCTGGCTCCTTGCCCCTCTCCTTGCAAAGGCTGGTCTTGGCTTGGCTTTGCATGCTCAGCAGCCCAATAAAGGAGAGCTAGAGGAATATTTCAAAACAAACAAACAAATAGAAAAACAGGAGAGTTAAAATACATGAATGATACTAACAGCAGGTTAGCAACTAGTTTCAGGCATATACAGACGGGATTTACAGCGGTGCTTAGATACCTGAAGACGCAGACGGTAGGTTGGTTTCCCAGCGCATGTGAGTGGGTCCGGTGCAGGTGCCTAACCTAACCTCTCAGTTCTTGCACCAAAACTTAACCCGTGTCACTGACTGCAGGGATTCAGGAGTAAAATAGATAAGTGCATCTCTAAGCTATTAAATTTTGTTGTTAAAGCTTTAATGCTAAATCTTGTCTGATACAGTCTCCTCAGACCTCTTATCAACTCTTGATTCAGATCTCTTATCAACTCTTGATTTAATCCAATCACTGGTATATAAATCAACAGCGCGAGAGGCAAAAACCGTTCGTGGATGTGAACCCATGGAATTCTTGAATAACATCTCCTGAATAAGAGACTGCCACATGCAGAGAAATTAAATTAATGTGGGAGACCCTGGCACCTAGTTCACTTAGTTAACTCATTTCTCTACACTCTAGAGGAGAAATAAATAAATACATAAACAAAGTGTAGCCAAAATAGGTCCCATTTCCAGCCTTTCCTCTTCCAGGACAGGCAGCATCCTCACCTCCTTTGTAGGAAGGGCCCACTGCAGTCCAAGCTGAAACTTGGAGCCAGGTGCAAGTTTGCACCTGGCAGAGACCCCACACAGCCCTATGGTGTCCTTCAGCAGAGGCAGAAATGAAGGCTTTAGCTGTTGGAAGTAAATTGGAGTATGGAACATAATCTTACTGCTTTGTTCTGTGAAGGAGAGGTAAATGACACGCTCAATTTGCTTGTAGTATTTCTCTGTATGTGAAGGTATGAACAATTCTAAGAATGATCTTGAACTCCTTTTTTCTCCTATAAATGTGCCGTCTGAGCTGTTGTAGTTAAATCTCCTCAAGTTGAAAAACAAACTACCCACAAATACACAGTTACACTGGATTTACTGATCCAGAGCCATGTATGAGCAGTTCCTTCTTCAACAATACTGAATAATTTTAACTTGTTTCAGAGAAGCCTTAAAAACTCCAAGTCTTATTTTATTGCAGCTTTAAAAAAAAAAGTAGCAAGTTATTTCTAGCTTTCAGTTTCACCAGCTGCTAACTTAATGTGACTGTTTCCTTTTTCCTCATTTGCTTCCAATTATTTCAGTGCATTAAAGATCATTAACATTTTCAAAACCTGCTAGTTTTGGATGTATCAGTTGAAGATGACTCCCCTTGATATTGCTCAGTATTTTCCAAAAGTTTAATATCTGAGCTTGAAGTGGAGACAGGGGAAGTCATGTAGAAAAGAAACCCTTTTATTAGCTGATTTATATCAAAAACTATATAGAAATTGAAGATTGATAAACTTATGAAACTATCTCCTCCCAACAAGCACATGTTTGATTTTTGTAAGAAAGATTCAGCTGACTGCATGTAAGCTGTAGTTTCTTACAGCACAAAAATTCCAGGAAGCATCTATTTAACCATCTCTCTCTTCTGCCAAGGATTTACCACTACTCTGGGCAAATCTCCCCTCCCAGCCCCCTCTAATTCCAAAATAAGTTGGTACCAAGCATGGTAAATCAAGTGACCAACCACAACTTTTTCCAAAGCAGCAGCTGAGCTGTGAATCTTTGTCTCTTAGTGTGTCTCCCCCTGTTTATTTATTTCTTTTGGTTTTGGCCTAGCAAATACGTGTGTGCTCCTTGTGTGTATTGGCCCAGTTGGAAAGCTAGACAGCCGTTCCGAGCAGTGAGAGCTTTCAAAAGCATTTGCCTCACCCACGTACCTTCTCTTAAACTATCCTTTTCCCAATGCTATCCTACCCCCCAAAAAGGTTAAATTTTTCAAGTAGGCAGTTATTTTTGTAGGAATCCTTCTAACACCTGAGCTGCAAGCAGTGGCAGGAAAAAAAACCCTGTTCTCATATCTTTTGTTATTCTTCCCCCCTCCTTTCCCTTTCCCTTTTTCCCCCCCAACAATTGCATTAAGAACATAAATGTAACATTAATATAATGAAAGAAACAGCCGACAACTGATATGAATCCCATTTCCCAGGAGAGGTGTTTAGTACTGTCTCAGAAGCTTCAAGGGTTCAGGCCCTTTTTGATCTTAAAAACATGAGAAAAAAGATCTTTTAAGACATTGTAAGAGGAATACCTATTCTGAGCAATTCAGGTAGGATCACGTGGAGAGCAGTAGTGGATCTGTGGGAATTAGGAGCAGTAGAGAGTGAATCCTCTCCCACCTGCAGGTGGTTGTGATTTTCTGAATTAAAAAAAGCTGTGTCCACATCCATTATGTTTAATGGACCCCTTTGCATTTGTTTGGCCTCCACATGATCCTGGGATGAGGAGTTGCACAGTTGATTCTTAGCTCCTGGAGGAATATTGCTTTGCTTCATATTTAAAAGGCATCCTCTGATTCTGGTGATACTAAAAACAGCAAATGTCAATATCACCAGTTCACCATATGTCACCATATCCTTATGATTTATATTTTTAGCGTGAAGTCTTTCCTTTCTCCCTGTCATTGAGGCCCATCTTTTCTTCGTAGTCTGAAGAACAGTCTGCTAGTAAGAGTGAAACCTTCCCACTTCTCCCATGAGCCAGCTAGCTGATCCGTCGTATCCTTTAGGGGTGGACTGCCTGGAATCACATTCAAAATTCAAGATGTAAATTCTCAAAGGAACTAGCCAACTGTGCAATGGTTCTAGGGCTGTACTCCTATCCTAATGTTTTCTAGCATTTGCTATATTGTTTGTCTGTTGGTGAATACTGCTATTTTCAGTAAAGTATACCTGCTCTCTTTCCCGAGTGCAAAGGATTTATTTAGAGCCCATCTGCCTAAATGTGAGCAGATTTTGTGCAATTTTCACACAATTATGTGCAGTTATTAAAACGGACTTTGTCATCCTATCTTTCAGTCTCTTCCAAAGCATTAACCTGGGCATCTCCTTTCGTGTTTTGGTTGAAATCAGTTATTCACTTTTAAACCAAGTGTGTTAGGAGTCCCCAGTTAGAGCTCTTTGGGTCGTGCCACAGAGCTGACTCAGAGTGCAAGGACAGGGTTCCCTTCAGATCACACTGAATGAGAGGATGAGCTCCAAGTGCTATCAAATGCGCCGTCCTTTGGCGCAAACTGCAGCTCAAACGAGGTATTTGTGCAATAGTGCGGGCCCTAGGTGTCCAGCTCCAGCTGGTTCACTCTACAGATCAGCTCCCATTGCATTGTTGATGTGGACATGGCTAGGGACCACAGGCAGTACAGGGAATGAAGTTTGACTCTTAACTTCCATCTGGTTGAAAACCAGTCGTTTCTTCTTAGCTGTTTATTTCTTTTAAGCAATCCTAAGCTGTAGGAGGAGCTTCACTTTTATCTCTTGGGAGCCTGTGTCGTTAAGAGCATTTGGCCAGAGGCCGTGTCCTAAACTTTTCAGAAAATCAAGTGCATCATCACTTGGATTGCCTTTCTCCTTGGATTTGCTGACTCTTTCGAAGGACTTCCCTCTAAGAAACTTCCGAGTCCTCCTTGCTATGCTGCCTCTTCATGTCTAGATGCTACCTGCTCTTCCTCAATAAGAAGTCAGACTGCAAGTTGGAAAGGCCCCAGAAAGGCAGGAGTTTGAGGCCTCTATTCCAGTAGCAGGGAAGGAGCCATAACAACAGGTTATGGACTGGTGTTTTTCCTGTCTATGAATCCTGTGTAATTATATGGGAACTAGAAAGAAGCTATCTCTGACAAAGACAAACCTTTCCTCAACTAAGGAATTAGCACATTTGCTACCATCTCCTACAGCTTATATGCATAATGTCTACCATTTAACGCAGCACCAGTTGACAAAAACTTAACAAATTTTTTAGCCTGTGGATACTTGAACAACTGCATTCCTCTCAACAGAAAACATTCAGCTTGCTGTTTGCAGTTAGTGCAGTTAAAGATTCTGTAGTTCTCAGAGTAGGAAACCTAAACTAGCTATCACCTATTTGCTTAGTCAAGTTCAGTGCTTTGGGCTACTGCAGGGAATGAGACGTGTTCGAGGCTGCTGTGATGCTTCCTTCACAGTAATCAAACTCTGAGCCAAAACTGAGAAGAATTGCTGATCCTAAAAGACAGTTGACCAACTGACTTCCAAAAAAAAATTGGGGGTTTTACTTTTATGATGTGTATTGGTGTGAAAGACATAGAGAAGCGCTATTGCGTGACACGACTTCCTTTAATTTTACTTAAAACTCAGAGTTTCTCCCATCTTTGGTCAGTATCTGATTCAAAAAAAGCTTGTGTTTTTGCCTTGTATGGAGTTGTACTCAGCTAGTCATAATTTCTGTACTACATAACTTATTTTTTAATTCTTCCACCCACTTGGCGTTTAAGAGAGACAGCATGAGAAAGGTTAGAAAGAAATTTGAGGGGGAGCAAGTATAATTGAATCCCTGTTCTTTGATGCCATGAATGCAGCTTAAACAGTCACCATGAATAGTGTCAGATTTCTTCAGCATATTGTAGGCGCTTCCAAACAATCATGTCTTTAACCTACTTTCTAAAATCCACAGTTCTTGTAAAGCCTTCAAACCAATCTCTTCTCAGAAAAAGACAACATTACAGTCTCTAACAAGGAACATCTCTGATTTCAGGCATAGCCAGGAGGAAATATCAAACTAAATTTATTTGAAGAAGAAAATAGAATTAGGGAGCAACAGTGACTTTCTGCAGGATGTACTTGTGCTTTAACAAGCCAACATTAATTCAAATGTAAACATCCATAAGCTTTTGTTTTCACACACAGAGTCCAAATCTTTTCCTGTGGCTATTCATGCTAGCAAATAGTCATAGACTGGAAAAAATGCTGAGGTGAAAAGTCACCTTGAACACCGAGACTAGTTGATGTGGGCATTGAGCTGTGCTGAGGTCACAGCCATGGTACAGACGCTGTGTGGCAGTGTTAAGTCCTACACTGTGTCCTCGTGGGCAGTCTGGCATTTGGACAAGAGGGGGGAAGCCTTTTGCAGAGCACCTGGATCACTCCCAATGCTTTGGAGAACCTGGGGGAACCAGTAGTCCGCAAGAGTCACTGTGCTGAAGTTAGGTGACCTTCTGTAACTTCAGTTGTGTTCAGAGCCACGGAAAGGTCATTAACTGTATGTAAAGCAGGCAACTGGATGAAAACGGGCATTTGAGAAGTACATTCAGCAGCGAGGGTTAGACCTTTCCAACAGTGTAGTCAGTAGGATACGTTACATTTATGTGGAGGCAACCAACAGGATCAGAAGCTGCTGTATTTTTCTAGTTTCCATCTTTGTGGTTTCCCTCTACAGCCCGCCGTTTTAGCTCTTTTACATTCTGCTCAAGCCTGCTGTGCATTGTTCATGTGTCACTTAAAATCAAATTAGTTCTGCTGTTAAAATGGAGTAATAAGTTTCCGTAAAGTCTCATTTATAATTAGCTGGCTTTTACCTCCTATTTGTTACAAAGCATATATTAAATACAGTGTGACTAACGGACTAGATTTGCCAGCAGGTTTTTTTAATCCTGTAATTGGGAGGACATTATGCCAAGTAGTGGGAATTGGACAGAGCTACGCAGAGTAAGCTAATCCAGATTATTTAAAAACGCTTAATTAAAAAGGCGCTGCAACAAGATGGAGCGCACAGCAGCGCTGCAGGAGGCCTCCCGGCTGTGAGTTTGCAGAGCAGCCCGTTTGGAGGCAAGGCTCCCCGTGCAGATGCGAAGTGCCGCTCGCTCTGAGCACTTAGCCCTGCAGAAAGGTGGAGAAGGGCTGCGCTGGCTGGGGCTGCTGCGTGCTCCCTGCAGCAGGGTGGGCTCTGGCATGTGCAGCGCCCCGTTAACATGTGGGACTGCCCGCGCCGCAGTATGGGGTGTCTCCTTCGAGGGCTGTGCTAGCGCACGTGCTCCTCCTGCCTCTCGTGGAGAGGACTTACCCAGGGCAGCAGGGGAAGGTGCTGGCAAAGCTGGTGCTGGCTGTTGGGTCTGCACTAAACACTCCTCAGCAGAAGCAAGAAGCTGTAGTCAGGTTTGCTGTCCATGAGTGGTAGTGATCCCTGGGCAATCACAGAATCACAGGATGGTTGAGGCTGGAAGGGACCTCTAGAGATCATCTAGTCCAACCCCCTGCTCCAGCAGGGGCACCCAGAGCACGTGGCACAGGGTGGCATCCAGGTGGGTTTGGAAGATCTCCAGAGAAGGAGACTCCACAGCCTCTCTGGGCAGCCTGTTCCAGGGCTCTGTCACCCTCACAGGAAAGAAGTTCTTCCTCACATGGAGATGGAACTGCCTGTGTGTCAACTTGTACCCATTACCCCTTGTCACTGGCCACTACCGAGAAGGGTTTGGCCCCCTCTTCTCTACGTTCTCCCTTCTGGTACTTATACATATTGATCATGAAGGTGAAGATCATGAAGGGTGATCAGTCCTGCTCTCCAAGACTGTTCTTCTCTTCAAATGGCAGTTCCTCAGGCAAATCACTACAGCAGCCTGGCAGGGAGCTTCCTCTTGTATATGCAGTGTAGTTGAGTTTCCTGAGAAAGCTCACTTACTTACTTAAAGGAAGTAAAGAGGGAAAAAAAAAAAGGAGTCAGGAATGTTGTTCACCAGGTAGGACAACCCACAATCCATAAAGTGAACGCGAAGCCCCAGCCCTCAGGTTCCCCAACATGACCCAGCTTCAGCAGCACTGTGCTTGGTGCAACAGCAATAACTTCCCTGTCTTTGTAGCTACTCAAGGCAGTTCAGTTGCAGTTCAGAGGGAAGGAGTGGCTGTGGAAAGCTGGCATGACACCTTAGTGCCAGAGCATTTCATTGTTCCCTGGGCTTATTTATTTATTCATCTTTAAAGAACTCTTGCAAGGTTGTTTCAGCACCAAGGTATTTAATTACTGCTTGAGAGAACTATGGGTACATCAGGAAGAAAAAGAGATCGTTTCCCACGATCAGGAATACGAGGTGACCTACCTCCATTTCACATACATCTGAGGCCCTTCACAACCGTCACACTGAAATTAGTGTGACCAAGGACTACAAATCAGTGCGATAGCTTTTGCTTGCCATCTACGCCACATTTCCGGGAGATGTCTTGTGCCAGGCCAACAGTAGAGAGTCAAGAAGTGATGCCCCCCAGGAGCTCTTAGGAAAATGCTGGTAGACCAGATCTGCTCTTCCAGGGTGTGTCGTATCTTGATGGCAAGTAAATCTTACATGTCATGCAGTGATGGGGAAGTTGAACAGGGATAGAACCTGCTGGACTCGTTCTACAAATTAGGTGCAGTGTTTTCTGTGGAAGTTGGACAGCTCTGTTTGGAGGATGGAGGGGGAACTGCTAAAAGCAGCAGCAATGGGTAAGAGATCTTTGTTCTCCAGAGAGCTGAAGTTACTGCCCTAAGGCACCCAGCCAGCATGAAGCAGCTGCTGTCAACAGCCTAGCACAGTGAGTATCAAAAGTGGCACCCTCGTGCCCCACAGCCTAGGAGCCAGCTGGCAAAAGTGGCAAGAGGAGGAGGCTGTGGTGGTAACCATGTCCGGCCCTGCCACCTGAGCATTCCCCAGTGCCAAGATACAGAGCCTGCCAAATAAATACAGCAAGAAAGACCCCTGTGTAACTCTGGAGCAGTGCAAGATGGGGGCAAGGGTAGGACTGGTTCAGCTGGGGCAGAATAGGGAGGGCAGACCAGGGAGACACCAGGTCAGTGTGGCTGGGCTTGAGCCGAAGAGCTTCTCTGAATCACTAGAAACAAGGCTGTTGTCCTTTGAGGTTTCCTAATGGAGCAATTATCTTTATTAATGAGGGACAACTTGTTAAAATGCACTACTAGTGCTTCTTTTTAGAGCACATAAATCATTAAATTTTCTTAATTTTAGTCTGTTTTTGTTGCCATTGATTTCCAGTAAGACATGTTGAAAAAGGAGAAAAAAACAAGCAACTAAGCATGTGTTAGGCACTTATGTGCCATGTAAATTTATTTGGCTCTGAGAATATCGTTCCCTTGGGTCCTCTGCAAAGCCAAGATTTAGGGAACAACTGGTGGCATTGCCTAACTCTTGTGTTTTGGGATTTTTTTTTTTCCTTTGAACATTACTCCATGAGGGAGATTTTAGCAGCACTCGGTAAAAGCCTAAATCCCATCACTGGCTCCAGAACAGAGATCTACACAAGCAGTGGGGCTACAGGAGGTTGGGGAAGGGGGATTGTCTGTGTAATACAAGGTAAGTAAGTTGTCTGTTGCCCTGATCCTGCATCACTGAAGTTGGCTGAATTCTTGGTTATTGCTTTTAATAAGAGTAGGACTTTGAGTCTGTATACGTAAGGGGAGTAAACCGTTAGCAAAACTCATTATTGTAGTACTTTGCATTCTGATATAATGCTCTTTAATCCATTGTGACTCCTGTCTCCGTTTCATTTCCCTTGTTTAATTCTTCTCCATTGGTTGGGGACCTCCCCACCTCTGGCATGCTTTTGTTCCCTTCTAGAAGCAGAACTTCTTCCTGCGATGCTTTTTCTCCCCTCTTCCTATTCCTTCTCCTCCCAGCTCAGTCTAGCACAGCAGCAATTGAAGCTGTATGTTGAGCTGTATCTTTACTCCCTGTGACTTGCAAAACCTGCACTGGCAAGAGAAATTCTGCAGGTAGGACCCTTTTCAGGCCTGCCTCCTGCCTTTGTCAGGCACTGTATATGGTCAAAGTACTTCTCTGTTCCTTTGGAAGGAAAAAAAAAATCAGTAAAAATCCCAGATAGCTGCCCCAACGGGAAAAAAAGTGTTTTAGTGAGAGAGGCTGCGTGAGTTGTCCTCAGTCTGTAGCCTCAGTTCCTGAGGCAAGGCCGAGGCACAGGGGAGGGGGACACACTCAAGGCCCCATCTATCAGGCAGGCACAGCCACAGACTTTCTTGCCAGCTGCAGAAACACAGGAATAGGCCTGAATTGCCTACTCCACTTTGTGCACCTACCCCGGCTCGGATCCTGCTCCCCGAACACCTGGGACATCCTGCTGCAGCGCCTGGATGCAGATGCCTCCGCAGATCCTCCAGCAGACAGGACACGAGCGCACAGCTGTGTGAGTGGGTCCCACACAGCGAGCCCCAGTGTGGTTTTACAAGGCAGGGAGTGCAGATTGAGCAGCTCGCGTTTCCTGCTGGGGAGAGCTTCTGCTCCTTTCCCGGTCCTGGCCGTGTGAGCTCCCCTGCTAATCTCATGCCAGCACTGTTGCTCATCAGATCCTTCTGTGACTCACTTTTCAACTTGGTAAAGTTGCAGGAAAAAAAAAAGAAAAACAGCACACAAAGAGAGAGAGTTGAATACATTCATGCTCTTTTAGTCAATATTGTCTCATGGATGGGTCTAATGGTAGGTCAGAGTGATTACTGGTCAGAGGAAGAAAGTGGTGACTGCAAGGCCAAGAGTAGAAGCCCTCAGATGAAGCTCAGCTGCTCGTGGAGGGAGCCCTATCCTTGCAGCCTCACAGGTTGCTTCGCTGCATGTTTGAGTCCACCCCTTGACAGAAGATCAAACCATGGATTAGTGCCATGGCAAGAGCAAGGCGTGCACCCTACGCCAGAAAGAAAAGAAAGATGCTGAATAATAAATGGTGTAAATAGAGAGGCTGCATTTGGTAGAAGGTTTGGTTCAGCAGCATGTAAACTTCTTGCAGCAAGAAGGGTTGGATTCCAATAAAGTTAAGGTGTGTGACACATCTAAGTAATCAGCCTGTGGAAATTTGGATTTTATGAATGAGGCAACTCTGGCAACACCCTCTATCTTTCTGTTTGCATCAGCTCTTATCACCTTCAGTGCTGAAAAACTGTGTAGGAAAGAAGCCTGGGAAAGGAAAAGGGAATGTAGGCAGGCAGTCTTGAGTATTAGCACTTGCTGGGATGGAGAGGGTTTGTTCTCCATTCATTACATTTATTTTAATACAAATCATTATGATTTTAGATGGAGCATAAGCTTTTGAACATGAAAAGGCTGAGGGCTGCACACAATCTAGTGGAGTTCTGAGGTTTTCAGACCTCCTATTATTTTATACTTAAGTCTTGCAATACAGTCATTGCTGCATGGGATTAGGGAACAGTTGTAAACATGGATGAAAACCTTCTGCTTGGAGGAAGCTTTTGGCAGAGTGGATTTTGCAGCTGTAGCTCTTAAGATGAAGCAGTGAACCAGCCTGTGAAGCAGGAGCAACAGTGCAGGCATGGAAGCACGTATCTGAAGACAGCCCTTCTTGCCTGCAGCACACGTGGTTACGCAGGTCTCTGCTAGAGCAGGTCAGTTAGCAGGTCTTGGCCGAGGCAAGGTCGAGATTTGGTTAGTGTCCTTTTACTCCTTACTTCATTCTGTTTGGCATAGGGTTTGTACAGGAGATGAAGGTCAAGTTTTAACTAACACAGACCAAGATCAGGCAAGGCTTTTGGGCTGCCCGGGTCAAGATTTGAACATACTCAGGGGCTTCATATTTCAGTCCAAAGCCGTTAACACTTGCACAAGACCTTTGAGACTGCCATTAATTGCCACTGCCGCTGTCACAGACCCTGATGGCTCTCGTGGCAGGCTTGTCATTCACAGCCGCCCGCCTTGGCTGACACAGCGTTCAGCAATGGGGATGTTCTTTAATACGAGTGAGCAAGTGTCTTAGTTTTTGCACTTTCTTTCTAAGTCAGTCTACGTGTTGCGAATCACATGTAGGGTATCTGCTAACGAGGCTCTCCGTTGTTATCCTTGTTATCCGTTGTTAGTCACCCTAATCAACTGTAGAGCTGGCTCGTGCAGAAATGCTTAGGTACCCATAAAACCTGTCCAACCTGAATTCCCTGTCTATAACATGCTATAAAGCATCTACACCTGCAGTTAAAAAACACAGTAGTTGTTCTCATCCTATCACAGAGACACATCCTGACAGACCTGCTCTCTCTTTACCTGCAGTCAGTCAACTTAGTGAAATCTGGAGCTCGCAAACACATTGTGTGCGAATACCCAGGAAGTTCTGGAAGAGTCGCTGAGGCCTGGGGTCAGTTACTGTCCATGGTGGCAAACACAGGGAGGTTAACAGCAGGCACCAGGCACTCTGATGAACAGCAAATTGCCTTTTCTGAAGCTCAACAAGGCGAGGAAGAGCAAGATGGGACGCTCGTGGGGCAGAGCATCTTGCTAAAAAGTCGCAGACCTCAAGGAGGCTCTGAGGAGAGAGGAGGGGAAGGCTGCCTGAATTCCCATCTTTCAAGTCCCTAAACAGATTTAAAACCTTAATAGGCTTAAAAGGTTTTAATTAAACAGTCTTTCCTCCTTGTACGTGGCCTCAGAACCACTCACTGCGGGAGCATCTATGGAGTTAGTAGTAACCCTTAAAGAGGGCAGCTGCCTCCAGCGCTGCCCAAGGCCCTGAGGTCCGAAGGAGGTTGCTGGGTTTGGAAGGCAGGTTGTGCAGCCCAGATGGTGCAGACAGTGGATGCCCCATGCAGCTGCTGTCAGGCTCCTGCACTGCACTTCCAGAATGCTTTGAGCAGCCTGGATTAAGTGATGATGCCATGTGGGGACTCCATATGGAGACTCTCAAGTCTCTTGCCTGCAGATTTTAATTCAAGAAGCCCTGAAGCCTGTCTCATAGACCAAGTTTACTTTTCTCCTTTCATTAAGCTTCATAAATACCTCCTTCAATGGCAAAACCACAGCATGGCTGTCAAACAGCTTCACAAACATAGTTGTGTTGATATACAGTGAGGCCATGTAATCATGCAGCAGCCAGGGTCACCTCTGAGGAGATCACACATGGAGCTGCACGGGTGCTCCAGGCAGAGCTCCGCTCCTCCCGGGTGCCCCGCGGCGCCGTTGCTGCTCTGCTCTACGCACAGCAGAGCTTGCAGGGCAGGGCTGTGGTGCCGCTCCATGGGCACCGGGAAGGAGCAGTGTGGGAGCAGGGAAGGGCCGGATCCCCCGCAGCTGCCAGAGCTGAGAGCCTCAGCCCTGCCTTCTGGTGAGGAGCGCGGAGCAGGACCCACCGCAGTCCCGTGGGCAGGACGAGAGGAGCAGAGACGCCTTCGAGGCGGCGCTCTCAGACCCTCCTCCGTCAGACGCACCTGGCAGCACGAGGGAGGAATTTGCTCTCTGCCCCGTGTGCTGCTTCGGCCCTTCCTTCCCCAGCCAGTGCAGGCTTGGCAGCAGCGGAGCCCTTGGCCTGCCAGGAAGGGCCGTGCTGACCTACTGGAGCAGCAGCAAATGGAGGCTGGTGTGCAAGGCACGGGTCCTGCCCCACCTAGGGACAGGGGAAGGAGCCTGGCCCCTTCTGCCTGGCCCCCGCCTGCCAGAGCGCAGGGGAGCAGGCTCACCATGAGTAACTCGCTCCAGGGCGCGTGGTGCGGTGGGCCCTCATTTCCCACACAGGCAGCTCCAGCCACGCAAGGCTTCCCCGCCGGTCACGTTTGCTGATGTCACTCCGACCCCTAGTGAGCTTTCCCAGAACAGTCAGGGTCGTGTGTAATCCCCCTGCTCATGCCCGGCATGCCGCTACTGAGGAAAGGGGTCGTTTCCCCAGGGCGTTTTAAACCTCACTCACCTTACCCATAGCGTAATGTAAGAGAGGGAGAGTCGGCTCAGACGCCGCAAGGCTTTTTCTTTTCAAAATGGGCATGGTAAGAGAATGAATAAAGACGTAGGAAATTCTCTTAACTTACCTGCACATGTAACATGTTTTCATCCTCTCCCCTACCCTGTTTTTTTTTTTTTTTTTTTTCCTGGAAGTAACTGCTGCTTGAGGTTTTTCTGTGAAGGAGCTGAAGTGAAAGTTGTATCTGCTTAAAGAAGCAGGTTAAGTTAACAAGCAAGTAAAAATACATGAAAACAGATGTGTAAGGCAAGGCAGTAAAAACACTTCTAAGGATGTAACTGACTCACACAGTTTTTCAAGCCACTAGAAGCTTCTAGGTTTTTGTCAGCCTTAACCTCAGCATTTTGTTCATACCGGGTATTTCTTGCTCAGTGTATTTATGCCATGCGGTTGCAGGCCAAAATACAATCACCGTTCGCTTTCCTTGGCAACACCAGAAGCACAGTAAAATTTTTATGGATTTTTTCCCCCTTATGGAGATCCATTTATCAAGCACACTGACAAATTAAAAAAAAGGAATTTGCCCAGCTTTTGCAAAGTGCCCGTGAGAGCTCGTGCTTCTCTTTCCAAGGCAGGCTCTGCTGCAGCCGAGAGTGCTAGCTCGGTGACGGTTCCCATTTTGCTCTGTCTCCTTCGTGCCCTTCTTGGTGCCCTGACCTTGCATGGGATGTGACTTGGATGCCCATTTTCCTTCCAGGCATCCTGAAGCTCGTGGAAATCACTGTTAACCTGCTGGTGCTGGTCTGCGTGGGCGCTGCCCAGGCCTCCGTCGCGGGCTTCACGTCCATTGGGGGCCTGGGCCTGGGCTCCTTCAACCTCAACTCAGCCTACAGCCCCTTCGAGGGCACCGAGCTGCGCGAGGTCAGAGAGCTGGACATGCAGTTCACGCAGATGAGAGCCCCATGTGTGTACGGCGGCGTGGCCTTCAGCTTGGCCGCAGCCTCCCTCACCCTCGTCTTTCTCATCGTGGGGGCAAAGCCCATCGAGCGCCTCCCGGTGGGGCTGCTCGCGGCCGAATGCGCCTTCAGCATGCTGGCGGGCGCCGGGTACGCGGCAGCGGTCGGCCTCTACCTGCACTTCGTCATGCAGGTGAACGCGACGGAGGTGTGCCGGCGGCGCGAGAGGCTCTACGCGCGCCGCGGCTACACATCCATGAGCTGCACCGTGCAGGGTGGCGACGCGGCCGTCGCCCTCTTCGGGGTGGCGGCCGCCGGCCTCTACTGCGCCAGCTCCGTGCTCTGCGCCCGCGCCCTGTGCGCCGTCCAGAGGCGCCGCCGCGAGGCCCAGGGCCGCCCGCGGAGCCGCCTTGGAGAGGCCCCCGCGGGCCATCTCGGCGCCCACACTGTTGCCACCTTAGTGTAAGGGCACCCTGGGGGCCCGGTCTGCGGGCAGCAGCTTCAGCAAGGGACGGGCCCTGGATTTTGAGCACCAAGCAGGCAGCCTGTCCGCCCATGCCCCGTGCGAGAAGGTACCGAATCCCAAATGTGAAGACACTGCTACCATGCGTAATAAAGCGGACACGCCGCGAGGAGGTTTCAAGAGAGCTTTGCATCAGTCTCTCGAGCCCCGCTCTTAGCTTAAAACGCGTTCAGCTCCAGCGTTTTCATCCTGCAGAGAGCAAATGGAAACAGCAAGGGGCTCTTAACAGGCTGACGTCGCCGTGCGGCCAGGTTTGTGTCAACAGCCGCTTCCCCTCCTCTGCCACGACCTGAGGAATCGAGAGCAGTAACGCAGGCAGCAGCCCTGCAGGGAGGTCCCTGGACAGATCCTGGGCCTGCTGCAGCAGCCGGTTGCTTCGAGCCGATGTACATGGGGTGAAGGACACACGAGGCCCTTCCGAACCGCAGCCCCAGTCACGCTTCTGCCCTGCACTGCCTGGGCCTGGGCCAGAGAGTGTTTGGTTTCTGGAGGCCTGGGAGCTGACTCGCACCGATCCCGTGCTGCCCAAGGGACGCCCCGAGCAGTCCCAGTCCCGCTCCCCTTCTGGACTGCTTCTCCCGCCGTGTCCCCGAGCACAGAGCAGCGTGTGGGAGGACGCGCATGCATCAGCAGCCAGCACCTGACCAGGACACTGCTCCCTGCCCTGAGCACTGCCCCAGCAATGGCTGCCTTGCGAAGGGCCCGCGAGGGCTGCCCGAGGCAGGCGCTGCGTCTTCCAGGAACGCCGCAGCAGCCGCACACACACATGCAGCCCCCCGGGATGGACGCACAAAAAGCCTGGGTGAGCCCTGCGTGCCCCCAGCATTGAGGAAATGCGTTTAAGAGACCACCTTTCCAGAGTCCTTTATATGCAGCGAATGAAATAGATCACTGGACTTCATAGATGAGAGGGTGAGGAAAAAAAAGACTCTTACTGAAATACATCAAGATCTGTCAGCTTGTGGGGAGGGCAAAGGCAATTTTGATTCTGGTTCTGCTTTTTTGGTTTTGACTGGCCAAGATTCATTACCCAGATGCGGCTCTTTTGAACTCGAATAAAGCTTTTTTCCTGAGGTTGTGCACACACACATCCCTATGTACATATTCCTGTCTCCACGGATGCACGAGATAACAAGCCAAATGAGAAGGTTAAGGCTCTGATTAGATAGAAGTGATTACACAAAACTTACAGGAAGTATTTATCAGTTACATAATGCTTTAAAACAATACTTTACACATCTCATCAGTGTTCTGAACAGGCCTCATTAACATTATCCTTCTCATGTGGTGACACGAGCACAGAGTTTTTCCAAACTTGCCCAACTTACCCAGTGCTCGAGCCACAAAACTACGACTTTCCTTCCTCCTCTTCCCCGCTCTTTGCTGGGAGCCAGACCCTCGCCGGGTGCTGGAGGCGGCTGCGACTGCCTGGCGGCAGCCCTGGGTCCTTCAGCTGTTGGACACAGGGTTTGCCTGGGGCTCAGCGCACCTGCCGGCATCTCCCTCCGTGGGCACACACGGGAGGTGGCGGTGCGCGGCCATGACCTGGGCCGTGGCAGGCTGCCAGCCTCCGCCCTGCTGCACGCTCCCTCCTCTGTGCCCCCTCTCCGTGGGCACTGCCAGGTGGAATGAGAGGCAAGAACCCGCCCCGTGGCTGGTAAGTAACCGGGGTGAAGGGCTCCCGTCAGCCCTGTCATTTTGCTCATGCTGGGCATGCACGCTGGGTTGGCTCCCTGCTCTGCTGCAGCAGGAGGCCCTCTAGCAGGGCAACCTTCTGCGGAGTGCCTGGGAGGAGGAATACGACAGGTGCAGCCCAGGCTTCCGCGGTGCTGGGAACTCATGGGGTGGCGGGTGACATGGAGCCGTCTGCCCGGAGGCAAGCCCCGCTGCAGACAGGTAACAGGCGCAGCCTCCTGGGCCGGGGCAGCAGCTCGTCTGTCTCCGAGTGACTCGTGAGACTCTCAGCCAGCCCCGGCTGGGTTTAGGCCATCCATTTGCACCTGCCTGCCTTTGTGGAGGAGCAAATAGCTTTAGTCACTGTGAGACCAGCAACTCCAGCTGAGCTCACCAGACCTTCATTATCCAGGACTCCCCTCCCCCGTGGAACAGCTCCACAGAGAGACCGTGTCAGTTAAAGCACAGAAACATGAAGCCATTTTGCAAACAGATGTCTCTCCATGCCCTAATTTTCAGGGTAAAACAGAGGGCATAAGATATTTAAGATGACTGTATTAAAAACACAACAAAGACGACACTAATTCCACATCGCTCCTAATTCTAATCCCGCCTTTGAGTCAACTGCTGCGAAATTTCCACCCTGGTGGACTGTGCATCTTTGAACATCTCCTTTCCTGAAAGCCTTTTATTCAAGTATTTTATATAACTACTTCATTCTGGGGAAACATGTATTCCAGAAGAGAGAAAATTAGTATCCAATGACTTGGGCTTGGTTTGTTTGTAGAAGACAATCAAGTTGTGCAAAGGCACAGACTGAATTCAAAGCTTAGCATTAAGAGGACCTAGGATCTCAGTTTACAGGCAGACCTGCTTTACAGGGATGAGAACACACATACAGATAACAGTACCAAAGAACAGCTTGAATGGAGGCTGTTCTTCTCTTAATCCACTTATTTTACTCACCGAGCAGATTTCTCTTCATTAAGTTTAGTCTTCTGGCAATTTTCTGCCACAGCTTATAGTCATTGTAAGTTAAGTAAAGCTATGAATACAAAACACATACTCTCCACAACTCTGACCTCTCGATTGCATTTGCCAAACTTGCATGTCCTTTCTCAAGACTCAGGTAAGTTATTGAATGGGACTAGAACCACGTTGTTTATGACAGCTATGACATTTACCATTACTCATCTCTCGCACAACATCCATCTCCAAGGAAAGGTGGCATTCGATATATTAGAGGAGCTTAATGCCAGAACAGCACAAAAAAGTCACAAATGCTCACCATCACTCATCATAAATAAAACATGAGACGCCTTGCAAGGTCTGCAGATTGTCAGTATGTTTGATGTAATTGGTTCTGGCGTGTGACAGCGCAAAACCGGCAAGTCACAGGATGCCCTTCATCACTACAAATGCTCTATTGATTTTGAGCGATGCCATTTGCACACAGAACTGCACCTGCTACTGGACTTGCCGAAGCTCTCGGGACATGCTGAAAAGCAGAGTGAGGGAAATCCGCCCACGCAGACGTGCCACGGGCAATTAGTTTTTCAGAGGTTTTAGAAAGGCTCGTGAGGCAGACATACAGGTAAGGACCATATGTTTCAAGCAGGCTGTAGAAAGCTCAGTTGCGGCTTTGGGGAGATTACCTTCCACAGCCCAGACAGAGTGTTTATGAGTAGTGGATAGACATTTATTTATACGTACATGAAACCTGTGAAATTTTGCTATCCCACCCCAAATGTCATAGAATAATACAGATAATTGAAGATAGAAAAAGGTGAAAGAGCTTAAACGTGCCCAGCTGTTTAGTGAAATCTGGAATTTCATCAGCTGTGAAGATCCTGTATACATTGCATATACATTACTCATCAGCTTTCCACCATGCCCAGATTTATAGAGTTAGACATGGTTTTCCATCCTCATCTGCACACCCACAACACTTTGCACCCACACCACAGCAGCCCTTGCACTTGAATGTGAAGGATCCATGACAATGACATCCAAAGAAACATTTTCAGGGCTGGAGAAAATGCAGTGCAGAGAAATGCACCTCAGGTGACACTGGGTGACGAGCTGGTGGCAGAACATTGGTAAAGTTGCTTGGTTTTGTGAAGGTTATTCTCCTTCCTTTTGGTCTGAGAAGCAATTCACCAGCAAGATGGCCTTACACTCTTGGGCAGCTTTAATGAGATTCAACTATCTGGGCTGCCTTGGGACAGCTCAGAGTCAAGAATAAGCAATTTATTAGTTCAAGTAAGTCAGGCTGTTTCAAAGTCTCGTGACTGATTTACTAGAATGACTACAGAGCTCACCGGGACCACCTCTTCTAACCCCGGGGGGCCATTTTAGATGCTCTCCTGAGCAGTGGCAATTCCAGCTCCCGGCTCCCTCAGCCTGTGGCCTAGCCTGTCCACACGACCTGCTTGTGTCTAGGACCTGGGGGGTCTCAGAGCACATGAGAGTCCTTGGCCTCGACCAAGATGGTACCTGCTAATGAGTGTGGCTGAACGAAAGCCACCCCCAACCATCGGTACTCCTGAGTGATTTCAGGGGACAGTGTGGACAAGGGTACGAGGGGCAGTAACTGCACCCACACCACTGAAGGATGAACATGCAGCAAAGCTTTTCCTCTCCTGTGGCAACACACGGGGGAGCTCTTGTAGCTTTTGATTACCAGCGACCCAGTAATGTGCGTGTCCCCACGCTTAATACAAAGGCTCTGTTTCTAGCAGAAAAATGAGGCCCAGAAGCCATTTGGTTTACAGTTTAATCTCCTTCGCAAAGAGACTGGTTCTGGCCTCAAAAAAGTGCAAGCCACAGGTCACCTAAAGAGGGGCTGATCACAAGCTGCTGATCCTGTTCCCGCTCTTTCCCAGTTCTTGCTCTGACTTCTCTGCTGCCTTGTTTTGCTCTGTTCTTCCCTAAGTTTCTGCTTCAAGATCCTGCAGAAATCTTGTGAAAAGACTTTGTTGATAACCTGAGCTGACTCTAAAGAGCTTTGTGGCCAAATCTGTCCAACAAAAAGGAGAGGATGGGATCTCTTGACCCTGCATTCAATGACTCCACCACTGGCGACTCGTCAGCTGGGCTCACAGAACTCTCTTTCAGAGAGCTGCTTTCTCCTCTTAGGAGGAGAGCTTTGGCCATGGGGTGCACACATCAAATCATCTTAATCTTTGAAAACGACACAGCAGTTCTTGTACTCTCCCGCCACACAGTTTTAGATCCAGCTGAGCAGAACACTCTGCTATGACTTGTATATACCTTTCGGGATCAAACTAGAGGCACTCACTGCAAGCGCTTCTTTTGCAGGATTTCCTACGAAGTGCTGGTGCCTCCCTCCTTGGTAGGGCTTACAGTGGAAAAGCACATTATTCATGAGGCACTGACTCGCATGCTGCTTCTGCCGTACCAGTCTTCTTTCATGGCTACTGTGCCCTAACTTTCTTCAGGGCCTTCAACAGCGTATTTTTGCTTAGTGAAACAATCCCTGGTCTGTTCTGCGACTCAGTACTGACAACTTCACTGCCCGGGTCTGTGCATTTGTCTCAGTGCAGGGGTTCAGTCCAGCAGGAGGGCGAAGGGCCTGCTGGGCCTTTGGGGGTGTTGTGGCAGGTCTCTAGGCTCGGGTCATGGGGCTGCAGCGGTTCCTGCAGGCCTGATGAGCCTCAATGTCACTGATGTACCCCAGCCACGAGCCCCCAACAGCACTTCCACAGAACTACAAAAAGAATCTGTGAAAAACGTGTGTGTTTTCGGTTGTTTTCTTGTGTTTTGGTAAGGAATGAGAAGAGTAAGTTCAGAAAGATGAAATGGGCACCAGGGGTTGGGTAAGTGCAGCAACATCCACCTGGCTGCCACCCTGTGCCACTTGCTCTGGGTGTCCCTGCTGAAGCAGGGGGTTGCCCTAGATGATCTCCAGAGGTCCCTTCCAACCCCAGCGCGGCTGAGATGCTAGTGGGGAAGGGGCAGCGCAGCGTGGTGGCCTCCCCCACCAGCGTGCCCCACATCCCAACCTCAGCTCACGGAGCAGCACAGCGCGTCCCTTTCCTCCTGTTGCTCAAGCCCTGAGCGAGACTCATCCACCCTTACGTCTCACTGCTGGGCAAGGTGCCGGCCCTCATGTGACTCATGGAGGACTCGATTGCGTTCCACCTCTTGCTGACAGCTTCCTCCTGCCGCAGCGCTGAGTCGCTCCTGGTCGTTTTGAGTAGAGCGAGCACCCTGCCCTCTGCGTTACCGTGTTAAGAAAACGTGGAAAAAGAAGGGAAAGCATCTGCCCTGTTTAGACTCTGCCCCAGTCATAACCTAGAGGACAGGATTAGCTCGCGGCATGAGATAAAGGCAGAGGAGGGAGAGGAGGTATTTGAGTAAACCACAGGGGAATTCCAGCTTTTCAGCTTGGCAGAGGAAGGCGCAAAGGATGAACTGTTGAACTCAACAGGAATGGAAGTACAAATAACAGGCTGGCGAAAAGCAAGGACCAGTCCTCTAAACCAGAGATTTAGAGCCCCCCCCCAAAAAAAAGACTTCCTCTTTTACCATCTCGTAGACAAACAGTATGTCAATTCTCACCTGCAGCTGCTTTTAATTTAAAGGATATTTAGGTTGTTCTCCCCACCTCCTTTTTTTTTTTTTTTAATTGAAACAGATGCGAATAGTTTTATTTCTTCTCAAACAGCGATGAATTTTAACTTGTACCTTTCCATAGAAGCTGCAGTCTACTACATGTGGCATTCAGCCACAGCACCATCAGCACAGGACCCAAGGTAACTTCAGTGAAGCCCAGGCAAGCAAGAGCAGGCAGCACACAGCACTCCACAAGATCCTCACTGCAAGCAAGTGCTAGCACTCAGCTAACAGGCAATTAAAACCAGAAAGCAAATCTATTAACCAACAACAGTGCAAAAAGTTGGCCTTGAAGCAGGTCAATTGAGATAACAAGGCAGGACAGTAAAGCAGTGCTTAACAGAGACAAGAGTAGAAGTACAGTCATTTCACAGATGCTTACACAAGTCCTGGGTCCTGCTGAACCACAAAGGTTTTAGACTCCTGGCCGTACAGCTGCCTAGAGCCACAGGGAGAGATTATGGCCAAGTGCAATTCCAAACAGCTCAGCTTAAGCCTTTGCTCTTAGACACCTTCTCCTCTTAGGAGAGCTCACCTCCTCACAGACTGCAGGCAAAGTGGTCCCACTCGGCTCCGGAGTTGCCATCCGGGCTCTTTGCTCTGCCCAGCCAATTTGAGCACTTCCTCCAGACACATCAGCAGCTCACTAGGTTTTGCTGACCAGCCCACTGACATGAGGCCAGACCTGCAAGGCTGGGTCCACAAGACATCATCCACGACCAGGGCATTGGCAGCAGGCGGCTCAGGGCTGCAGGTACGTGAGGAGTGCCGGGATCTGTACTTCTGGGTTACCAGCGACCTGGCTGGGCAAACCCTGCTCTGCTACAGAAACACATGCAAACCACTCTTCTCTCCTGTTCCCACAGCCTTCCAAGGGGGGAGGGGAAAAACAATGGTCAGATGCGATCCTGTTAATCGCTGTTCTTTTAACCTGTTTAGGGTTTATGCTGTATAAGTAGGCATCTGTGCAATGATGTCTTAGACGTCCATCATCCACAGGAATGAGATTTTACCTGCATGGACATAAAAACCAGAATTATTTAGCAAGAGAATATCAGAAGACATAATGGATGAAGTATTCCACATAGACTTCAAAGAGGCTTTGTTGTGGTCGCCTCAAGTATTTCAGGAAAGAGTCATCTAAATATAAAAGACAGGTTAACAATGTGAGTATCGCTGAAGGACAGAAGATTGCCAGGGAAATTCTCAGAACCAGCTTCCAATGGTGTGCCCAGAAACTTCATTAACACCCACCACCTGTGCATCCCACGTGCTTATAACAAAATGCTCATAACAACAACATGTTCATAACAAAATGTGTAAGTACAATCTGCAAAATCGTTTGTGTGAGTTCCAAGCAAGATGTTAGAGATCAGCCTGAGATCTCTATGAGGAAAATGCTCAAAGGGCAGCATGAGTGGCATTGCAGTAACAGCACAATGTCCTCCTAGCAATTAGGGAGACAACCTCTATAGATATATGCTGCTTCATGCTAAATACAGTAAGCAGCAGGACAGCAGGAGCACCACGGCAGTGCTTGCCAATAAGAAGACTGTGTCGTGCTTTGAAAGCACAGAGCACCAACGGGTTCTCATGCACGACAAAATGCATTACATAAGAGCACTGTGACAGCAAGACAGAACAGCTTTTGTCCCACAAAAAAAAGAGCCCCCCTATACAAGCATATGGGCAGCCGAGTTACCTCTTACCACCACCATAACTTCCCATTTAAAGTTCTCCTCCATTATATGCTGCAAATATGTTCATTTTTTTGCTGCCAGTCACTTACCTTGTCCTGTTTGGGCGTTTTCTGCCCATCTCAGCTGTGGCTATCAGCAGGTTTCAAGGATGCAAAGCTGAGATGATGAAGTGCTTCTGTTTCTCCTCCAGATCCGAGTCTTCCTCTTCCTTAATCCCCAACCTTTGCCCCTGCTATAGCTGTCAGGTACTGCAAGCAAACCCATTTCTCTGAGTTTGTCAGCTCCTGGTTAGTCAAAGATACAGGAAATACACTGTGAACTTAACTGTAAATTTGCATGTGATAGGAAGGCACCAAAATGAAGCCAATGACTTTAGCTTCAGTGCCCACAAGATGAGAACACACTAACCCTGTTTTACAAGAGATGAGGGAAGACTTAAAAAGTCACAAGCTACAAAGCTACTTACCTGGTTTCCAAGTTCCAGTTTAAAGCCCTTGTTTAAAAACAACATGTTCCCTCCTAACATGTTCCCAGCCAGCCAACCCATCTAGCTCAGGGTGTTCTGGAAGGTCAGCAGAGGGATGGAAAATACCCTATGATCACTTCAGTTCTTTGCATCATGACTCACTGAGACAGGCCACTTAATGCAAATCTGTCTTCTACAGACAGACCAGAAACGCAAAGGTAAATTCTTCAGTCCCAATCCTGTCACTTTAATGCTATAAAGTGCTGTCTCCAGAATGCAGCCGCTAGAGCTTTTCAAAAGGTGCTGTGGTGAAAGCAGCTGGCTTGGGTGAGTTGGTGGTTTTGACCAACATATTTATGCTTCAAGGCATGGGCAGGAGGAGAGAAACTGAACAGTTTCAGCCATTGGTGCAGCCTGGACAGCTCTTGGATTTGTCTTCCAAACAAAGAGAGAAGAAACTTGGTACCAAGACCAGGCACATCCCCTCTTCACACTAGGAAAATGCGAATTGAGGAGGCTGCTGCGTCGGGCTCATTTGAAAGGGCCCCTCTTACCCTCTGTCCTCATCTTTGTTCCTCTCTCACAAAGGCAGATCAGAGGCTTACTGTCATGAACGAGGAGCACAGGCAGCAGCAGCATCACTGCTGTAGGAGCAGTGGATCTCAGAGAGAAGGAAATTTCCATTTTTAAGGTGCGGAGAACTTGTCATCACCTGCCCAAGCCTTGGTAGTGTCCTTGCCAATTAGCACCTTTAGACTCGAGCAGCAGAAGGAGAGAAGGCAAAAAAATAACAAAGTTACAGTGCTATTTGGCAATAAACCACAAATCTACTTTGTTTCAATGCATTATTTAACAAGTTTCCTTTAAAAAAGAAAAGCAGCCTTTTGAAGCTGAGTTTACAGGAAAGTGGCATCTTCCTACAGCCATATGCAGGTCCCTGCTGGTCTCACTGAAGATTAACAGCCATGTTCACCCTGTGGTTCTGTAGCAGAACTGCAGCAGGCCGCGCCGTGCACCGATCCACGTACTTCTGCATTTGCTCTCTTCTGCCAGTTATTACTATTGGTGCTTCAGAGAAAGCAACTCGGGAGCTCACGAAAGGCAATCACACCAGAACCTGGACACCTCCCCTCGGAAAGCCAGCACAGACAGCAGCCTCTTATCACGGTCCTGTCACAAAATGCAGACTGAATGCAAAGCAGGAGCGAGACACTGCCAGGATCAGACACCGGTTTTACTTTTTAAGGAATAAAAAGTTGATTGGAAGGAACATTGAAAAATGGTGTGCCCTCTTTCCTGTAAAAAAATCACACAAATGCTATTTTTTAGTTCCTAAATAAGAAAAACAAACACCCCAAAACCCCACTCTTATTAAACTCAGGTTTATTCAAAATCATTCAGTCAAATCCGAGTTTATGCATGCAGCTTTAAGTCTGCTTTTCCACCCTCTCCTCACATTTTCCCTCTTCTCTCCGTATTCAATGTTTTCTTTCTCCCTTTCCTTAGCCCTCATAATTTTTACCTTCAATTACTCAGCCCCAATGGAACAGAGTGAGGGCACAGCTCCTCTTCAGTCTTCTAGCATAGTCAATGCTCTGGAGAAGGGCAAATCAATAGTGCTGAATTAGTATGAGGAAAGAAAATAAACAGAAAAGTTAAATTCCTCCATCAAAGATTTGTTCAGGATCATCCTGTCCTGTAAAGGACATTCTTGATTTTGAAAGAAGATGGGGCAATTTACTTACTAAGAAGCCTGAAAATATACACTAACATCTGCAATTATTGTAAAAAAAATTGTAAAAATCACACACACACACAAATAAATCCCTCCCCAGTGCCACTGGGTAGCACAGCGGTGACCCAGAGCAAGCTGCTGCTGAAGAACTGCTGCACAGCTACTCAGACACAAGAGCAAACATGATTTGTAAATTTCATATTTATTATAACAAAAATTATGACATGTTCATTTGTGCATTCTGCTTTAATATAACTCTTGGTATGTAAATGTTCTACAGCAAATGAGCTCTATACAATCATGCTGGTTGTGGCAGCAATAAGGAACACAAAACGTGTCTGTAAAAGTAAGGAAAAAAAGGAGACCAGAGGATTCTTTTTCAAATGGCCTACACCATCTAATTTCTAGCTACCTTGTACACAGCCACTCAGTCCATTATGCCCGATGACCATGGCCCAAACAGTCGCTTAAGAAAAAGGTTGTTCAGGTTGTGTCCTTAATGCCAAGGCTACAAAACAAGTAAGCATCACTATACAACACTGAGCTATTTACAATAATTTCCCAATCAACTGTTCTCTCAGAGAAAATTAGTGAATCTCAGTGACTTAAGTCACCTGAAAGAGTAAAGCAACTCCTAGGAGTTAGTCTCCATATTCTACAAATGTCTATCATTTTCAAGACCAAAAAAAGCCTTTTCTCTCAAAGAAATACAGTATTACAATATTACTTAAATCATTTAGCACTGGCTACTGCCCTGCTTTTCAAACAAACAAAACAAATGAGCCATTTTAAAAAATATTACATCATCATCTGTTTCTCAGCAATATATTAAACCTTTTCATTATTTGTATTTTTTTTAAACGCTTGATATGTTAAGGGAAAGTTAACTATTTTAAACCTTACTGGTAAAGTATCTCTAGAAGAAAGTCAGTGAATATTAAACCTAACAAACTGAGAAGCTGCAGTCATCTGTAGTGGCGGGATAAGGGAAGGGGCATGTAGAAAGGAAAAGGAGAACCCTGCTGTAAGGTGGCCCCTGCGGGGCCCGCTCCCAAGCCTCCTGGATCGGTCGTTTGCTTCTGAGCAGTAAGTAGAGAGGGTCATAGTGGAGTATCATAATAGTCTGCCAGCTGGTCCACCTGGTACTGCCGCTGCTGTTGCTGCTCCTGGTGCTGCTTCATTATCTCCTTGACTTCTTCTTCCAGCTCCGGAGGGATGATGAACTGGTCATCTGGATCCGGCTGTGCCGGAGCAGCGAAGTAGCCGCCCGTTTTTCTGAGCGGCGCATCCGTCGCGACTTCGATGAGGTTATGGCTCCTCTCCTGTGGTGCCACGGAGCCGTTGCCCCGCCGGCGCCCTATCGTGCCTGTGGCAGAACACTCGGCCTTCCTGGGAAGGCCGGGCTCATCCTCGTTGGCGCTGATGACAATACCCTCGTCGCTGGCTTCCAGGGGCACCTGGAGGAGCTGCTTTTCCTTTGCTCGGCCGCAGTGGATGTCGACCTCCACCTCCACGCGGCTGCCGTTCGTGAAGACCCCTTCGATGGGCTCCTCGTCATCGCTGTCGAGGCCATTGTCGGAGAAGGCGCTGGAGAAGGTGGCGCTGGAGAGCTGCCGCTGGAAGGAGCCTGACAGGCAGACGGGGTGCAGCGTGCAGCGCTGCTCCCCGGGGTAGGCCGCGCTGCTCTCGTTCATGGCCCCCTGTGGGGGCTCGTCCGAGGCGGTGGAGCCCACCTCGCTGCTCATTTCAGACGTGGAGATCTCGCTGCTGATCTCTGAGGCCATGCCGCTGCTCGAGGAGGGCATGGTGAGCGCCTCCGCCGGCCTGTCCTTGATCACCACGCTGACAGACGGTGGGAAGATGCCGGGGCTGGGCGGCGGGACACCGGCGAGCTCGCAGCAGCAGCAGCTCTCTTCCGTCACATTGAGCTGCACCACCACGGCGCTGATGCTGTCGTTGCAGCCGTAGCTCTGCGCCAAGGTGCACAGCTTCTTGGCGGCCGCCAGCGCGTCAGGCACGTTCCTGACCGCCTCGACAGCCTCGTCCATTGAGAGGCTCTCCCACAGCCCCTTGCTCCCCAGGATGAAGAACTCGTCCTGTGGAGTTAGGGTGATGGACTGCACGTGAGGACGTGGCACAACGCTAGGGTGAAGGAAGGTGTAGCCCAAGATTCTCGTCGAATCCGTCACACCATTCACTTTGCCATCCTGAAACGAGAAATGTCAGGAAATTGGACACAGAGAGGACAAGGATACAGAGCATTTGCATCGCCTCGTGTTTGCTCGGGATCCGGTTCTGCAATACTCCAATGTGGCCATAGGCAGGTGAGAATATAGAGGAGCAGAGTGGCAAAGCTGAGATTAAAACACAGCTAAGGCTGGTTTCCAATCTTGTGCTAAGCCTCCTACACGCTGCTATTTGTCATAAGCATCACCTATGCACAGACCAGCAAAGTACAAGTCTGCAACAAAGAGCCATCTATCCTACCCCTGCAGCTGAGAGAGCCAACTGGACTCATGTTTTACCAGTGAGTCACACTTGTCCCTCCCCTCCCACGAGATCTGCCTTCACACAGATCCACACAGATCCATTCGGTATTGTGGCAGGTCATTCAGTCATGACTCTTCTCTTGCAGCTGTAACAATGTGGGTTTCATCTTGGCTCCTCACTTTGCAAACAAAAGTTCATTAAAAGGCAGCTTTAAATGAAGCACGCAAGTCAAAGGTAGCAGAGTGCAAGTCTGCATTTCTCAGCTGAGCTGTAGTGAAATGTTTTACATGCCCCAATTACTTACTACGCTTCCACTTAGATGTGACATTTCCAAGAGGAGGAGTAATATCTGAAGGGAAAACACTATTCAAAATGGGCATATTTGAAAAGCGAACCCCATACATATCCAAATCCCTGGATCCTGTCCTGCTTTGGATCTGAGCTGCGGAATAAGCAGAGCAGGCACATCAAACAGCAAGCCTGGTTATCCGCCAGCCTGGTGGGCATAGCTGCACCCCTGCTAATAGGATATCCAAGAACGTCAACAAATGCAAGGATTTACTCTCAGTTGGTCTAGCTGGTGACAGCAGTGGTCATTACGAAGCAAATCACCACAGCAAAGTGAAACAGGACTAAAACAGCTTCCCCTTTAAAGCCATTCAAAAGAAAAAAAATCTTGCTGGCTTGTTAACTTTCCCATAGAAGTCTGACAGAAGGGATAAGCCATCAAAGGGCACGAAATCAGTGAGTCATCTTAAGATTCTGCTCAGAAATTTCCCTTTTCCCCTACGAAGCAACATAACGACAGAGCCTTGGTGATGCACGTTCTGCTGCAGAGTGACTCCCTTCAAACCCATCTCATTTCAGTATCATCTCTTCCTGGCAGGATTAACAGGCACTTGTTTTGCTCCACATGCATGCCCCCGAACACACAGCCAGTTTTGAGCACTTGAGTTTGGCAGCCAGTTTTGAGCCCCTTGCTCCCACATTGAGACGACACCGTATTTACCTATTCCTATGCATGCGCTGCACAGAGCAAAGCAAGATGTCACGCTTGTAGGAAGGCAGCAAGCAGCCTATTCCCCTCTCAGGGGCCTGGCGCCAGCCCCCCACGCTGATGCCCTGTGCTGACTGGCTGCCTGCTGGGTCCAGGCAAGAAAATAAACCTTCCCATGGCTCCCCCAGGTCTCCCAGTCAGAGCACTGGCTTCTTCCTCAGGGCTCTCCTCAGGAGCCACGTGCCAGAGTGCAGCTCTGGGAGCATGTGGGTTCAGAGAGCACAGACAGTCTGCCAGGAGACACCACCAGGTGCTTCCTGAGAGAAGGGCAGGGTGGCTCCAGCCCTCTCATCCTTTGGGATCCTTTTGGGTTGCAGGGGATCTTTACAACCACACCAACACAGCAATTCCTCTCCCAACTAGGAGGAGGGTCTTGGTTTCATTGTTTCAAGGCAACATGATCACAGTTGCATGCAACACAACATGAACCACCTTGAAGGAAAAAGAACTCCTCTAGAATCCCAATTACTAATACCATCTCTTCAAAGTTACTAACATGGTCATCTAGTTTGCTGGGCAAATACCCTCAAAGGAAGCTGCAGCTTGCAACAGCCCTTCTTTCCTCAACATCACAACTCTCTAACCTCTGTGATAATGGCCTTATGCTGTTTAATCCTCTTCAGCTCTTCTTCACAGCTCATCACGTAACACCTGGACAACGGCAGAGGCTTCCCATTCCGACAGAGAATGGTTTGGCACTTCCCCACATTTGCTGAGGTTAATGTGAAGCATCCACCAGGGTCCATGGGATCATGCTTTATGTGGCAAAGGACAGCAGAACCTCCAAGTTTTTGTCCGGCTGTTCCAAGTTTCCTGGAATTTGAACAAAACAGAGATTGTTCATTCATTGGAAAACACGTGTTATGGCTCCTACGGAGAAACAACTGCTGTTCTGCAACCACAAGCACTTAGGGCATTAACTCTACTGGATCCCTGGCAGAAAAACAGCAAAGTCCCCCCTGAAGACTGTGACACTACGGGTGCGCTGCAGACTGTCCTCGCGGCCTCACTCTGAGGCAGAGTGCTGCTCACAGGGGGATGCAGGTGCTCCAACCTGGTCAATCGCAGAACAGAGAGATGCTCTCCTCAGTCTGAAAGCAGCTTGCCCGAAAGCTTGGGCGGAAGATCAGGAGAAGTACTCGAGTACTGGAAGACTAAGCCTATGAAATGAGTTCAGGTAGAGCTTAAGAGGAGCCACAAGCTTTGGCTTCAATGCTACCCGTTTTATCATGTAATTTTAGATAGAAATGATAGAAATGAGCAGCAGTAAGGCACAGCTGTTAGGCTGTTAGCTACTGTAAGAAGGTAGGCTTCTCCTTTATCACATCAGTTACTAACCCATTACCCGTGCTCTTAAAAATAAAGCCTACTGCACTAATATGGTTCACAAAAGAANAAAAAAAAAAAAAAAAAAAAAAAAAAAAAAAAAAAAAAAAAACCTAAAACTAAACCCAGGAAACACACACACAAAACCCCACATTATGGATAAAGTAAAAAGGTAAACTAAGTTTCAGAATCCAGAATTCTGTCATTACTATTGCAATGAATGCACATTCTATTAGTTGTACTTGATAAATTTAAATAGTATTATGAAAAAACATTTACACTTCCCCGTACTGTTTGCAGGTGCCTTCACCTTCAGTAATTTGATTTCGGTGAATTATAGAGCCTACTAAAACTATATTAAGGCCACGTACTGCTGCAAAGAACTTCGGGTTCAGAACACTGGAGAGATTGCGTGCAAATACACTTGCATGCAAGCTTCAGTTTAAAAAAAATTATAAAAGAACACTCTAGGAATGTTACAGAGCATCTGTAATAATCCTCAGTGAATGGTTAAATGCAGCTAGAATGAATACTATTTCTGGATCTCCAAAGGACTGGTTAGCTTATTTTGCCTTGAGACATTAAAAAAGAATAAACAAAACTCAAAACTTTTAGCAGAAATGCCACATTCCTGTGAAATTCCATTAGTAGTAAACAGACCCACGTAAAGTACTTTCAATACTCGGTCTGTTTGGTTGCTTTTACAGATTTGAAGTATGCAGCATTCCTTTGGGTTATGATTTCCGCTAGCTGCGGCGCTAACTGAAGCACCTTCACAAGTGACCATGGGAAGCAGTCATTTTCATCCTGTGTTTGGAGGGCTCAGTTCCACCCTGCTGCTCCTACTTATGGATATCAGAACTTTATTATTTTTTCTTCTTCAAGAAGGCAGCAATTGAATGACAAAGCGATGCTACTTATAACTTGGTCCATTTCCCAGGTTTCTAGGCTGCTTGTTTGCTTTCTCCTTTGTTTCCCTGACCTCTTTCTCCTCTTTTGTTCAATTCCCTTCCTCCTCCTCCTCCACTCAACAGTGTTTCCCCAGGCACAATTTCTTATTCTGACAAGAGCAGCACATTCTAACACACACTAGTTCCAAACCACCAGACGCAGCTAGTGTTACAGTCAGAGCTATCGTATCTCTTTAGTCGGGTCTTGGCTCAAGTGATATTCCTTCTAAGGTCAAATGAGACCTTAGATAACATGAAACAGACATTTTAAAGGAGTCAAAACGCGTATTTTAAATAGTTCTGTGGCCTTTACACAGCCTGAATCAACATATAGAAACAGGAGGGAACAGCCCAGGTTTGCATGCAGTATTAGTGAGAAAAAAATCAGTAAAAACAAAAAAAATCAGGATATTCACACCACTGCCTTGGCTACTGCCAATTCAGAGTAGTAAGACTAAAAGAAGATACCAAAAAAGAATAAAACTTCCACCCACTGCTTAGTCATGAACATTTAAGCATTTTGAGTTTGTTTTATTCTGTTTGGGTGGGTGGGGAAGTGTTGGATTTCCCACACACACACCTGAAAGGAGAGTCATCAACTTTGACAAAAACAAAACAACAAAAATTAAGAGAAAACACAGTTGTCGGGTACCAAGACTACTAAGAGCAGCTGCCCGACCTGAAGGCGAACCAACCGCCAGCAACGCTACGAGAGGCAGGAGAGGCCAGAGAGGCAAGGCTCACCGCTGCATGACGATGAAAGTGTTGATCATGTATTCCTCCTCGTTCTTTGTCTTCTGGAGCTCTTCGGCCAGGATGTCGCTCATGGTGCACTGCAGGAGATAGGGCACCTCCACGTTGCGATCGCCGTCAAAAACCCCATAGAGGGCCTCCCTGTTGTCGCAGAAGTTGTTGGCCGAAAGCGCTGCCACACACAGCCTGGGGAGACAGAGCAGCACTGCATGGAGATCCTCTCGCCAACATCTCTGTTGGCCACTCTGGCTGGGAAAAGGCAACCCGGCCTGCCAGCTGGTTTGAACATGCTGGTCCCAAGCTTTTCCCAAGCACTTTTTGAGCCGTGGGGAAGACTCAGGCTCATACAGCAGCACTGATAAGGGTAAAGAATTGTCAAAAACTCAAGCCCTACGGGATTTCCTTGCTTTGCAGTGTGTGAAACAAGTCTTTGTTTAAAGGAACTAGGCAAGTTTAAGAGGAAAAGCATCCCCAAAACAATGCCAATTGAAACTGCATTTACTCCTCAAAACCAATCTTAATGATTTAACACTGTGATGACTAGTTAGCTGTTATATTTTAACTAAGTAAAGGGGTTTACTAGCATTTGGTAGGGAAACCTTGGGAGCAGAAGACTTCTAAAAAGTTACTTACGAAACAAAGAAAGACTCATCACATAGCCAGCAACACCGAGCCTGGCAGACCTTTGGTAAGTTATTTGTCAGGTGCTGCCTTAGTTGTAGATGTTCCACATATTCTGAGTATTCAGAATTTGGCCATTCTACCTCTTCCTTTAGCATCCCTGATTTGCTTGGTCAAGCATCCTTGGTTCGTGATAAAACAGGTTTCCAAAGAGAAAAACAAACATTTGGATCTTTTGCAAATACTGGAGTCTTGCAAAGACAAAATGTGTCTGTTACGCTTGTATCTTGGCAACTCCATTAACAAAGTAGAAAGTTGAGACCCAGGCAGGAACCCAATATATGAACGTGTGTCATGGCATGGCCTCTGCCTTTTTGAGGTCCAACATCTCCTGAAACTTTCGCTTAAAAAGGGGCTTTTTGTATCAGCATAGACACATGCTGCTGCTAGGACGCTTGTGTACTAAAAAAACCAGTAAAAAGCACTCGAGTCTTACTTGTTCTTAACTCCCGATGCTTCTGTGTAACCGTGGCTCCACACTGCTGGAGCTCCTGAAGCATCCCCTGCTGAGGGCTGGTCAATCTTGAAACAGCGGATATTGCTGCAGAGGGAAGAGCAAGGTGCATTGAAATAAAATGCTGATGTGATCTAGCTTAAAACGTGAAGAGAGCTGCTTGCTTCTAGGTCTACGACAGTATTACATTTAATAGAGTCGAATGCAGCGGGACATCCAGAGCAGTTCTTTTTGTTTGTCCACATTCAAGGAACAGAAAAGCACCAAGAAAGGGAGCCTCCCTAAGGTCAGCTGTGCTGTTTGGCTTAGGTGGCTTTTCTTTCCCCTACCCCCACCCCTTTGTTGTGTTTTTCAAACTTGGCCCAGCAGGAATACAGGGCTAATTTGTCACTAGCTTGATGATAGCTGGAACAGGAGAGTCATTTTGTAACTCATGTTTCTCTCCCACCCATTTTGAGTAAGTCCCTGTGTTTTTTCCCTTGTGTTCAGATGAAATCTGCATGACCCACAGCAACCCTTAAGGGGAAAAAAAAATGCCTTTCAAACAGCAACACGCAGAACAGCTTTCCACAACAACATGCACCAACTGCAGAGCAGCTCCATGCCAACCCCTGCTAGCTGGTGACACCGGCCTGCCGTCAGCACAGGCAGCGTGGCCCTCGGCATCCTCCAATTTTACAGGCCAGCGTCTAGCTCGGCCCTTGACCTCCTACGCTCCCAATTTACCGCCAATGTAGCCTGAATTTCAAGAGACACACGCGTTGTAGTAAAGGCTTAAAAAGAGAGCAGCCCTGCCTGTTTACACCCTTTTGCTCATCCTCTGCCTCGCTGGGGCAAGTTGATCTCCCCTAGCCCCTGTCGTCACACGTGTTGCTTCCCAGGCACCACAGCCTTTCCAGGAGTACATGGATTGGGAAGAGACTCAGCAGAGAGACTTGGGCGCTCACTCTGAATGCTCACTGTCGTCTATCCAAACTCTGACCCGAGCCCAACGCACCAAGTCCTTTCTGCATCTCGTGGCCTCAGAAACCCTCTGTCGCAAACCCCAGGGGCTGTCATGTCCAGTCACATCTCTCCTTACACTAATATAGCAGTGGTCAAGGCATGCATCACCCAAGGCATGTTATAACCAAACACATCCCATAAAAAACATTAAAAAAATGTTAATAATGTTAATGAAGAAGAAAAAAAGGCAGAAAAGAAAGAGGGGAGGGGAGAGGAAAGGCAAGCATAGATGACAGGACTTTCGCAAGCCAAAGGAGCATCTCCCCCCCACTGTCCTGTTTCCCCCCCCCCCCCAATTTAATTACAGCAGCACATTATGGAGGTCAGTGTAGTACACTAATCTGTGCATCCACTAAGTGGCTCCCGAAGAGGCCTGAAACAACTGTCCACAGCTAAGGGAGAGAATACGCTTAGGAATAATTTTTTATTTTTAACATGAAAAGCAAGAAGAAAGAAAAAAAATAGTGAATTAACAGATAACTCATATGCCAGTGAAAATATACAGTGTACAACTGTATGTTCTTCTGCTTAGGACTTAAAATCGTACATTAGTGCAACTGGGCATGGCATCCAGTTAAAATGGCCAAAGACTGGCTCGCCTACCTTGCCTACCTGTCACGCACAAAAGCTGATCTTTTGCTTTAAGTTTAAGCAAAATCTGTTAGCTTTTTGACACACTTTTTCCCAAGAACACAACACACTGCTGCTTCAGGAAGCTTTCCTGTATACAGGGAGTCATTGATAAACAAACTACATGAAGCAAGGGCTCAGGCTTTTTAAGTCCTCGAATTTATTCAATATTTAATGGTTAAACAGACCTAGAAGCAAACTCAGAACTGGTTCTGTTCCCTTCAGAAGATAAGAAGGGCCCAAGACACACACACTATCCACAGAGTTATCTAGTTTAGTAAGATAGTTTCAGGACATATTACAGAACAAGTGTGTACACAAACCTCCAAAATCAATCCTTAATGAGGATACATTTCAGTCACTCTCGAGAGCATCCTAACAGGCACAAGGTGCTTTCTAAATTTCCCTCATGTATGGATGACAGTTTAGTTGGAGGACAGCAAATAAACTGGTAGATGGGAAAGAAATAGCAGATCCCAATACAAAGTAACCAGGAAAGGAAATAAATTATGGAAAAACAGAGAAATATGGAAACCATAACAAAGAGCAGTATGTGAAGAGGCAATGAGAAACATTGTCAAAATAGGATTCAAGAGATCATTCCAATAAATATGAGCAACAAAAAAAAAATAGTAGCGAGTTACTGGTGTCTCAGTAGCGGAATAAAACAAATATTTTTGTTAAATCTGGTATCAGAAGTAAAAGGGATTTCAAATTACTCCAATGGTGGTTATACCTGACAGTTTTCAAGGTTAGGGTTGAAAGCAACGGCACTGAAGTGGGTAAAGTTGTCCTCTTCCATAAAATACTAATTTCTGAGTTACCTGTACAATTTATTACTCTCTGCACCTCTTTCAGGAGTCATGCTACTTGAAGAGAAATACATATCTGTGTATTGCAGTTTTGTCACATATTTAAGGCAGGAGTCTGTCCCCTCCCCATTCTTAAGCTAACTTACTTGAGCAGCTCTAGGCTTTTGTGATCCAAGGCTAGTCTGGGATTTCCAGTCAGGTCCAGCTCTTGTAGTTTGGGAGGCAGATTTTCAGGCAACGTGATTTCACTCAGCTCATTGCAGCTCAGATCCACACACTGCAAAGGGAAAGTGGCCAAATAAGCAGGAGAACTCAGCTGTCATCAAGAATCTACAAATTTTGATTAAATGTAATAATACGTTTCATGAATAACAGATGTTGCACCAAAGACCCACGACCATTCATTTGTGTGCGTGGTTCTTACAAAAGAACCTTCCTCTGGCACTTGGTCATTTTCCCAGATGTCTGGGACACCTGCAAATGTTTCCTCCCTTTCCATTTCTGACCAGGTACAACCCTGTTACAAAACTCACAAGGCTTGTCTGCTCTTCATAGAGTAGATACACTGGTCATCTCTGTCATTAAGAGACCACTATTTTAGGAAATAAAATGTTGCTGATGAAAACAGTTACCAGGCTTAAAGTAGAAACAAAATACAGTTGGGGCTTCTAAGACACTGACATAGCAGCCTCTCTTCTGAGGTCCGTTTAAACCATTTCCCCCTTTCTTCTCCAAAGGGGATCAGAAGAATCCTAACACTTTATTAAATATATTCAACATACATATTTTGACCCAAATCTTGAATCCCAAGGTTGCTTGATATGGAGGCCTCATTATCTACAAAGAGCAAACTGCAGACGTTATCTAAGCCCGATAAGGAAATCAAAATTTAAACCCGTCATGCAAACAAAACAGCAGAGAGCTTAACAGAGCAGCTATTCCAAAGAGCTGTTTTCTTCTTCTGCACAGCTCCCTGCTGCTTGCGCAGATCCAGTAATTACTTCTCAGATTAAAGAGCTGCCAGCAGGCCTTGCTGCATTTGACACCTCAACACCACTATAAATTTGACAGAAGGGAATGCTGAAACGAGGAGTGCAAAATGGGTAATCCCACCGCTCTCATTACATGCCCACATGTAGAAGATGGCAATACACTACAGCGGATTCCTTGGTCCCCAGGCTCTGGTGAATATAACTTATTCATCAGGATATGATTTCTGAAGTTTTATTGTGCTGCTTGAGGAAGAGGTTAACAGGGAGTTTCTGCGTAGCCATGGTAAATTTAGGTCGCATTCTATGCCCCAGGCAAGCAGGAAAGCGCATTTCCCTAACGGATCCTAATTTCCTCATGCATCACTCTAATGTAAGCTGGTTTAGCACAGCCCCTGCAGCATCAGAAGAATAATTACTGCAACTGCCTCCAGGACGCTGCACTGGGATGGACCAAGTTAAGGACAAAGATTTTAATATTTTAATATTCAGTATTTGCTTGCACTACACATAGAGCTTTGTAGCCATTTTGTCCATGGCTGCAGTTATCTACAGTTGCGGCTGAAGGTGGGCACAGCAGGACAGATTACGAGCTTCATCTTTAAGATGCTATACCATTAAATCTTCCTTGACTTCAACTCAAGGTAATGCTCTTACAAACTATAATCTTGACCAGAAATTGCGACAAGAAACCTCCATATGATTTTTGACTGCAGCAGCCCAGCTGCAGATAATCACAAAACTGAAGCAATTTAGCTACTCACACCTGTTTACAAAAAAATGGGAGAAAGTAAACTCAGATCTCGGGCTGGAAAATAAACACTGGGTTGCTGAGCTCTACTGAAAATTCAAAACAGCTAAAAATGCTGCAAAGACAAATGTGCCGGGACAAGTGCCCAGCTGTGCCTGTCTCCAGCTCCCTTCATCATTCACAGAGCATGACCCAGTGTGCACAGACCACCCTTATTTGGACACTCGTGAAAATCTGACTGCTTGCCTTCATATCCTTAATGTGGTTTTTAATATACAGAATTAAAAAGCAGTTTTTAAGGATGTCAACTAAAGGAACGTTTATGATGTGGTTTCTTAGAGGCATCCACCTGACTCATTAAGGCAGACAAGAGCTTCAGTTCCACTGCTACCACCCCACAGTTAACTGAGATGAAAAGGCCAGGCACTTACGCAGTAGGATGAAGCACCTGCTAATCTAGTTACACACACACCCAAACAAGTTTTGCCAAACTTGCCTTCTCTTCACAACATGTTCATTTTCTTCCTGTGACCAAGTCTTTTATGGCAATTTAAACCTTGCAAAGAACTACACATAACTTCTATGGCCTTGACTGTAGTGTGTAAAATCTGCTTAGAGACAATGGTATCACTATGAGTGCCTCGTTCAGCAATATTGGAGTTACTTTAAATGCCAAACACCATCATTTATATTAGTTTTCCTTCTGGAATTATTTCAGAGAGCAAAGGAACCGCTGCTACTACCTGTTCCAGTATCATCGACTCCAAAAATCTAACAACTTTGCCTCTCAGGCTAACTAAATGTGAAGGAAAGATTGCCATTACCTCGGGCAATGGAGTTTCACAAGAAATTTTAGTGTGTGGGAAGGTTGCCTCAGTTCAAATGGGCCACTGAGTATGACATAATCACAGATGTGACATGCTTTGCTATGGCCAGACTTATTTCACGCAATTGTCAAATCCACCCACAAACACCAAATTCTCAGCTCACTTTGGCACTTCTTGAAGGCTCTCAAATGCCTAAGGCTGAGATCCACTTAAGCTAAGTACTGAATGTAGCCCTTCCACACAAGCTCTGACTCCAAACTGATAATCACTAACCTTGACTTAGAGGCCAGAAGCAGCCCTATTCCCCACGACGCTATAGCCCTGTGAGTTAGGGTCCTTTCCCCTGCAGCAGGTATTTTGACTTGTTTTACTGAAATCTTGCACACTGATCAGGCCTTTTTCCTCCACAAAGGTGGAGTCACCCACACTATCCCCTCTCCTGGCAGTCCCAAAACGACAAGCGGCTTCTATGTCAGTTCCAGCAGAGAGAACTAAAAAACTGTAGGGAACTATCAAGAGCAGGAGTGCCAGGTCCTTTGAAAGCATTTTTCTGCTAAGCACTGTAGCAAAAAGTGGCACTTTAAATACTGATGTCTCTATGGAACATTCAGCTTTCTCAGAGAGCAGCAACCTTACGAAAACGTTACTTGTGTTACGCCCCATCAGCATGTTTACATTATCATCCTCTTGGGCTGAAAAACACCCTGCTACCCTCCTACTTTTAGAGATGTTTACTGTGCAGAACCTTACTCCTCCACTCCAATTTTTCCTCCTAGAAAAAAGGCTTCACTTGTAATTGATTCTAAATGGTCCTTGGTTTCCTCTGGCCATTGTTCCAAAGAGGGAGGAGTACCCCAAATCCCACAAGTTTGTTTGAGATTTCCTGGCTAAAACCACAAAGCTCATCTCTGCATGTACTCACTGTCCCATGAAATCACTGCTCCTGCTGCTCAGCATGACCCCAGGCACTGCAGCACGCACACAGACAAACACAACCGCTGGCTGGGAACTCGGCCTTCCGATGGCACTGCGCGCGCGAAGGACGCTTCGGTTGTGTGGATTCCACAAACAAGTCATCGCTTCTCAAACTCAGACAACTGCAGATAGCCTTTGCTGTGCTATCACAAGATATGTACGCTATGAGGCAACTGCCTCTCACTTTCTAATCTGCTGAAATAGTGTGAGACTGAAAATACTCTGCATTATAGCCCAGAGTGAAGGACAAATTTAATTCACAAAAAGCAAGCAGTAGTATTCTTCAGCAGAGTCGAGCCAAGAATGCCAGAATGCCACAATTTCTGAGAAGGTACTCCCTGGTAGCAAGACCACTGAAGGGAGAATGCAACTGCTACTTGCTTCTTCCAAGGCACGCTGCTTCCTTACCTTTATTTCAGGAAGTTGCATGACTTCTGGGAAGACTTCAATGCAGTTGGAGTGAGCGATCACAGTATGCATACGTCTGCAGTTCATAATGGTTGTTGGAATGGCTTTCAGTTTGTTCCCACTAATATCGATTTCCTCCAGTTCCTCCAGCTTGGCCATTTTGCTAAAAAAATAAAGATGTAAGAATTTTTATTTTAATATGCATGTAAATTGTATTTTAAAAATATGACAAAAGCAGTGGCTTTCATTACTTTAAGAAAATAAAATTGCAGACTTGGACTCTTTTTCACATTTGTGCCCATCACTTCACATCAGACATTAACACAGTTGCGGAACAAAAGTTGTGCTCCTACTGTCAATGTTGTTTTAATGCTACTTTTAAAATCATTTTCCTTACATTCCCTCTCCTCTCCTCTCCTCCTCTTTCTCACTTCCCCCCACTTTTTCTCCACTATCTTCTGGTATCCTCATTCACTCTCACTCTATTTTATTTAACCATCTCCCTCTACCCACCCTGCATTAAAGCCCAGCTACCTAGAATGTCACACAAGAACAGTATGTGTCTATTTATGGGCATCTCTTTTCCAGGACTGTAGGCCTTTCTACATGGCTGGAGCTCACTCCTCTGTGCATTGTGAGAGCACATTGCAATGTGCAAGAGGACACAACAGATACACCCAGCACTGTATATCACTACTTGCAAAACAACCCCTGCCACCCAACTTCCAGGCACTTCAGTTCTTGCTGCAAAGATGTTTTATGTTGCCCATCCGTGGTCCAGCAGCAGAGAAACTGTTACTTACCTTGCAGGGAAGCTCTGCAGGCGATTGTAGGCCATGTGCAAGATTTTTAGGTGTGGATGGCCTGTTAACAAGGGTACACATTTATCTGTGAGATTGTTATTGGTCAAATACAACTCCTGCAAGATGCTATGGGTTTCTTCTGAAAGTGTGGCTGGAGGAAGCATTTCCAGTTTGTTGGCTGAGGCATTAAGAAACCTCAGGCTGCAAAAAAAAAGTAGCATAAGCAAGTTCAGCAAAAAATCCTGCTGCTTTTGTCTAAAATACAAGCAAAGTACCTACACATGAATTAAAATATTTGGAAAACAATTCTCAGAGAAAAAACAAAGATCACCACAATGGACAGAAAGACCACAAGTCCAGCAGTACACAAAAACCTCCGTTCACATTTTTAAAACATATGCAAAAAATTAAAAATATATTTTAAATACTGTCTAGGTCATGGGTAACCTGCAGATCTAACAGCAGCTACAAAGTATGAGAAGGTATTTTTTTTTGAATATTAGAACAACTAGAGATGCATCGATCACAAAAAGCTGAGATTCTAGCAGCAATTTGCTTTTCAGGCTTTAAACTGAGATAGACCTCATCTTCAACTTGAAAACAGTTACGTATTTGCTTGCTGAACTAGGCAGAAAACAAGCCAGATGTCTATGCAATCCCTCCTTGCCTTCTCCCGCTCCCCAAGTCGCAAATATCCTTGCTAGTATTTTCTGCAGTCGGAAGACCAGCAGCAAAGGCTGAAGCGGCGCAGACATTAAGCCCTCTGTTTGCTCTCAGAGACCTTTTTCTGGGTGGGAAGGAAAGCCCCAAGGTGCTGACACTTTGTGCTCACTTTGGCGAGGGGAGTCCTGCTGATGGAGCTACTGTCCCACCACCAAGTGAGGGACGGATAAGACTCACACAGGCAGTGCCACAGGAGGGGAAACCTAAGACCACTTGGCACCCTAATTGTGGCAGGACCGTGGCTTTTTTTGAAGAGAAACAGAACCTCTCTCTCTCTTCTGCCCCTCTTTGGGGAACAGGGCCCTAGGAGAGCTGGCTGTGCAGAGGCCAGTCTGTGCGTGCCAGTCTGCAGCAACCGCCCACCTGGGCTCAGGCCACACCACGCTGCTTCTGTCACCTCATGAAAAGGGGCAGCTGCAACGGTTGTAGTCATTTCCAAGCAAGGAGGCTCAGGAACGAGCTGTCTGAAGCCTACAAAGCCAGGGAATAGCACATGAAAGGTACATGTGCTCTTGCCACTGACTGATCTTCAGAGGGAGGTATAAATATTGATAGCGCTTTCCCCTTTTCACCTACACAGGAACTCACATTGACCTTTATGACTTTATAATGAATGAAATGGATTTGCAGGAGTTGCAGCTTGTTGAAAAATTCAGCTACAAACAGGGTCAGGCATGCTACAGAGCAGTCACGTGGCAGGCCGGATTAAAAAAAAGTATCCCCATTAAAAGCAAAAAACCTCTCAGCATGGCACAGAGCTGAAACTAGGTTAGCTGGTTTGCATGGGCAGCGTCTACTAGAGGGAAACACAGCGTAATCCTCAGGCTCATTCATTATTCACAAGGGAGGCAAGACTCTGAAGGAGGAGGATTAGTACAGGGGAAAAAAGGGAATGAGCGATTGCCAATGTTTGAAAATTATTTCTTCCAAAAAGTTGCTGCTTGGTTTACCCTTTGGGGAGCCCCCAAATCTATCAAGCTCCAAGTTGGAGTATTAAGCTGAAGCTTACCACACCAACAGGGCCCCTGCTTTATTAAGTACCACCAGCAAGCATCCCTATTGATAAGGTGCAGACAACCAGCGCTTCGGCAAGAGCATCCCAATATGCACAAGAGTCTGTGCTCTCCCACAAGAAAGGCACTCGGATTAATACTAAGGCCACGATATTTTTGAACTGGTCAGTACAAAATGACAATCTCTAGCATAACCTGTAAAGGTTTAAGGAGTTCCCCCTTAAAAAGCTATTTAATAATCCAACACTACCACAGCTCAGTCAATAGAAGTATTTGACTGAGGTTCCTTCTTGAGACACTCTCTTGACACTCCCCAGGGAGTTCCCAACGTGGGAATAAACACCAGCTGCTCCAACACTGTTTCGGGTGGATTTCTAAGACAGGAGGCCCATCTGCTTGTATGGCCTTCTGGGACGAGCGAGATTTCATAGGGTTATGTGAGGGATGAGGCGGTGGCAGTAAAACATCTCCTGAGAACAGACATATTCTACCTTGAAGGGGAATCTCTATTTTTACAAATGGTCCTGCAGGCTGCAGAAGTAAAAACCAAACCTGCGGTGTTTCACAGCCACCTTCTTTTAGTAACCAAACGGAGCAGAGAAGCTGCAGAGGCACCATAGAGCTGTGAAGTTTTCCATGCACAGCACCAAGTAGGCTTGCTCAAGTACAGGTAGCCCAAAATGAAGGCTTCTGTAACAAAGTATATTGCTCCGATAGAGCTGAAACTGATAAAATGTTACATACTGAAGCCATTTTAAATTCAAAAGAAAAATGAATCCAACAAAACCTCTGCTGTTTTTAATAAAATTCAAACATCAATGAGACATGACAAGAAATCTCAAACTGCTCCTTCACTGCTCTTTGAAGTGGTCGAAATTCTGCCTTTTCTCACCCCGAAAAAGCCCCAAACAAAACCCCTTCTGATGCACACACTGTTCAAAGGGAAACGAGAAGAGTCACCACCCAACTCTGGCATCCTCCCAACACTTCCACTTTTGCCTCTATGAACTGCTGCCGGGGAGGCTACCAACATCTTGCCCCAGTTTAGCAGGGGAACGCTGTAGGTAGCCGGGCTGTCCCACCTCCCTCCCACACTCAATTCCTACACCCGGGCGCAGCAATTGCCCCAAAGCACTCGCATTCCGGTTCAGGATCATCTCCATCTGTGGCTGACATCACCTCAGCTGAACGAAATCGCTTCAGAAAAGAATAGGCTGCTTATTCACATGTTCTTTTTGACGAGCTGCTACATTACAATGGTGGAAAACAAAAAAAGAGTTCTCAGACAATAAATTCTTTCATTATAGTCTCTGGAATAAAAATGAACAGAGACACAACCTTCTTTGGACAGAGGAGAGAAGAAAGCAGCAGTTTGCTGCTGCACATAGCTTTGTTAATTCTATACTAGAACCTTGTATCTGAGAAAATCTGTACTTGACCACCAGGTTTCTCCTTGAGCTGCTTTAATGCACAAGTCCTCCCTCCAGGCTGCTTTCTCTCCTGTGTTTCTTCCTCCTCGTGCAAGGTGGCAGATCTTACAAACACCCTCCAGAGGAGTGGAAATTCACTTGGGCACAAGTGTGCCTGGTTCTCAAGCACTTGCGCCTTAAAAACTGATTCATGTTCCTTGAAGATATCCCACTCATATTGCTTATCAGATGGAAACAGAATGTCAAGTATTAAAGCTCAGTCCAAAATTGTTTCCCTTTCCAATTCCACCCACACACTATACCACAAGCTCATGAAGAAAGTACAGCATCACTAGAGAAACCTGAATCCAACAGCCCTCACACACATCCGAGCAGAATATCGTGAGCAAAGCATGAATTAACAAGTGCTGAAAGAGTGTTGGGATTAAGGAAAACTAAAGCATTGGTAGGGAGATGCCAGAATTATTCAGCTTTGACAAGGTACAAACTCTCTTCTGGGGTAATAAGATACACACTGAACTCTGATTGGAATCAGCCACTTTCACTTTTATGTGGTATTAAAGTACAATCTATTGACAGATTTAACTTCTCCAAGGCTTGAGGGGTGGGAAAGGGAATGACTGTCCCCAAAATTATACTAAAGGAAATAAATCTATTTGAACCAAGTAAACCCAATATGCACAGGGCATTCCCATGCATTCACTATTTAAATCAGGGCACTGATGCGAATTCTAACTTCCAGAAGCAGAGGAAGAAAATCTACTGAAAGCAGCAAAAAGATTCACACCATGTCTTTGACACTGACATCTGCCCACAGTATATCCAAGCCCTCAGCTCTTAATTTCTAACCTGTCTTCAGCTGTTTTATTAACTGGGCTTTCCCCAGGTCCTAATATATCTACTTGCAAACCCTAACCTACTAGCAATGCAAAAAGCAGGACACAAGTGAAGTTAAGTATGTCTGCAAGCGAAATGTGTGCATCAAGCATCCTCATGGCTCTCAGTGCTCATTGGAGTTTCTGTCCTCTCTCGTGTTATATTCATAATACAACGGAACACTTATCCCCAAACAGCCCCAGCAGATGCAAACAACAAACAGCAAGAGTAGGTTGTTTGTAAGAGTAATTAGGTGACCTTTCATAACTCCATCAAAAACAAAGCAACACAACAACAAACAAACCAGAGAAAAGCTGAACAAAGCTAAAAACAAAAATAATGCATAAAAGGACCCGGAGGACAAGTTTTGAATAGTCAGCAGTGCCTTGGCCACCACACTTGACCACTTCCAGACACTACAGGCTAACAGAAAGCCCTATCTTTAATTCATGGAAATCACAGTTATACCCTCCAACTGCTTTGCACAGCCCAAAGGCTGATTAAGGGTCTGGCTGTACTCAAGACATTCACACTAACTGGGAAAGAAACTTAGTTAAGAGGCAGACCCACAACCTTTATCCCTGCTTCTCCATTTTTTGACTCCTCCTAACCACAAACACTGCTTTTCTACTATGCTTAACTATAACTTTTGCCCATGTTATTTAAAACAAAATAAACGAACAAAAAACTACTTCTGTGCTATAAAACTGTAGTTTGCTGCAAGTTGGTCAAGGAAGACAGCAATAAGTCTGTATTAGAAACTGGACACAGAGCAGAGTACCTGTCATCACAACGAATGAGGTAGCAGACAGAAACTACGTCTGCAGGAATGCAGGGGCACAAAGAAAGGGCAAAGGAGTTAATAAGGAACCTCCAACTTGAGAGTTTTCCCCCCTCGGCCGCAGCACTTGCATGAATTCGCCCTTTTCAGCACAGCTGGTAGCGGGAAACAAACAGATCATCTGGTCTGGCCGCCTCTGTGGTGCTCATCTGGCCAAGAAAATCCCCACCCTGACATGATCTAGATGTGTACAGTTCCCAGCAGAATAAACAAGCCCAAATTCTGTCCTGGACGTAGGAATGTTTTCTAGATGAGTCCTTAATTTCTCCTCAACTAAGAGCCTGAAACAAAAAATTAATCAGAAATGAGACTGTCTCACAATATTTTTACATTATACTTCTTACCAGAGAATTAATGTGCCTGCCTAGCCTTTTCTGTATGTTTGAAGGATTAATGAAGAAAACTGATGCCCATGGATTCTGCTCTGAGGACAGGTTTTTTTTATTTAAGGATTTTTCCAATTTTGTTGGTGAAAGTCATATACCCCCTGGCTGTGTCAATGCACTGACTTCCCTCTCTGTCTGCCTTAGGTGTTGTAGACGTCAAAGCTTCCGACCCACTTCATCAAATATTCAGGACCCAGAAGGAGAAAGTGTTTATAATTCACAGCATGAAGCTTTGTATCAAGATAAGGTATCATCCATCATCTGCACGGACCTGCATTCCTTTCCAAAAAACAAACTAATCTTTTCAGGCTCCAGAGAGTTTATGGAGAGGTGGAGGTTCTGCGAGGTAGTGATCTGTCCATGAGCACACACTGCGAAGACCATGGCAGAGCCCACGGGGAACCCAGCTCTCCCAGCAGGTCTGCCAGTACAGACAGCATTTCCCAGAGAATGTTTTCAAAACAGTAGCATTCTATTTTTGTCTTTTCTTTCTAAAAAGAACAACAAAACCCCAAACACCTTTCCCTGGCCCAAGCTTATTTCTGTTAATACTCAGCTACTGACAGATGCAGACATCAGATTAAAGCAATGCAAAGAAATTTCCTGCAGCAAACTCCAAACTTAAGCCCTCAGCTTGTGCGCTATCTGCATGAGTGTTTTTCCTTCACATGTGTCACTTGCTCAACGACGTGCACGCCAGCCAGACATTTCATAGCCAAGTCACATAAAGCACTAAGGGGATAACAAAAAGGAAAAACAACCTTGCAGAAAGTAACTGCTTCTGCTTTCTCCAAGCACAGCGAGGTGAGATGCCAGGCTGGGTAAGGTCGGTAGCTCTCCTCATCGTGCAACTCCTCCAGCTTTTCTGCAACTATTAACAGCTGCCTTCCCTACACTGCTTGAAAACAGCATAATGGCAAAACAGCAGGGGGGAAGTCCCCAAGTCTGATGCAAGGACATGATATTCTTACTCTGTATCTTTTTATTTCTTCAGCATATGCTTTGCAAGCATCTGCAAAGCTACCCCAACTTGGCCTGCATTTGTTTCAGTGGCACAAAAAATGGAAGTGCCTGCAGTTCTGTAGCTCAGTTTGAAACGGTGAGTTGGAATATAAAAAATTTCATGCAGCTCATATCTCGCTGCCAAATGGCACTAATCTCATTCTAGACCTACAACCTATAAGTCTAATTTAATACAGTAGTTCTCTTCTTGCTTTTAAAAATGCATGCAGCTTACTCAAACCAAGAGGCTTCATTCCAATTAAACATATGGGAATTTCAACTCGGGAGCTGTAAACAGTGTTATTTGTTTGTTAAATGACCTAATCTTGTAACCTCCTCTAAAGAGCTTTTTACAAGCTTTACCTTTCTGAAGTTCAAGCCATTTAATGTACATTAGTTTGAAATGTCATCTGCAAGATCATTACAGCTGCTCTAAGTGATGTGAAGTATTTTGCCAAATGAATAGCCTATTAACTTCACCACTTCTGTACAAAAATATTATAACTGATCACAATTACTGCAAGAGCACTGTCAAGACCCCTCGTTTTGCCTCTTCTTTTATGCAAAGCCTCAAATAACAATAAATTAACATCAGAATAATTTTGTTATCAATTGATTTATTCCAAAAGTGGTACCCTACCCAAGGCCGAATATTGATAGATAAGTAGTAGTAGACTTCAAGTGGAAAAAATAGAGAGACATATTTTAAGGTTTGTTTAAAACAAAATAGAGACTGAAATGTCACGTTAGTTACCAAAACTAAAACCTTGCCATAGTAGTAGAGTTCATCCTTTCCATTATAATTTTTAACCTAAAAGACAATTTCCTAGAATCACGGCTGCTCAGAAGTCAGTCGGGTCAAGCATTTATTTGGAAACCATATCAACCACCAATCAAGATGCTGTGACCTCTGAGTACTTTAAAGCGGGCCTCACAGCAGAGCAATGCAGGGACACAACTGGTTGGGCGACGAGACACAACTGCGGTATTTTCACTCATTCTGCATCTCTGGAGGGCCCGCGCTGCCCAATCCCTGCGTCACTTCTAAGACAATCTCACTGTCTGCTAAACTAGGCAATTAGGTGTGCCCCAAACACCCAGGAGCTCCAAACCATCTGCAGAAGCACAGAGGTACAAGCAGCACTGTCACCAAGCAAGGCAAGAGCATCCCCAGACTATCCTACCAGCCCCTGCCAGTTTATCATATGCCATGGGTACTAGAGCCACCTTGTAGGATATGCTGATATCCAGGAAGGAAGATGATGAAGACTCTAACTCAAAAACCAGTAGTATAGAAACGAGGACAGAAATCAGATGAGGTGATGACACCAGGCAAATTAGTGACAAATATTTGAAAGGCATAACATATTCACAAAGCAAGGACAGGAGAAGTTTTGTTTGAAAGGTATAAATAAGTTCCAGCCTGTGATTGAGAGGAAAAAAAAAGCTTTCACACTCCATCAGACAGGCTAAAATATGTATTTAAGGAAACTGCCACTAAGGCATCTCAGCATATGTAGCAGAAAATAGTATGTACTTCACTTTACAGCTAGATTTCACAAAGTAGGTGTACAGCAGGAGCTCGGTGGGGGGAAAAAAAAGCAACCATGTAAGGGAACAAAACCAGAATAAAAAGATTCTCTGTCTTGGTGTGTTGGGCAGACATCCGCTCACATAACCACTGAAGGAGTGACAGTTTTCAAATTAGGGGAACCTTAGGTTACCCACAGCTGCTCTTTTTAGCTAAGGAAATCAAATACAAAGCCAGGTTCCCTGCATACAAGCTGAGATCAAGATGGCTTTATATTTACCTGTCTGCTTTCAGAAGCAGATTGGATGGCAGCTCAAGGAGTTGGTTGTGCTGAACATCCAAGACTTCCACTTGCATTCGTTCAAGTCGATCCGGTAGCCTTCCTAACAAGTTATGTCCAGCCAGCAGCTTACGCAAGCTACTGTTGTAAAACAGCCTAAGAGAAATAAAGGCACAAAAAGTAAGAAAAAAATAACACTGAGAAGAAAAAAAAAGAAAAAAGCTTTGACAATTTTTAGGTGAGATATCACAGCTCGTTGCAAGAAAGTGATTCAGCCAACTGATTAGCAGATATGGTATTAATTACGCACAGATCTGAGAATATCTTCCCACTCTCCACCAACCTCTTAGAAAGGATGAATGTTCAGAGACTGGGAGGGAGATTTAAGGATGGTTAAAGAGAGAAAGTAGTGAGAAAGGGTTATCTTATTGCATGGCACGAAACGTGAACATAGAAGCACGATGGTGGATAATTGCTAACAATGCGTGTGGAAAACTGCACTTGTGGGACTCCTTGAGCTAACAAGAGGATTTAAAAAGCACGGATGAAATCACCAGCCACCCCACAAACTTCACTCTCCTTTGGCTCACCATGTGCTGACTCATAATCCACCGCTTTCCCCCACCCCCATTTTCCCTTCTCACTAATACCAGGCTAACACAAAGCCTCCCTTCCCGTTCTGCAGCGAATGAAATTCATCTAATCCGCTTTGTTTTCTTGAGCTTTTACAGACGAAAGATGACCCAGAGTCCCATCCGCCTGCCCCACTTTTTGGGGAGGGGAGGTAACGTAAGGAAAAAGAACAAACTGTCGTTCTGATCAAACAGTAAAGCTAGAATTCACGGTATGATTAACTTGATAAGGATTTCAAACTCTGGACCTAAGGATCACAAACAAAATGGAGCAAGTGTTGACTTGGGGCCGTAAACATTTTCAGCAAATCAAAAAAACATTTTCTGCCACCTGTTCCACATTCTCACTACAGTACCATTTAATGCTGACCTGCTTCAATCAAAGATCCTCAAATTACTCAGCATTACGGGAGAAACCTCCTTCCCTCAGTTACAAAGATGACCCATATACACACAGCCAGCCCGGCCTCCCCCTCTTCCCTGCAATGCACAGGGACAAGCTGCAGTAACACTGTAGGTCATTGGACTCTTGTGCCAAAATAATCAATAAAGTATGCGGAGCTTTCCCCTTGACAGATACAGTCACACTTTTATCTGCGTGCCAGGGCTAATGGTTATCTCAGTCGGATGGGCTGTCTGCACTACGACCGTGGATACGAGTGGACAGTCAGCGGTATCGGTCAGGAAGGCCCAGCACCGTGCCAAAAGGCTCAACACACAGTGATAAGCACACTTATTATGCTCTCAGCATTTCAATATTTTGGTTTCTCTTCACTTGCATTTTAAAATGTTCTAGAAGTAGGAGTATGTTTTCCCATTCTTCCCCTTTCTTAATCAAGATTGGTCCGTGTAAAAACCACTCAATACTGAATGTAGAATTGGGTGACAGTACCTGCCAAAACATGAGCACATTTGGTGGTGCTGCCCCACCTTTTTCTTTTTTTTTTTTTAATTGGGAGGCACATTTTTTTTTAACTCAAAGTATGGGAAAACCATGAACAACTAACTTTTCAATGGGAAGGTATTTTGGGAATAGTTTAGAAGAGCTCAAGGTGTTTTGTTTTGTTTTCCTTTCTTCTTCCTCTGGTTCCCCCCAGGCTCCCTAGAGAGAGCTCAGTCCCACCAAGTGAGCCCCTGAGGAGTCTAGGACCTCCAGTTTCCAAGGTGGGTGGGCAGCCAGGGTTGCTCTTCCCCATGGGCAGCTTAACTACTTTGCTTGACTCCAGAGAACAGTTTGATTTAATCAAGAAATTCCCAAGGGCAAGTAAGTTGCTCAGTATTAGCCTCTTTGGAGAGAATACAGTTTGGTGAACATGTTCAAGTAGAACCTTTAACAAGCAACTGTTCAAGAGATCATAATGTTGAATACACATGGATCTTCTGTATTTGTTAGTAAACACAGGAACAAAAATACACTCACAGACATTTCTTCATTAGTGGTCACAAGGTGATTTCAAGAAATGCTGTATTTTCTTTGGGAAATCTCTGGCCATGTCAGTGTTATAAAAATCCATTTGTCCTGCATAGTCGAAATATAAATCCCCTTTTTCCATTATAGAATCACAGAATGCTTAAGGTTGGAAGGGACCTCTAGAGGTCATCTAGTCCAACCCCCCTGCACACGCAGGGTCTCCTAGAGCATGTGGCACAGGGTGGTGTCCAAGCAGGTTTGGAAGATCTCCAGAGAAGGAGACTCCACCACCTCTCTGGGCAGCCTGTTCCAGTGCTCTGTCACCCTCACTGTTAAGAAATTCTTCTTCAAGTTCCAACTTTTGGTGACTCAATTTGTGGTTGTTTCCTCTATTCCTATCACTGGTCACCACCAAGAAGAGGCTGGTCCCATCCTCCTCACTCTCTCTTGAGGTACTTATAGACACTGATCAGGTCCTCTTTCAGTCTTCTCCAGGCTGAACAGGCCCAGCTCTCAGCCTTTGCTCTTACGGCGGATGTTCCAGGCCCCTGATCATCCTTGTAGCCCTGCGCTGGACACTCTCTAGCAGCTCCACATCCCTCTTGCATTGGGAAGCCCAGATTTGCACACAGTACTCGAGGTACGGCCTCACTAGGACTGAGTAGAGGGGCAGAATCACCTCCCTCGACCTGCTGGAGACGCTCTGCTTAATGCACCCCAGGATCCCATTGGCCTTCTTGGCCACAAGGGCACACTGCTGCCTCATGGTCAACTTGTCGTCCACCATGACGCCCAGGTCCCTCTCTGCGGGGCTGCTCTCCAGGAGGTCAGTCCCCAGCCTGTAGGCATGTCTAGGGTTATTCCTCCCCAGGTGCAGGACCCTACACTTGCCCTTGTTGAACTTCATGACGTTTCTCACTGCCCAGTTGTCCAGTCTGTCCAGGTCCCTCTGGATGGCAGCACAGGCCCCAGGGCTATCAGCTACTCCTCCCAGTTTCGTATCGTCAGCAAACTTGCTGAGGGAGCACTCCATCCCTTCATCCAGGTCATTAATGAATAAATTGAACAGGACCAGACCAGGACTGACCCCTGGGGGACACTGCTAACCAATTATACAGTACTTTTAAAGCAGAGATGGCTCTATTACAGCCTAACAGCATACACAGTTCCCATTTTCTTGAATTGGGACAATGCTCCTGTAATTCAACTGATCCAACTGCTTGGCTTCAAGGATTGTTTTCCTGTTACAAGGAGCATCAGTTGCCATTTGTTTTAATTACACGGGACCCTCATCCTCCTGTGAAACCGCTGGTCAGTCAAGGTTTGGGAGTTTGTGGTTAGGAGAGCGCTGTTCACCTACAGAAGGCTGTTTCGTACAGAACCAGAAGCAAGCAGTAGTGCACATGAACGTGCCTTCTGGGCAGTAGTATTTGAAACCTACAGCATCTGTATTTGAACTCAGACCCAAATTCCCCTAAAGATTAACAGATGATCAAAGCCACAGTTTTGAACTGGGCTCTAAACTGAACTGACTTATTAGGAACTAAGTTATCTAGGCACATTCTACAAAGAAGAACTTCCAAAGATAAGCTATTTCCTGGGGTTAAAGATAAGATGGCAAGAGAGACAAGTGGGATGTTGACTGTACCTAATTTCAGCTAATCATTAATCTCCCAAAGATATCCGGTCTGCCTTGATAGTCCTTGCTGTTATGAAGTGCAAATGAAAAGCAAATGAACTTTTGTCCCCCTAGTCTCTGAGTAGGTGTTGTTTCACTTTGCATGGAAAGAGAAGATTGATTTAATAACTTGCACGTTAGCCTGTTAGCTCACCCAGTGTATCTACTAATGTCCTTTTCCAGCTATGCTTCTGAACTCTATTCTCTTCCTGTTCCCAACATTCAAATCATCAGCTTTCACCATATTTCTCTTTCATCTGAACCAGACACAACTATCTCCTTGCTTTCTGACCTCCTTCAGCACTGTGCAGCTATGTAAGGCAAACATTTAATATCATTATAGCTGTCCAGAATTCGCTATGGCTCTGCATATCTCCATATGATTTCATACTTTCTGCCTGGCAATGTTCTCCCTCTTTCAAAATGGGTGTTGTGAAATGCACAGACAAGCACGACAGTCATCTTCAGGGGAAGTTTGCCACTCGCAAATCCTCTAAACCATCACCTGACCAGAATCCTCATCTTGACAGGTTATCTAGAAAAAGAAATTATGAGTCATTCATAACTTAATTCTGACCCTATCTAAAAAAAATCTTTCCTTGTTCAATGGTTTCCTATCACTTGCATTCAATTTTCAGTTTAAACTCCTTGAAAAAGTAGCCATCTTTGTAGTGAAGGCATTTGTTGTACTTGCAGGAGCTTACTTGCTTTATGGAGCTTTACCCACTCCTTTCAGTCCTTTTTCTTACCCAATACTCAGATGGGGCTGTGATTTCGAGTCTCTAGGCACCACAGAACCAAAAATCAGTTTTAACTTCTGTATCTCTGAAGTGTCATGCAAAGTTATGACTATAAATATTTAATATTCAATATTAAAAATTAAGCACTTTCCTCTCTGAATGGTAGCATGAACAGCTTCAAAACTGCATTTGGAATTCAAAGGCAGTGTTTCCTCTGCATGGAAGATAAGAGAAGAAAGGATGCGTGGAAGCTTGTTGCATGACAACACCCCACGAGGTAAAAATAAAATCCAACAGAAGATAAAACGGGCCTGACTGTCACTGGAACAAACCAAACATTGAGTCAGCAATTATTCTGAACTGCTTATCCTGTTCCACATTGTGCAACTCCGTCTGCAGGACTTACCGGGCAGGCAGCTCACGTATCTGATTGTGGCCAACATCCAACACTTCCAGCTTTCTGCTGTCACATACCCACTCAGGCAAGTTTTCCAGGTGGTTTCTATGAATAGAGCACACAAGAGAGAGGCTAAGCCACAGTGCAGATTTAAAGCTTATTAAAATATAGCCTTAAGAGAGGTACAGACACTTGCAGAGGTATCCACATGCTTTCTGGGAGAGTGTACATCCCCCTCTTTATTAAGGGCACTATGAAATTCTGAACAAAGAAGCAAGAAAGACCAGAGTGTTTTCTCCCTACGAGCGCAGCCTCTAACCAAAGGAGGGTAGAAGGCTAGTGTGAAACTACCAAGAACTATCAAGAGTACCGAGGAAGAAGAAGTCTTTACAAAAAGAAAGAACACTGACAATTTCATTGTCCATTTGAGAGATACTTCGCAAAATTCATTTGTGTCTGACATAGTTGCAATGTCCCTTTTTGATCTCTCAGAAACTCAATACTGAAAGCCACTCTGCTACTCCACAACCTCACTGAATAGCACAAAAACTTTCTTTCAAGTATCTTTCAAGCCAAGGGGTTTGCTCTTACATTTGCCCCCCACAGAGCACAACAGATAAGTTAAAGATTTCCCAAACACTGCACTGAAAGTACGCATCTAGGCTCAGCTGGGCACTTGTGCTTCCGCCCTTAAACACAAACATTAGTGGCACAACACACATGGAGGAGATTGTTGGTTTATATCCGTGTCATACAGGAATCCTAACCTGAGCTTTCAAATCTACATGTGCCTGTTTATGTGATTTGACGCTCAGCTTTCCATCTGTGCACGTTAACTGAAGTAACGGATAGGTACATACATGTGCACACATTTTGGCTCGTTCATGCACATGTATCCTCTTTCATTCATTCAACAACCTTCAACCAAAATATCAAGTAGCAAAAACACCCTTATTCTCCTGAAAGAGCTTCCTTTACAATCTCAAAAAGATTTCCCAAAATCCACGTGAGCCAAAGATGCCCAAGAAGCTACAGACTTCTTGTCTATCTAATAACATGCCACCATAGACCCGAGGTACAAAAGGAGTCATTAAAGACTTCCAACCATTGCTGATATGATCTCTACTAAGTTAAGACCATAACCTTACAGAAAGCGCTTCTCAGCACATCACTCACCCACATACATGTGCTACATGTCTATGACTAACTCATGATTGATGCAGCTTAGAAGCTGATGGCCACTGCCGCAGGCTAACTCACTAGTTATTGCAGCCATTCTCAACAGCCTAGTTGTGCTTATGGTAGCTTTTAAATATATCAGACTGTCACTTTAATGTGCACATGAGCCATGCCTTAAATAAGGAAGGCATTAGGCACACGTGCAGGGTTGCAGGTGCTGCAAAACTGACAAGCAAACTATCAAACCATGAGCCCATGCCAGGCTTGCAATGCAGCCACATCCAGAAAGCAAGTTTTCTACTTGTCTCATACCAATACTTATTTGATTCACTCTGTGCATGAGTTCACCTTTAAATCAGTGATATTATTTTCCATTAACTATAAACATGCATTATGCTTTTCTTAATATAAACAAATCAAAAGGAAACACGGAGGAGCTGCTCAGCAGAAGAATGTATACCTTCTGAGGTTTAGAATCAAACTTTGCCTATCTTGGGATCCAATTCTGGTCCCAGCTTCCTCTCAGTAAAATGCCAGTGCATGCTGTTTTCGTAATTTTGGTTGATGTACATTCTATGGGTCCCAAGAAAACACAAAACATATTCTTACCTAGAAATATCCATATAAGCCAGATAATTTGGAACTGGATACACATCAAGGTGAACAAGCTCTAGGAGGCAAAAAAGAAATAAATGCCACGTTTTAAAATACAGGATAACCACTTAGGCACCTTCAAGACATATTTTAAGTAGCCAGCACTGAGATTTCAGTAGAAGTCAGGAACACAGCAACAAAAAAGCAAGTCCTGCTTCTTGAGCTCTGGCACTTTGTGAACTGAGCTTTGTTTCTTCACTATATCTGCTCATATATTTGCTACATCAGGCTGTATTTGCTATGACAGACACTCCCTAAGAGATGAGAAAGGAAAAGATGGAGGATTTGAAGAGTTTTCATTGAAAATTCTCATCTTTGTCCCATTCAGAGTTACAACTCTGTGCCACACTTGTTTGCTGCAGATAGAGCAGTCAGGCACAGACTTCCTCCGCTTTGCTCATTGGTCTCTTTTAGGATGGAAATTCCCCATGCTGGAACAGAGAGCTATGGAAAACTCCAGACTCCTCCAGGTCACAGCAAGATACAGAGCACTTTTCAACATAACAGTACTTGAGCATCTGCATCACTTCAGAAGTTTTTGTTTACAGGCAGCCTTGCAGGCTGCGTAGCTCCTAAACTACAGCTAGTAACCTTATATTTTGATTTCTTAAACTATATTCCATATCCTAGGGTTTCTAGGTAACATTTGGCATTAAGGTTGAAAGAAAAACTGAATTTAAGCTTACAGAACACCACTGAAGTGAAAAACAGAGGAGACCCCAGTCTCTCTGGAGGAGGAGACTGCAACAGGGTGGCCAAGATGGCAGAGTGAGGTTAGTGGTGGCAGAGGAAGCACAGGAGCCTCCTCTCCCAAAGAGGCCGTCAGGCGAGCGGGAGCCGTGGGCCAGCCTGGGTTCGCAGCCCACACTGCAGAGCACGCGCGCAGAGCCCGGGAGCTTCCCTGCACCGCACGGCTCTTGGCATGAACGCTTGATGAAGGCCTGGGCAACGTTACAGTGACAGCCCTTTATAGGCAGTGCAAACTGCTCAGGAAATTCACGGCTCTCCGAGCTTCTGTTTGGTTTATTCCACACCAGCCTACTCCAAACGGTAAAAAGCAGCAGTGAAAACTGAGTATTTCAGTTACATGAGTAATAGCTGCTTCTAGAACCAGATCAAACAAATCCTATTAATGGAAAACAGGTGTTACTCAACTGGAATAAGCTGCATAATTTTTACTTTAAAATAAAAATGAAGTGACTGATCAAAGATCTTATAGCTTTCTGGCTAGAGCAACTAGATACTGTAGTTAAAATATATATTGTTGCAGTGTGTCTCATAAAAGGCCACTTGTTCAAGCTTCTTTGACTGCAGGGTGAAGCAGTAAATTCCTCGTTTGCCTTGCTAGAGCAAGGCTTTTATGCAGCACAGAAGCGATGCTCTTCAACACCTCCCTGCTGAAATACAAAGCCTAATTTTAAAGATTTCCATAGCTTTGAGACCTTCAAGTCCACAGTACAGTGTTAGCTGAAGGTCATATGTGAAGCTCAACAACGAGATACAGCAACCCCCTCTCACCATGGGTCACCCCAACAGTCGCCTCCCGACTCCTCCAGCTCATGAGCATTTTATGCCGTGTGTCCCACAGAGAAGCAGGCACAAAGACCAGGCAACCAGTAGCCAGAGCACAGCAGGGGTGCCCTGGAGCCCCCCTTACCATTTGAGGAAGCATAAAGTGCCTTGAGGAAATATCCACTGATTTTGAGGGTCACCAGCTGATTTCTTTCACAGTGCAAAACTTCCACATTGCTGAAGACGGTCGCGTCCAGCTCGCCAAGTTTGTTGTCGCGGAGATCCAGCTGGATCACGTGGTGCAGAAAGTCTGTTTCGTCTGCCACCAGCCTCCGGATTGAGTTCAGTCTTGCAGACACAAAAAGGAAAGGAGTCAGCATAGCGACATGATCGGCTCCTGCAGTCAACGTAACGCTCGCTCAGCACTGGATTAAACCAGCACGCCTCAAAGTTCTGATCATGTTGGATTTTCAAGACTTTTTTCCTCATTATGGTGCTTTAAGTGGGATGGATCAAGTGTTCTGTTTTACTATCAGGACAAAGGAATCATGACTTCAAGCTCCTTTCCAAACTACTCTGAAAACTACTGAGAAAAAAACCCAAGAGGATATTATTACATTTGCAAAAATAAAAGATGATCTGGGTGCTATTTGTGCCTGATAGGAAAAAGGAAAAATAAAACCTCTACAGTTCCTGCTGGCCTTCAAAGAGCTTTCATAAGCATCTGATGGAAAAGCTTGGCAGACACAAGTTATCTGCAAATGTAACAGTACTGAAAGACCACAATTAGATTTATGAATTCCCATACTTGCTTCTCACTTCACCAGATTCCACAGTGAGTAAATTCAGAGGCCAAAAAGAGTGTTGAAGGAAAGCAAAAGAAATATGAATCTGGAAGATGAGGAGCACTGGCCTTACCACATCTTCACTGCAGTGCACTGAAGCTGCTAGTCCTCAGCAAGTTGAAATAAAACAAAAAGTTACAGTTGAAATAAAGCTGATCTATAAACACAGCAACAATTGAGATGCTAGAACACTTCAAAAAATCACTTTGAAATTCTCAACTAGGACCACAACCCTTTAGAAATCAGAGCAGTAATTTCTGGGGATGCATTAAATCCCTAACTGAGAATCACAACATCCACATATAACTCTCTGGTTGCTTTTGCCTTCAAGTACTCTCACCTTTCTGCTGTAGTTTTACATTTGCAAACTACACACACTTTCCAATTACAATAAACCAGGAACTATGTCCCCTCCACCACAACCTATTACTTCTATTTTTAATTTATAAACAATATTTACTTGTAGTTTCACTGAAACCAAGCACTTGGTCATGCAGCAAGCAGAGCCTGCAAGCACAGTCAATATAAAATACCCAAGGCGGAATTACAAGGAATGAAGGTTCACTGCTCAGTGCAGAAAGGTGACTGCAGAGAGTGAGAAAGCTCCCAACAGCACAGCAAAAACTCACAGCAAACTGAGCAAGCCAAGCTCAAGGATTTCACAGGCTTTAATGCCAAAGCGATGGTCTTGTAGCCCCTAACTGATATCACTACCTCAATAAAACACTGAACTGCTGGTGTAGGGCTCAAGATTCCCTCTTGCTCTTTTTGAGCTTCAGACCTTGGACAACTGGGAAGCAGGTCTCTGGCAAGAGCACTAACAACAGACTGGCTTTCGATGTGAAGACTTCTGCTTCCCTTCTGGGAAACAGGGGCTGCTTTTCTTCTCCTCTCCTTCCAAAACTTAATTAAAGCCCAACAAGTCAGTTCATGCGTGTCTCCTAGCATGCTCAAAGTGAATCAAAACCTCCTCAGTTGAATTCTAACTAGAAAAAGCAGCAGTTAATTTAGGGATGCAAATTAGCATCCAGGACACTGATTTTCACTTCCACACTTTTCCTTCCCCTTGACATCAACCTCTGGCATCCCATGGTCTGGTGATCCATACCACCTAGTCCAATTGGTGCTAATACCTTCACAACAGATAGCCTTTGACTTTGCTAAGAAGACTGCACTAATTTAATACTAGGCCTTAACAAAAGGGCATGAGAAAGTAAAACAACAACACAGAAGCTAAAGCACAAAGGTTTTGTTGTTTAGCATAGATATACTCACAGAGACCTATTTCAAAGCTGCAAAATGCATCTCAGAATTATCCATTTTGGCTACTTCCTTAACTAGCTCCTCCTTAGGCAGGCCCCTACTACACTGCAAAGGCTACAGGGCATACAGGGCGCCTGCAAATTTCAGCTCCGGTGGCCCAGTTTAACTGAATAGTTCTGAAATTCATTCTTGTCCAGCATCCTGACTACAAAACAGTCTTGCTCAGCAAATTACTGAGCTGGCTTCCCTAAAAACTGTAGCAATAGAGAATCACCTTGGGCCAAAAAAGCCATGAGGGACAGATTTACACTCTGCTGAAAGTATCAAAAATATTATTATTATTATTCACGGTGGGTTTGACTTTGTAACATGCAGACAACCAAGAAACATTTTAACAACTGTTTTTTCTTCTCTCACCTTTACTGATCATTTCTTCACCTAACTCATCTGTAATATTTCAGACAGAAGTTCCTCGGGTCTGGGATTATCATTTATATCATTAGCACTGCATCAACTACAACTGTAGGAGTCACAAGTATCGCCAGTACTTTTCCATTTTTTTTTGCATAAGTCTTCATTTCTCTCAAAAATCATTTTCCCAATTATTAATTCCCCTAAATGCTATCTCTGAATGCTAAGTCACTGTAATCACTGTGAGTTATATAATACAGTCAGAAACATGGTTCAGTGGACTAATACAACAGTCATACCCAGGGGGCTACCATTGCCAAAGAGAAATTGTTTCAAAACCAATAATTCAGATTCACTTCCTTTCCCCCTTTTTCAAACACCTACCTTAGATCCACGTGTTTAATATGAGGCATCCGTTTTAATCCCTGTAGGTTGAGGGTATCCAAGCAGTTCCCTGACATGCAGAGCTTATCCATAGCAGTCAGTTTCTCTATCACTCCTGGAATGTCAGTGAACTCATTGAAGGACAGACTGAGATAGCCGAGCTGATGCATATGCTCCAACTCGTCAGGAAGGGACTGGAGAAAGTTACCATCCAGCAGAAAGGTCTGCAAGCTGTTGAAGAGAGAGAAGAGTAAATGTGAGATACCTTGCAGCTGTTATACATGCACAAAGCTACTGCAGTTACAGTGAAATAACACATGTACGAGCAAATAGATGATACTGACTAAATGTTTTAAAAGCCTTAGCAACTATGAAACGCAGGACACAGAAGACAGTTGCACCACATCTTCCAACTTCTCCAGCAGTGCCACTTGCATGCTGATGGCTGAGGCACAAGAGTAAGAGGCAGGTTTAAAGATTCTTTTCAGCAGGAAGGTGACCCTTGTTTTAAACACAAGGGACTAAAGAAGCAAAGCATTTCCCATCACTCGGATCTCACTGCTTCAACACAAATGTGCAAGCCAGTTTGCTGTGACACCACCCAGCCAAATTTGAGTTAGTTTACATACAAAGTCATGTAACAGTTTACAGCCTTTATTATAAGGCTGTGTGTGTTAAGTCTCAAGAAAGTACTTGCTTGTGCATATCGCCTACAACCGCCGGAACGCTTCGGAGGGCATTGCAGGACACGTTAAGTTCTGTCAGGGTTGGGATGCTGCAGACCGCCAGTGGGAATTCTCCTAAATTGTTGTTGGAAAGGTTAAGGCTCTTCAGTTTGGTGAATCTACAGTGAGATAAGAAAAAGAAAGAGCAGGCGGAGACATTTTAAGGAAGTAGAATATAAATATACTAAAGTTGTGCAATAATTAACATAAGGTAGGGCTGCGTATTTAAAAGAAAATGGCAGGCATTTTTAGCTGATGCACCCAATATTTAGAAAAAGCGACGAAAATATCAGATGCAAGTCAGACACCACTTGCAAAAGTTCATTGATCTTAACCTGGCCCAAGAAAAATGAGCTTTTCTGAACAATAAGCTACACACATCTTCGCAAAAGCAGCAGCACAGGACAACAGACATTTGCCAATTTCATGAAATGTCATTTCTAGTGAGGCGCTGTGGTACTTCTGACTACTTTTCTTGCTGGTAAGACGGTCCATGTAATTAGTGACCCCAGTAGCAAGGCACAAGAAATCTTAGCATATTTGAACACAAACTTCTCTTGCATTAGCTCAGCTCGATTTGCGTGAGTAGAGTCATGAAATGCCCCAAAATCCTATTAGAATATTAAGTGGGTTTGAACAGAACTGCTAAAGACGCTGAAGCAAGGCAAAATTCAGCAAAAGTTCTGTAGCAATAGAGGCAAATTCTAAAACTCTCAACTGGGTGTCATCGATCCGGATGTCACAGCTCTCACAAATTTCCAAACCTTGTCCTGCAGGCATCACAAAACTTCTAAAACATCCTCCGTCTGTCAAGTGAGCCACAGCGGCATCTTGCACAGGCTCCCCTCCCAGGAATGACTCAGATGACTGCTGGAGGTGGAAGAGGAAGGGAAAAGGAAAGAGAGCACGAGGGGACAATCCAATTAGGCGGCCGGCGTGCTCAGCGGCATCGTGGCCGTTGCCTAACAACCCGCCAAAAGACTGAGAAACGGGTGAATGAAGAGATCCCTGTCCTCTCCCCAGAGGGTGAAGGAAAGTTTCCTTCCTGGTACGGTTTATGCCAGGGCATCGTTTTCCTGACGTGAGGTCTCAAGTCCTTTATTTGTGTGAGCAGGCCTTTATATAACATGTTAATGCAAGGAGAGCTGTTCCGATGCACACGCTTTATGTGCCAGTAACCTCTAGTAGCACATGCCGATGCAGCTACCTCCTCAGCATCGGCTCCACACGCTCTCATGCTATCCAAAACACAAGGACAGAAAGAGCATCAAGCATTAAATGGGTTATGAAGCTTGAACGCTGAAAGACTCCTAAAGCAAAGCCCACAAACTATTCCAATTAACCGACGCGTGTCTTTATTATTGCCCAAGTCAAACTCATGCAACCCATCAACACTCAACATATAAACACAAACAGTGCCTTCATGCCACATTTCAATGGCAGTTGTAAGCAAACTGTGTTTTTTATCCCAAGAGACAGCCTGTAAGTAACCTTACCACTTACAAAGATCCCCAGCGAGCATGGGAATGCTATGCTCTTCTCTCTGTGTTTAGCAGGAGAGGAGGGAGGGAAAGCTAAGGAAAAATCACGGCCAAATTATCACAGATTTTGAACACCCTGTGCCATGCTGGAGGCAAAAGAAGTTTGGAACAGCCTTGCATGAAGACTGAATGAAATCTTGCAATCAAATTACTGCTGCAGGGGAAGAAGGCTACTGTGCAGAAACAATGACTAATGCATCTCTGGAGGGAGAGCTGTAAAATAGAAAGGAGGCTGGGGTAAACTAGCTGATGTTAATAAGGGCAGCTAGCCAGAAAAATAAAATGCCTTCCTGTTCCTCTGTTTCCAGAGAGAGGTTTCAAAAGTCTTGAATATATAACTAAAAATTTGTAATGTTGGGTATAAACCACTGGTTTTTTGAAAGTCTTTAAAGAAAAGTCCTCTTTAAGGCTTTGGAAGGTAACTGGAAACTTAGGTCACAGAGATAGCTTGCAATTTGGGGGTCAAGGCCTATCAGATGATGGGAAAAAAGCTAATTAAAATTTGATGATGACCAAGTATCTTTTGCATCTGCTCAGCTGGAAACACGCACAAAGGTATCCCCTGCCAGGCCCCAAGAGGACATGCTACTGGGAGAGGGTATCCTATAGGTATGGTTCACTAACATCATCTAAATCAGCACCTTCTCACTCCTCAGGCTCTCTCCTCAAAAAGAGAGCATGTAGGTGCAGTGTATCTTTTTCTATCCTCATGTAGGTTTAAGGGTCTTCTGCGAGTCCATTTGTGTGCTAAACGCCTAGTTAATCTAATTACTGGGGACAAAGTGAACTGGTCAGCAGGTCTACAGGATACGTAAATGAGGGCAGGGGGTGCTTCTCAAGAGTGGAGACACTCAGAAGCTGAAAAAACACTTAGAAGCGCACGCCAGATAGTCCACAGAGGAGAGCTTCTTGTTAAGGCATATTTAAAGAGAAGCGGGAAGCCAATGCTTACAGTTTAGTTGGAGTTAAGGAGCTAGCTGTAGGCAATGGGCAGGAAAGAGATTTTTCTTCCCTTTTGGGAGGGTGCTCACATGTAAGATGCAGAAGCCATGTTTCTCCTCATGGCATAGTGTCAATGACCAAACAGGACTGCCCAAAACTTTGAGCAAATGCCTTCTAGTCAAAATCCTAAGTGTCTTTGGTCACTCTCCTCACATGAGCAGTACACAGACTGGATAGCCTTTCTCTACTATGGAGCACTGCCATGTTGCACATTTCAAATGCTGAATTGTTTATAGTGCTTTGTATATCTAGATAAATTTACAGTCCGTAGCAGCAACAGCACTTGTAGCATCAATATAAATATGGCATGAATGGAGTATTTTACAGACTGAATTTTTCTGTTGCTGCTGCGTTTGCAGTGTTGGGCTTTAAATAGATTTTACAGAATAGCATCCCTGCTGTTTTCTCACACCCAGGTCTTTATTTCCAGCAGCAGCGGGGGCCCGCACAGATGCTGCCACCACGGCATTTCAGAGAAGAAAAGGTAGAGCACTGCTCATTTGTTTGAGACTTGACAGTGCAATGACCTCACATCAAGTACATGTGTGCTTTCTGTCTTCTTTTCCTTCCCTGGTCCTAGACTTTTTTTTTTCTTTAAACAAAGTTAAGCTGAAGATGATTTCTCAACATGCCATGTTCAGCTAGCTAAGCTTTCTATTCTAACAGTCAACACAAAAACATTCATTTCTCTGCCTCAGAACAGCAGTAACTTTAAAATACAGCAAAATGTTGACATGCTAACCCCTTCCCTGAACATGCAGTATGACTGAACACTAACTGTCCTAACTGAGCCAAATGCTGTTGAGTGGCTTAACCCCGAAGCTGCCGCCTCAGCAGTGGCTTGTTTGGCATAACAGGAGACCCCTGTAGTCGGGCAAAGCAACGAGCTCGCACGCGAGCACGCAGCTCGGGTCTCCCCAACGTGCACAGCACAGGAGGCCGCGTCACCCAGCACAGCACTCTGGTTCCTACGTGTTGGGCAGGGGCGGCTGGGAAGAGCAGAGGGGACTTGGTTGTACCCTGACGTCAGAACACAGCCACAAAAACCTAGCCTGATGCCACTCGAGGAAGAGTACGAGTGCTTGTTCTAGCCACTGACTTACCCCAAAAAGAGCTTATCAAGCTACCTCGCTGATTCCCGTCTCTGAAATAAGTGCCCAGATTTACTGCCTTTTTGCACCTGTGTGAGATTCCACCATCCACATCATTACTGCCCATGAGCAAAGGCAGACTCGCACCAGCAATATTTTCAAAGCAGGGCCTTTCCGTAGTCGGATGCCTCAGGTGACATTTTGCCTACGTGCAGTCAATAGCAGCACTTCCCACTTTGACATAGAAGAGCTTTTAATACACAGCATAGAGAGGAGAAAGAGGAGGAAGGGGAGGAGGAAGAGAAGGAGGGAGTTCTGCACTCTCTCACTCTGTTTCTCCAGGCAGGACTCTTGCTCATCCAGAAACCAAGCAGCTTACACTACACTGCAAAAAAAGGACGGAATAGAGCCACCTGAAGAGAGCCGACCACAGATTTTGAGGGCAAGGCCAAAAAGGAAACTGAGCAGGTTTGCCCTTCTTTCTCATTTTTTTCACTAGCCAAATGCATGAATTAAAAACAGTTATATTGAATTTGTTTTTTTTTTTTTTTCTTT